>CM072230.1:1696455-1818955 GCA_036851935.1 Coregonus suidteri
TACTATGGCTGACCCTGTAAAACAACACATTACACTGCACCTATCATACTACTATGGCTGACCCTGTAAAACAACACTTACACTGCACCTATCATACTACTATGGCTGACCCTGTAAAACAACACATTACACTGCACCTATCATACTACTATGGCTGACCCTGTAAAACAACACATTACACTGCACCTATCATACTACTATGGCTGACCCTGTAAAACAACACATTACACTGGACCTATCATACTACTATGGCTGACCCTGTAAAACAACACATTACACTGCACCTATCATACTACTATGGCTGACCCTATAAAACACCACATTACACTGCACCTATCATACTACTATGGCTGACCCTATAAAACAACACATTACACTGCACCTATCATACTACTATGGCTGACCCTATAAAACAACATATTACACTGCACCTATCATACTACTATGGCTGACCCTGTAAAACAACACATTACACTGCACCTATCATACTACTATGGCTGACCCTGTAAAACAACACATTACACTGCACCTATCATACTACTATGGCTGACCCTGTAAAACAACACATTACACTGAACCTATCATACTACTATGGCTGACCCTGTAAAACAACACATTACACTGGACCTATCATACTACTATGGCTGACCCTGTAAAACAACACATTACACTGCACCTATCATACTACTATGGCTGACCCTATAAAACAACAAATGTCCATTAAAACAGTTGTATTTGTTGTTATTGAGTAAAATATTTACATTTTATAGCGATATTACTTTTTGTCCATATCGCCTCCCCAAAAAATAATTTATCGCTGATTTGTCGTTAGCGTTAAAAATGGGTCCATTTATCATGATATAGATTTTAGTCCATATCACTCCACTCTAATACAGACACAGACATTGCTTACCCACAGGGACACGGCTCTTTCATTGGTTGCCAGTTAGAGAAGAGATTGTTGTCATGCCAATGAAATTCATTGACGAGGTTCATGTGGTCCTCTGTAGCTCAGCTGGTAGAGCACGGCGCTTGTAACGCAAAGGTAGTGGGTTCGATCCCCGGGACCACCCATACACACAAAAAAATATATATATGTATGCACGCATGACTGTAAGTCGCTTTGGATAAAAGCGTTTGCTAAATGGCATATTATATTATATGTTTGTGTTTCCTCATTGATTTGAATCGTTATATATTGAATATGAATGTGTCTGTTTGTCCCTGTATTGCCCTGTAGGTGGCAGACATGCTTCTGGAGCTGTGTGTGACTGAGTTAGAAGACGTTGCCACTGACTCTCAGAGCGGTCGTCTGTCCTCTCAACCGGTAGTGGTGGAGAGCAGCCATCCCTATACCGACGACACCTCCACCAGCGGCACCGTCAAGATACCAGGTAACTATACCGACGACACCTCCACCAGCGGCACCGTCAAGAAACCAGGTAACTATACCGACGACACCTCCACCAGCGGCACCGTCAAGATACCAGGTAACTATACCGACGACACCTCCACCAGCGGCACCGTCAAGATACCAGGTAACTATACCGACGACACCTCCACCAGCGGCACCGTCAAGATACCAGGTAACTAATAAACGTTTTAAATACAAATACAATGCACTGGCAGACGGGATGCTTTTTGCCGCTACCAATATGGCTGAAATTAACAGATAGCTGATGCTTTGTGACCCTACCAATATGGCTAAAATTAACAGACATTTATTTTGTGGCAAAAAAACAAAAACAATCTTGATCTCTGTGTGTTGGAGACAGAGGGACTGAGGGTGGAGTCTCTGTGTGTTGGAGACAGAGGGACTGAGGGTGGAGTCTCTGTGTGTTGGAGACAGAGGGACTGAGGGTGGAGTCTCTGTGTGTTGGAGACAGAGGGACTGAGGGTGGAGTCTCTGTGTTGGAGACAGAGGGACTGAGGGTGGAGTCTCTGTGTGTTGGAGACAGAGGGACTGAGGGTGGAGTCTCTGTGTGTTGGAGACAGAGGGACTGAGGGTGGAGTCTCTGTGTTGGAGACAGAGGGACTGAGGGTGGAGTCTCTGTGTTGGAGACAGAGGGACTGAGGGTGGAGTCTCTGTGTGTTGTAGGTGCAGAGGGACTGAGGGTGGAGTTTGACCGCCAGTGTTCTGCAGAGAGACGACATGACCCTCTCACCATCATGGACGGAGCCAATAGGATCATCTCTGTCCGATCAGGTGACCACAAGACACAACCCGAGCCTCCCAACACTTCATTTGATATTAAAAGACGGTTCAGTTTCTGACAGTTGTCTTCATTGTCTCGGTCTCCCCTCCCCCCTGTCTTCCTCAGGCCGTGAGTGGTCTGACTGGTCCAGTGAGTTGAGGATCCCAGGTGATGAGCTGAAGTGGAAGTTTACCAGCGATGGATCTGTCAACGGATGGGGCTGGCGCTTCACAGTCTACCCTATCATGCCTGCTGCTGGTATGTCTCACACACACTGCCGCTCCACCACACACTGCCGCTCCACCTCACACTGCCGCTCCACCTCACACTGCCGCTCCACCTCACACTGCCGCTCCACCACTCACTGCCGCTCCACCACCATGCCGCTCCACCACTCACTGCCGCTCCACCACTCACTGCCGCTCCACCACACTGCCGCTCCACCCACACTGCCGCTCCACCCCACACTGCCGCTCCGCCTCACACATCCGCTCCGCCTCACACAGCCGCTCCACCACACACTGCCGCTCCACCACACACTGCCGCTCCACCACTCACTGCCGCTCCACCTCACACTGCCGCTCCACCTCACACTGCCGCTCCACCTCACACTGCCGCTCCACCACTCACTGCCGCTCCACCTCACACTGCCGCTCCACCTCACACTGCCGCTCCACCTCACACTGCCGCTCCACCTCACACTGCCGCTCCACCCCACACTGCCGCTCCACCTCACACTGCCGCTCCACCACACACTGCCGCTCCACCACACTGCCGCTCCACCACCAGGCCGCTCCACCACACACTGCTGCTCCACCACCATGCCACTCCACCACACACTGCCGCTCCACCGCACACTGCCGCTCCACCACCATGCCGCTCCACCACACACTGCCGCTCCACCACCATGCCGCTCCACCACACACTGCTCTCCACCACACACTCACACACACATGCCCTGACGTAGTCTGTAGTAAGTTGTTCATGTCCTGTACAACTGACTGTCTCTGCCCCCCAGGCCCCAAAGACCTTCTGTCTGACCGCTGCATCCTGTCCTCTCCCTCCATGGACCTGGTGACCTGCCTGCTGGACTTCAGGCTCAACTTAGCCTCCAACAGGAGTATCGTACCCCGCCTGGCAGCCTCCCTGGCTGCCTGCGCCCAGCTCAGTGCCCTGGGTACGAGGACCACGTCACACCTCTTAGTCCGCATCACAAATTGTGCCCTATTACCTACAGTGCATAGGGAAAGTATTCAGACCCCTCAACTTTTTCCAGATGTTACGTTACAGCCTTATTCTAAAATTGATTAAATTGTTTTTTGTCCCTCAATCTACACACAATACCCCATAATGACAAAGCAAAAACAGGTTTTTATAAATGTTTTTACATTTACATAAGTATTCAGACCCTTTACTCAGTACTTTGTTGAAGCACCTTTGGCAGCGATTACAGCCTTGAGCGCTACAAGCTTCGCACACCTGTATTTGGGGAGTTTCTCCTATTCTTCTCTGCAGATCCTCTCAAGCGCTGTCAGGTTGGATGGGGAGCGTCGCTGCACAGCTATTTTCAGGTCTCTCAAGAGATGTTCGATCGGGTTCAAGTCCGGGCTCTGGCTGGGCCACTCAAGGACATTGACACTTGTCCCAAAGCCAATCCTGCTTTGTCTTGGCTGTGTGCTTAGGGTCGTGGTCCTGTTGGAAGGTGAACCTTCACCCCAGTCTGAGGTCCACCCTAGGGATTGTTCCAGGTTCCCTCCAGACGTGACGCTTGGCATTCAGGCCAAAGAGTTCAATCTTGGTTTCATCAGACCAGAGAATCTTGTTTCTCATGGTCAGAGTCTTTTAGGTGCCTTTTGGCAAACTCCAAGCGGGCTGTCATGTGCCTTTTACTGAGGAGTGGCTTCCGTCTGGTCACTTTACCATAAAGGCCTGATTGTTGGAGTGCTGCAGAGATGGTTGTCCTTCTGGAATGTTCTCCCATCTCCACAGAGGAACTCTGGAGCTCTGTCAAAGTGACCATCAGGTTCTTGGTCACCTCCCTGACCAAGGCCCTTCTCCCCCGATTGCTCAGTTTGGCTGGGCGGCCAGCTCTAGGAAGAGTCTTGGTGGTTCCAAACTTCTTATATTTAAGAATGATGGAGGCCACTGTGTTCTTGGGGACCTTCAATGCTGCAGAATTGTTTTAGTACCCTTCCCTCGACACAATCCTGTCTCGGAGCTCTACGGACAATTCCTTCAACCTCATGGCTTGGTTTCTGCTCTGACATGCACTGTCAACTTTGGGACCTTATATAGACAGGTGTGTGCCTTTCCAAAAAGGAAACCTGGCACCATCCCTACGTGAAGCATGGTGGTGGCAGCATCATGCTGTGGGGATGTTTTTCAGCGGCAGGGACTGGGAGACTAGTCAGGATCGAGGGAAAGATGAACGGAGCAAAGTAAAGAGAGATCCTTGATGAAAACCTGCTCCAGAGCGCTCAGGACCTCAGACTGGGGCGAAGGTTCACCTTCCAACAGGACAACGACCCTAAGCACACAGCCAAGACAAAGCAGGAGTGTCTTCGGGACAAGTCTCTGAATGTCCTTGAGTGGCCCAGCCAGAGCTCGGACTTGAACCCAATCTAACATCTCTGGAGAGACCTGAAAATAGCTATGCAGCGACGCTCCCCATCCAACCTGACAGAGCTTGAGAGGATCTGCAGAGAAGAATGGGAGAAACTCCCCAAATACAGGTGTGCCAAGCTTGTAGCGTCATACCCAAGAAGACTCAAGGTTGTAATCGCTGCCAAAGGTGCTTCAACAAAGTACTGAGTAAAGGGCCTGAATACTTATGTAAATGTATTATTTCCATTTATTTTATTTTTAATACATTTACAAAAATGTCTAAAAACCTGTTTTTGCTTTGTCATTTTGGGGTATTGTGTGTAGATTGAGGGACAAAGAACAATTTTAATCAATTTTAGAATAAGGCTGTAACGTAACAAAATGTGGAAAAAATCAAGGGGTCTGAATACTTTCCGAATGCACTGTCTCCTCTGTTTCATTGGATAGTACTGACCCGGTCTCCTCTGTTTCATTGGATAGTACTGACCCGGTCTCCTCTGTTTCATTGGATAGTACTGACCCGGTCTCCTCTGTTTCATTGTATAGTACTGACCCGGTCTCCTCTGTACTGATTATCATGTATTATTTGTCTTGTAGCAGCAGGACATCGTATGTGGGCTCTTCAGCGGCTCCGTAAGCTGCTGACCACAGAGTATGGCCAGTCCATCAACATCACCAGGCTGCTTGGGGACAGCGAAGGAGAGGCTCGCTCCATGAGTTTTACAGGCAGTGCGCTGGCTGCCCTGGTGAAGGGTCTTCCTGAGGCTCTCCAGAGGCAGTATGAATACGAGGACCCCATAGTCAGGGGAGGAAAACAGCTTCTGCACAGCCCCTTCTTCAAGGTAGAGTACAGCCCCTTCTTCAAGGTAGAGTAACAGAAAGGGGGGGGGTGTCGGCCCTGGTGTTTTAACTGACTGTTACCTTCAGAGCGGAAGTTGTAATCAGTGTGTGTTTACCATTCTAGATGTAGTTTGTATTTGCGGTTAGATGTCATTTTGAATCAGTCTGTTTGTTTTAGGTGCTGGTTGCTCTAGCCTGTGATCTGGAGTTGGACATCCTACCCTGCTGTGCTGAGACCCATAAGTGGGCGTGGTTCCGCCGGTACTGCACTGCCTCCAGAGTGGCTGTCGCTCTGGACAAGAGGACTCCTCAGCCACGCCCCTTCCTGGATGAGGTGGGTTGGGCAAGACAGGCCATCATTACAACTGTTCATATACACTATTTATACAGCAGTATGTGGACACCCCTTCATCACATTTCTGCCCTGCTAGAGGTGCCCCCCGGTCAACTGTAAGTGCTGTTATTGTGAAGTGGAAACGTCTAGGAGCAACAACAGCTCAGCCGCGAAGTGGTAGGCCACACAAGCTCACAGAACGGGACCGCCGAGTGCTGAAGAGCGTAGCGCGTAAAAAATTGTCTGTCTTCGGTTGCAACACTCACTACCGAGTTCCAAACTCTGGAAGCAACGTCAGCACAATAACTGTTCGTCTGGAGTTTCATGAAATGGGTTTCCATTGCCAAGCAGCCGCACACAAGCCTAAGATCACCATGCGCAATGCCAAGCGTTGGCTGGAGTGGTATAAAGCTTGCCTCCATTGGACTCTGGAGCAGTGGAAACGCGTTCTCTGGAGTGATGATTCGTCCGATGGGCGAATCTGGGTTTGGCGAGTGCCAGGCGAATGCTTCCTGCCCGAATGCATTGTGCCAACTGTAACTTTTGGTGGAGGAGGAATAATGGTCTGGGGCTGTTTTTCATGGTTCGGGCTAGGCCCCTTAGTTCCAGTGAAGGGAAATCTTAACGCTACAGCATTCAATGACATTCTAGACGATTCTGTGCTTCCAACTTTGTGGCAAAGGTTTGGTGAAGGCCCTTCCCTGTTTCAGCATGACAATGACCCTGTGCACAAATAGAGGTCCATACAGAAATGGTTTGTCGGGATTGGTGTGGAAGAACATGACTGGCCTAGACAGAGCCCTGACCTCAACCCCATCGAACACCTTTGGGATGAATTGGAACGTGGACTGTGAGCCAGGCCTAATCGCCCAACATCAGTGCCCGACCTCACTAATGCTCTTGTGGCTGAATGGAAGCAAGTCCCTGCAGCAATGTTCCAACATCTAGTGGAAAGCCTTCCCAGAAGAGTGGAGGCTGTTATAGCAGCAAAGGGGGGACCAACTCCATATTAATACCCACGATGTTGGAATGAGATGTTGGACCAGCAGGTGTCCACATACTTTTGGTAATGTAGTGTATCATCACTCTTTGATCCAACCAGTCAATAGATGTCAATCACTTTTCCTTTCCTTCAAATGACCACAATGGAAATAAGTTGTTCAACTTATTGGTGTTATCCTCAATGATTTTAAATGCAGTGTATCCCCCAAAAAAACATCTAATACATTATCTTTCAACCACTACCCCTTTGTAGGAAGATCTGGACATTATCTCTAACCACTATACCCCTCTGTAGGAAGATCTGGACATTATCTCTAACCCCTATACCCCTCTGTAGGAAGATCTGGACATTATCTCTAACCCCTATACCCCTCTGTAGGAAGATCTGGACATTATCTCTAACCACTATACCCCTCTGTAGGAAGATCTGGACATTATCTCTAACCACTATACCCCTCTGTAGGAAGATCTGGACATTATCTCTAACCACTATACCCCTCTGTAGGAAGATCTGGACATTATCTCTAACCACTCTACCCCTCTGTAGGAAGATCTGGACATTATCTCTAACCACTCTACCCCTCTGTAGGAAGATCTGGACATTATCTCTAACCACTCTACCCCTCTGTTGGAAGATCTGGACATTATCTCTAACCACTCTACCCCTCTGTAGGAAGATCTGGACATTATCTCTAACCACTATACCCCTCTGTAGGAAGATCTGGACATTATCTCTAACCACTCTACCCCTCTGTAGGAAGATCTGGACATTATCTCTAACCACTCTACCCCTCTGTAGGAAGATCTGGACATTATCTCTAACCACTCTACCCCTCTGTAGGAAGATCTGGACATTATCTCTAACCACTCTACCCCTCTGTAGGAAGATCTGGGCATTATCTCTAACCACTCTACCCCTCTGTAGGAAGATCTGGACATTATCTCTAACCACTCTACCCCTCTGTAGGAAGATCTGGACATTATCTCTAACCACTATACCCCTCTGTAGGAAGATCTGGACATTATCTCTAACCACTCTACCCCTCTGTAGGTGACTAAGAAGATCTGTGAGTTGATGGCTGACTGTGAGGTGATGAATGTCCTCCATGAGAGCCACGACCTGTTTAAGAGGGAACAGGACGAACAGCTGGTCCAGTGGATGAACAGGAGACCTGACGACTGGACACTGTCTGCAGGGGGTTCCGGGACCATCTACGGCTGGGGTCACAACCACCGGGGTCAGCTGGGGGGCATTGAGGGGGCAAAGGTCAAGGTCCCCACCCCCACAGAGGCCCTAGCGACTCTGAGGCCTGTTCAGCTGATAGGAGGGGAGCAAACCCTGTTTGCTGTCACTGCTGACGGAAAGGTAAAGACCAGTAGAGACCTGGTAGAGTCCCGTAGACACCTGGTAGAGACCTGGTAGAGTTCAGGAAGAGACCTGGTATAGACCGGTATAGACCTAGTAGAGTTCCGTAGAGACCTGGTAGATACCGGTAGAGTCCTAGTAGAGTTCAGGAAGAGACCTAGTGGAGTTCAGGAAGAGACCTAGTAGAGTTCAGGAAGAGACCTAGTAGAGTTCAGGAAGAGACCAGGTAGAGTTCAGGAAGAGTCCTAGTAGAGTCCGGTAGAGACCTAGTAGAGTTCAGGAAGAGACCTGGTAGAGTTCAGGAAGAGTCCTAGTAGAGTCCGGAAGAGACCTAGTAGAGTTCAGGAAGAGACCTGGTAGAGTTCAGGAAGAGTCCTAGTAGAGACCTAGTAGAGTTCAGGAAGAGACCTAGTAGAGTTCAGGAAGAGACCTAGTAGAGTTCAGGAAGAGACTGAGTAGAGTTCAGGAAGAGACTGAGTAGAGACCTGGTAGAGTTCAGGAAGAGTCCTAGTAGAGTTCAGGAAGAGACCTAGTAGAGTTCAGGAAGAGAACTAGTAGAGTTCAGGAAGAGAACTAGTAGAGTTCAGGAAGAGACTGAGTAGAGTCCAGTAGAGTTCAGGAAGAGACCTGGTAGAGTTCAGGAAGAGACCTGGTAGAGTTCAGGAAGAGACCTGGTAGAGTTCAGGAAGAGACCTAGTAGAGTTCAGGAAGAGACCTGGTAGAGTTCAGGAAGAGTCCTAGTAGAGTTCAGGAGGAGACCTGGTAGAGTTCAGGAGGAGACCTGGTAGAGTTCAGGAAGAGACCTGGTAGAGTTCAGGAAGAGACCTGGTAGAGTTCAGGAAGAGACCTAGTAGAGTTCAGGAAGAGACCTGGTAGAGATCAGGAAGAGTCCTAGTAGAGTTCAGGAAGAGACCTGGTAGAGTTCAGGAAGAGTCCTAGTAGAGTTCAGGAGGAGACCTGGTAGAGTTCAGGAAGAGACCTGGTAGAGTTCAGGAAGAGACCTGGTAGAGTTCAGGAAGAGTCCTAGTAGAGTTCAGGAGGAGACCTGGTAGAGTTCAGTAAGAGTCCTAGTAGAGTTCAGGAAGAGTCCTAGTAGAGTTCAGGAAGAGACCTAGTAGAGTTCAGGAAGAGTCCTAGTAGAGTTCAGGAAGAGTCCTAGTAGAGTTCAGGAAGAGTCCTAGTAGAGTTCAGGAAGAGACCTAGTAGAGTTCAGGAAGAGTCCTAGTAGAGTTCAGGAAGATACCTGGTAGAGATCAGGAAGAGTCCTAGTAGAGTTCAGGAAGAGTCCTAGTAGAGTCCAGTAGAGTCCAGTAGAGTTCAGGAAGAGACCTGGTAGAGTTCAGGAAGAGTCCTAGTAGAGTTCAGGAGGAGACCTGGTAGAGTTCAGGAAGAGTCCTAGTAGAGTTCAGGAAGAGTCCTAGTAGAGTTCAGGAGGAGACCTGGTAGAGTTCAGGAAGAGTCCTAGTAGAGTTCAGGAAGAGTCCTAGTAGGCTACAGGATGTGACTGTTGTCTGTCTTCCTCCAGCTGTATGCTACCGGTTACGGTGCGGGGGGCCGGCTGGGTATTGGAGGAACAGAGTCTGTGTCCACCCCCACTCTGTTGGAGTCCATCCAGCATGTATTCATCAGGAAGGTGGCAGTGAACAGCGGAGGGAAACACTGCCTAGCCCTGTCCTCTGAGGGAGAGGTCTACTCCTGGGGAGAGGCTGAGGACGGAAAACTGGGACACGGCAACAGGAGGTTAGGATGGGCATGACGTCCATACACCACACTATGTTATATACACTATGCACACTATATATAGAATCTAATCAAATGTATTTATAAAGCCCTTTTTACATCAGTAGATGTCACAGAGTGCTTATATAGAAACCCAGACTAAAACCCCAAACAGTAGCATTGCAGATGTAGAAGCACGGTGGCTAGGAAAACTCCCTAGAAAAGGCAGGAACCTAGGAAGAAACCTAGAGAGGAACCAGGCTCTGAGGGGTGGCCAGTCCTCTTCTGGCTGTGCCGGGTGGAGATTATAACAGTACATGGCCATTATTAAGGCCAGATCGTTCTTCAAGATGTTCAAACGTTCATAGATGACCAGCAGGGTCAAATAATAATCACAGTGGTTGTAGAGGTTGAGTGGCGCAGTGGTCTAAGGCACTGCATCGCAGTGCTAACTGTGCCACTAGAGATCCTGGTTCGAATCCAGGCTCTGTCGCAGCCGGCCGCGACCGGGAGACTCATGGGCGGCGCACAATTGGCCCAGCGTTGTCCAGGGTAGGGGAGGGAATGGCCGGCAGGGATGTAGCTCAGTTGATAGAGCATGGCGTTTGCAACGCCAGGGTTGTGGGTTCGATTCCCACGGGGGGCCAGTATAAAAAAAATAAAGTATTCATTAACTGTAAGTCGCTCTGGATAAGAGCGTCTGCTAAATGACTAAAATGTAAATGTAATGTGTATTGAGGGGGCATTGAGGGGCATTCGGAAAGTATTCAGACCCCTTTCCTTTTTCCACATTTTGTTACGTTATTCTAAAATTTATTAAATAAAATGTTTTCCTCATCAATCTACACACAATACCCCATAATGACAAAGCGGAAACAGGTTTTTAGATTTTTTTGCACATGTATAAAAAAAATCAAGAAAAAATAGAGAAAAAGTATTCAGACCCTTTGCTATGTGATCATCCTTTAGATGTTTCTACAACTTGATTGGAGTCCACCTGTGGTAAATTCAATTGATTGGACATGATTTGGAAAGGCACACACCTGTCTATATAAGGTCCCACAGTTGAGAGGAAAAAAAACCAAGCCATGAGGTCAAAGGAATTGTCGGTAGAGCTCCGAGACAGGATTGTGTCGAGGCACAGATCTGGGGAAGGGTACCAAAAAATGTCTGCAGCATTGAAGGTCCCCAGGAACACAGTGGCCTCCATCATTCTTAAATGGAAGAAGTTTGGAACAACCAAGACTCTTCCTAGAGCTGGCCGCCTGGCCAAACTGAGCCATCTTGGGAGAAGGGCCTTGGTCAGGGAGGTGACCAAGAACCCGATGGTCACTCTGACAGAGGTACAGACTTCCTCTGTGGAGATGGGAGAACCTTCCAGAAGGACAACCATCTCTGCAGTACTCCACCAATCAGGCCTTTATGGTAGAGTGTCCAGACGGAAGCCACTACTCAGTAAAAGGCACATGACAACCCGCTTGGAGTTTGCCAAAAGGCACCTAAAGGACTCTGGCCATAAGAAACAAGATTCTCTGGTCTGATGAAACCAAGATTGAACTCTTTGGCCTGAATGCCAAGCGTCACGTCTGGAGGAAACCTGGCACCATCCCCACAGTGAAGCATGATGGTGGCAGCATCATGCTGTGGGGATGTTTTTCTGCGGCAGGGACTGGGAGACTAGTCAGGATTGACGGAAAGATGAACACACAGCCAAGACAACACAGGAGTGGCTTCGGGGCAAGTCTCTGAATGTCCTTGAGTGGCCCAGCCAGAGCCCGGACTTGAACCCGATCGAACATCTCTTGAGAGACCTGAAAATAGCTGTGCAGCGACGCTCCCCATCCAACCTGACAGAGCTTGAGAGGATCTGTAGAGAAGAATGGGAGAAACTCCCCAAATACAGGTGTGCCAAGCTTGTAGCGTCATACCCAAGAAGACTCAAGGTTGTAATCGCTGCCAAAGGTGCTTCAACAAAGTACAACAAAGTACTGAGTAAAGGGCCTGAATGCTTATGTAAATATGATATTTCCGTTTTTTATTTTTAATACATTGCAAAAATGTCAACAAAAAATGCTGTGTCATTATGGGGTATTGTGTGTAGATTGATGAGGAACAAAAAACAATTGAATCAATTTTAGAATAAGGCTGTAACGTAACAAATGGGGAGCCATTTGATTAACTGTTCAGGAGTCTTATGGCTTGGGGGTAGAAGCTGTTAAAAAGCCTCATGGACCTAGACTTGGCGCTCCGGTACCGCTTGCCGTGCGGTAGCAGAGAGAACAGTCTATAGGGTGTCTGGAGTCGGACAATTTTTAGGGCCTTCCTCTGACACCGCCTGGTATAGAGGTCCTGGATGTTAGGGAGCTTGGCCCCAGTGATGTACTGGGCCGTACGCACTACCCTCTGTAGTGCCTTGCGGTCGGAGGCCGAGCAGTTGCCATACCAGGCGGTGATGCAACCAGTCAGGATGCTGTCGAAGGTGCAGCTGTAGAACTTTTTGAGGATCTGAGGACCCATGCCAAATCTTTTCAGTCTCCTGAGGGGGAATAGGCTTTGTCGTGCCCTCTTCACGACTGTCTTGGTGTGTTTGGACCATGATAGTTTGTTGGTGATGTGGACACCAAGGAACTTGAAGCTCTCAACCTGTTCCACTACAGCCCCGTCGATGAGAATGGGGACGTGCTCTTTTTTTTCCTGTAGTCCACAATCATCTCCTTTGTCTTGGTCACGTTGAGGGAGAGGTTGTTATCCTGGCACCACACGGCCAGGTCTCTGACCTCCTCCCTATAGGCTGTCTCATCGTTCTCTGTGATCAGGCCTACCACTGTTGTGTCGTCGGCAAACTTAATGATGGTGTTGGAGTCGTGCCTGGCCATGCAGTCATGGGTGAACAGGGAGTACAGGAGGGGGCTGAGCAAGCACCCCTGAGGGGCCCCCGTGTTGAGGATCAGCATGATGTGTTGTTACTGTTATTGTTATCTGTGGATCTGTTGGGGCGGTATGCAAATTGGAGTGGGTCTAGGGTTTATGGGATAATGGTGTTGATGTGAGCCAAGACCAGCATTTCAAAGCACTTCATGGCTACAGATGTCAGTGCTACGGGTCGGTAGTCATTTAGGCAGGTTATCTTAGTGTCCTTGGGCACGGGGACTATGGTGGCCTGCTTGAAACATTACATTTTAGTCATTTAGCAGACGCTCTTATCAAGAGTGAGTGCATACGTTTTTTTTTTTTTTTTTTTTTTTTTTTTTCATACTGGCCCCCCGTGGGAATCGAACCCACAACCCTGGCATTGCAAGCGCCATGCTCTACCAACTGAGCTACACGGTGCCCTGTACATGTTGTTATTACAGACTCAGTCAGGGAGAGGTTGAAAATGTCAGTGAAGACACTTGCCAGCTGGTCAGCACATGCTCGGAGTGCACGTCCTGGTAATCCGTCTGGCCCTGCGGCCTTGTGAATGTCAACCTGTTTAAAGGTTTTACTCACATCGGCTACGGAGAGCGTTATCACACAGTCGTCTGGAACAGCTGATGCTCTCATGCATGCTTCAGTGTTGCTTGCCTCGAAGCGAGCATAGAAGTGATTTAGCTCGTCTGGTAGGCTTGTGTCACTGGGCAGCTCGCGGCTGTGCTTCCCTTTGTAGTCTGTAATAGTTTTCAAGCCCTGCCACATCCGACGAGCGTCAGAGCCGGTGTAGTAGGATTAAATCTTAGTCCTGTATTGACTCTTTGCCTGTTTGATTGTTTGTCGGAGGGCATAGCGGGATTTCTTATAAGCGTCCTGGTTAGAGTCCCGCTCCTTGAAAGCGGCAGCTCTACCATTTAGCTCAGTGCGGATGTTGCCTGTAATCCATGGCTTCTGGTTGGGGTATGTACATACGGTCACTGTGGGGACGACGTCATCGATGCACTTATTGATGAAGCCAGTGACTGATGTGGTGTACTCCTCAATGCTATCTGAAGAATCCCGGAACATATTCCAGTCTGTGCTAGCAAAACAGTCCTGTAGCTTAGCATCTGCGTCATCTGACCACTGTTTTATTAACTGAGTCACTGGTGCTTCCTGCTTTAGTTTTTGCTTGTAAGCAGGAATCAGGAGGATAGAATTATGGTCAGATTTGCCAAATGGAGGGCGAGGGAGAGCTTTGTACGCGTCTCTGTGTGTGGAGTAAAGATGGTCTAGAGTTTTTATCCCTCTGGTTGCACATTTAACATGCTGGTAGAAATTAGGTAAAACGGATGTAAGTTTGCCTACATTAAAGTTCCTGGCCACTAGGAGCGCCGCCTGTTTGCTTATGGCCTTATACAGCTCATTGGGTCTTAATGCCAGCATCGGTTTGTGGCGTTAAATAGACAGCTATGAAAAATATAGATGAAAACTCTCTTGGTAAATTGTGTGGTCTACAGCTTATCATGATATACTCTACCTCAGGGGAGCAATACCTTGAGACTTCCTTAATATTAGATTTCGTGCACAAGCTTTTGTTTACAAATATACACAGACCGCCACCCCTTGTCTTACCGGAGGCGGCTGCTCTATCCTGCCGATACAGTGTATAACCCACCAGCTGTATGTTATCCATGTCGTCGTTCAGCCACGACTCGGTGAAAAGATATTACAATTTTTAATGTCCCGTTGGTAGGATATTTGTGATCGGAGCTCGACTATTTTGTTATCCAATGATTGTACGTTGGCTAATAGGACTGATGGTAGAGGCAGATTACCCACCTTCCTTCGGATCCTTACAAGGCACCCCGACCTACGTCCCCGATATCTCCGTCTCTTTCTCCTGAATGACGGGGATTTGGGCCTTGTCGGGTGTCTGAAGTAAATATTTCGCGTCCGACTCATTAAAGAAAAAATCTTTGTCCAGTATGAGGTTAGTAATCGCTGTCCTGATATCCAGAAGCTCTTTTCGGTCATAAGAGACGGTGGCAGAAACATTATGTACAGAATAAGTTACAAATAACGTGAAAAAACACACACAATAGCACAATTGGTTAGGAGCCGTGAAACGGCAGCCATCTCCTCTGGCTATATACACAATATACACACACTATATACACTATATACACACACTATATACACAATATACACACACTATATACACAATATACACACACTATATACACAATATACACACACTATATACACAATATACACTATATACTATACACACTATATGCACTATTCACTATACACACTGTATACACTATAGACACACTATATATTCACTACACACACTATATACACAATATACACACACTATTCACTATACACACTGTATACACTATAGACACACTATATATACACTATACACACTATATATACACTATATATACTATACACACTATATAGACTATACACACTATATACACTATACACACTATATACACTATATATACTATACACACTATATATACTATATACACTATATATACACTATATATACTATACACACTATATATACTATATACACTATATATACACTGTACACACTATATATACTATACACACTATATATACTATACACACTATATATACACTGTACACACTATATTCACTATATACACACTATATATACTATACACACTATATATACTATAGCCATAGGCTATTCTCAATCACAGCTTTATGTTAGATAGAAAAAACAATATTTATTTGTCTTATTATTTTATTAGGCAAATAAAGCAATTATTATCCAGTTGTGAAGATTATAGACTGCTTCTATCCTTCTATCCTAAGACAGCCCGTTCCTCATCAGACAGCCCGTTCCTCATCAGACAGCCCGTTCCTCATCAGACAGCCCGTTCCTCATCAGACAGCCCGTTCCTCATCAGACAGCCCGTTCCTCATCAGACAGCCCGTTCCTCATCAGACAGCCCGTTCCTCATCAGACAGCCCGTTCCTCATCAGACAGTCTCCGTTTGAAGCTCCTCCTCCAGAAAGGAATATTTGAAAACATCTTCCATTGCCTGAACTTATCCTCTGCCCAGGCTTTCAACAACTGATTTGTCCAGTTGCATTCGATTTCGCGCTATAGCCCAACTGTCGTTTTAGCTGAGCTTATTGAATACCTTTTTCAAAACAAAATAATATACAGTACCAGTCAGAAGTTTGGACACACCTACTCATTCAAGGGTTTTTCTTTATTTTTACTATTTTCTACATTGTAGAATAATAGTGAAGACATCAAAACTATGAAATAACACATATGGAATCATGTAGTAACCAAAAAAGTGTTAAACTAATCAAAATATATTTTATATTTGAGATTCTTAAAAGTAACCACCCTTTGCCTTGATGACAGCTTTGCACACTCAAGGCAATGGGTGGTTACTTTGGAAAAATCTCAAATATATTTAGATTTTTTTTTAACACTTTTTTTGTTAATATATGATTCCATATGTGTTATTTCATAGTTTTGATGTCTTCACTATTATTCTACAATGTAAAAAATAGTAAAAAATAAAGAAAAACCCTTGAATGAGTAGGTGTGTCCAAACTTTTGACTAGTACTGTATATATATATTTTACCATCGTATATCACAATGATTTATGAGTACATAATCACGATAGGATAAAGGTTGACATCGCCCAACCATATATACACACACACACAGTACAGACAGTGGTGTGGCTGATGTCACTGACAATGCAGGCCTTATTCTCACAGTATGCAGGGCCCCATGTTAATTGCGCTGGCAGTTGGCTACACTTCTCAACATCCATATAATTAGCAAGAGCAACATTGTTCAGCTTGTAGTAAAGTGAAATACAAACACTGTACTGTGATGCTAGTGGTGACCTCTCCTCCCCCTCTTCTAGCCCGTGTGACCGGCCCCGTGTGATAGAATCCCTTCGGGGGGTGGAGGTGGTGGATGTAGCTGCCGGAGGGGCCCACAGTGCCTGCATCACGGCCAGCGGAGAGCTCTACACCTGGGGCAAGGGACGCTACGGACGCCTGGGGCATGGAGACTCTGAGGACCAACTCAAACCCAAACTGGTAGCCGAAGCTTTCTCTTTTCTAATCTCTTCTCTCAACTTCACTTCTCTCAACTTCGCTTCTCTCAACTTCCCTTCTCTCAACTTCTTCTCTCAACTTCTCTTCTCTCAACTTCTCTTTTCCCTTCTCTCAACTTCTCTTCTCTCAACTTCTCTTCTCTCAACTTCTCTTCTCTCAACTTCCCTTCTCTCAACTTCCCTTCTCTCAACTTCCCTTCTCTCAACTTCTTCTCTCAACTTCTCTTTTCCCTTCTCTCAACTTCTTCTCTCAACTTCTCTTCTCTCAACTTCTCTTCTCTCAACTTCCCTTCTCGAAACTTCTCTTCTCTCAACGTTTCTCTTCTCTCAACTTCCCTTCTCGAAACTTCTCTTCTCTCAACGTTTCTCTTCTCTCAACTTCCCTTCTCTCAACTTCCCTTTTCTCAACTTCTCTTCTCTCAACTTTTCTTTTCTCAACTTCTCTTCTCTTAACTTCTTCTCTCAACTTCTCTTCTCTCAACTTCTCTTCTCTCAACTTCCCTTCTCAAAACTTCTCTTCTCTAAACTTCTCTTCTCGAAACTTCCCTTCTCTCAACTTCTCTTCTCGAAACTTCTCTTCTCGAAACTTCCCTTCTCGAAACTTCCCTTCTCTCAACTTCCCTTCTCGAAACTTATTCTCTCAACTTCTCTTCTCTCAACTTCTCTTTTCCCTTCTCTCAACTTCTCTTCTCTCAACGTTTCTCTTCGCTCAACTTCCCTTCTCGAAACTTATCTTCTCTCAACGTTTCTCTTCTCTCAACTTCCCTTCTCTCAACTTCCCTTTTCTCAACTTCTCTTCTCTCAACTTCCCTTCTCTCAACTTCTCTTCTCTCAACTTCTCTTCTCTCAACTTCTCTTCTCTCAACTTCTCTTCTCTCAACTTCTCTTCTCTCAACTTCCCTTCTCTCAACTTCCCTTCTCTCAACTTCCCTTCTCTCAACTTCTTCTCTCAACTTCTCTTTTCCCTTCTCTCAACTTCTCTTCTCTCAACTTCGCTTCTCTCAACTTCTCTTCTCTCAACTTCCCTTCTCTCAACTTCTTCTCTCAACTTCTCTTCTCTCAACTTCCCTTCTCGAAACTTCTCTTCTCTCAACGTTTCTCTTCTCTCAACTTCCCTTCTCGAAACTTCTCTTCTCTCAACGTTTCTCTTCTCTCAACTTCCCTTCTCTCAACTTCCCTTTTCTCAACTTCTCTTCTCTCAACTTTTCTTTTCTCAACTTCTCTTCTCTTAACTTCTTCTCTCAACTTCTCTTCTCTCAACTTCTCTTCTCTCAACTTCCCTTCTCAAAACTTCCCTTCTCTCAACTTCTCTTCTCTCAACTTCTCTTCTCGAAACTTCCCTTCTCTCAACTTCCCTTCTCTCAACTTCCCTTCTCTCAACTTCTTCTCTCAACTTCTCTTCTCTCAACTTCTCTTTTCCCTTCTCTCAACTTCTCTTCTCTCAACGTTTCTCTTCGCTCAACTTCCCTTCTCGAAACTTCTCTTCTCTCAACGTTTCTCTTCTCTCAACTTCCCTTCTCTCAACTTCCCTTTTCTCAACTTCTCTTCTCTCAACTTTTCTTTTCTCAACTTCTCTTCTCTCAACTTCTCTTCTCTCAACTTCTCTTCTCTCAACTTCTTCTCTCAACTTCTCTTCTCTCAACTTCTCTTCTCTCAACTTCTCTTCTCTCAACTTCTCTTCTCTCAACTTCCCTTCTCTCAACTTCCCTTTTCTCAACTTCTCTTCTCTCAACTTCTCTTCTCTCAACTTCTCTTCTCTCAACTTCTCTTCTCTCAACTTCCCTTCTCTCAACTTCCCTTCTCTCAACTTCTTCTCTCAACTTCTTCTCTCAACTTCTTCTCTCAACTTCTCTTCTCTCAACTTCTCTTCTCTCAACGTTTCTCTTCGCTCAACTTCCCTTCTCGAAACTTCTCTTCTCTCAACGTTTCTCTTCTCTCAACTTCCCTTCTCTCAACTTCCCTTTTCTCAACTTCTCTTCTCTCAACTTTTCTTTTCTCAACTTCTCTTCTCTCAACTTCTCTTCTCTCAACTTCTCTTCTCTCAACTTCTTCTCTCAACTTCTCTTCTCTCAACTTCTCTTCTCTCAACTTCTCTTCTCTCAACTTCTCTTCTCTCAACTTCCCTTCTCTCAACTTCCCTTTTCTCAACTTCTCTTCTCTCAACTTCTCTTCTCTCAACTTCTCTTCTATCAACTTCTCTTTTCTCAACTTCTCTTCTCTCAACTTCCCTTCTCTCAACTTTTCTTTTCTCAACTTCTCTTCTCTCAACTTCTCTTCTCTCAACTTCTCTTCTCTCAACTTCCCTTCTCTCAACTTCCCTTCTCTCAACTTCTTCTCTCAACTTCTTCTCTCAACTTCTTCTCTCAACTTCTCTTCTCTCAACTTCTCTTCTCTCAACTTCCCTTCTCTCAACTTCTCTTTTCCCTTCTCTCAACTTCTCTTCTCTCAACTTCCCTTCTCGAAACTTCCCTTCTCTCAACTTCGCTTCTCTCAACTTCGCTTCTCTCAACTTCTCTTCTCTCAACTTCCCTTCTCTCAACTTCTTCTCTCAACTTCTCTTCTCTCAACTTCTCTTCTCTCAACTTCCCTTCTCGAAACTTCTCTTCTCTCAACGTTTCTCTTCTCTCAACTTCCCTTCTCTCAACTTCCCTTTTCTCAACTTCTCTTCTCTCAACTTCTCTTCTCGAAACTTCCCTTCTATTAACTTCCCTTCTCTCAACTTCCCTTCTCTCAACTTCTTCTCTCAACTTCTCTTCTCTCAACTTCTCTTTTCCCTTCTCTCAACTTCTCTTCTCTCAACGTTTCTCTTCGCTCAACTTCCCTTCTCTCAACTTCTCTTCTCTCAACGTTTCTCTTCTCTCAACTTCCCTTCTCTCAACTTTTCTTTTCTCAACTTCTCTTCTCTCAACTTCTCTTCTCTCGACTTCTCTTCTCTCAACTTCCCTTCTCTCAACTTCCCTTCTCTCAACTTCTTCTCTCAACTTCTCTTCTCTCAACTTCTCTTCTCTCAACTTCTCTTTTCCCTTCTCTCAACTTCTCTTCTCTCAACTTCTCTTCTCTCAACTTCCCTTCTCGAAACTTCTCTTCTCTCAACGTTTCTCTTCTCTCAACTTCCCTTCTCTCAACTTCCCTTCTCTCAACTTCGCTTCTCTCAACTTCGCTTCTCTCAACTTCGCTTCTCTCAACTTCTCTTCTCTCAACTTTCCTTCTCTCAACTTCTTCTCTCAACTTCTCTTCTCTCAACTTCTCTTCTCTCAACTTCCCTTCTCGAAACTTCTCTTCTCTCAACGTTTCTCTTCTCTCAACTTCCCTTCTCTCAACTTCCCTTTTCTCAACTTCTCTTCTCTCAACTTTTCTTTTCTCAACTTCTCTTCTCTCAACTTCTCTTCTCTCAACTTCTCTTCTCTCAACTTCCCTTCTCTCAACTTCTTCTCTCAACTTCTCTTCTCTCAACTTCTCTTCTCTCAACTTCCCTTCTCGAAACTTCTCTTCTCTCAACGTTTCTCTTCTCTCAACTTCCCTTCTCTCAACTTCCCTTTTCTCAACTTCTCTTCTCTCAACTTTTCTTTTCTCAACTTCTCTTCTCTCAACTTCTCTTCTCTCAACTTCTCTTCTCTCAACTTCCCTTCTCTCAACTTCTTCTCTCAACTTCTCTTCTCTCAACTTCTCTTCTCTCAACTTCCCTTCTCGAAACTTCTCTTCTCTCAACGTTTCTCTTCTCTCAACTTCCCTTCTCTCAACTTCCCTTTTCTCAACTTCTCTTCTCTCAACTTTTCTTTTCTCAACTTCTCTTCTCTCAACTTTTCTCTTCTCTCAACTTCCCTTCTCTCAACTTCCCTTCTCTCAACTTCTTCTCTCAACTTATCTTCTCTCAACTTCTCTTCTCTCAACTTCCCTTCTCAAAACTTCTCTTCTCTCAACTTTTCTCTTCTCTCAACTTCTTTCTCTAACTCACACACACAAATGATGTCCTGATGCTGAGTGTATCTCTGCCTCTGTGTGGGTCTCTCTCCAGGTGGATGCTCTGCAGGGCCACAGGGTGATAGATATGGCGTGTGGTAGTGGTGATGCCCAGACTCTGTGTCTGACTGATGATGACATGGTATGGTCCTGGGGCGATGGAGACTATGGCAAGCTTGGACGGGGCGGCAGCGACGGCTGCAAGGTTCCCATGAAGGTAGAAACCAGACCCATCCTGTCCAGTTCCACTGCAGGCAGCGTCCCAAATGGCCCCCTATTCCCGATATCAGGAATATTCTAATCTTACCCTACGAGGTCTTAGACTACTGCTGGTTTCCTGTTCTACCTGATAATTAAATGCACCCACCTGGTGTCCCAGGTCTAAATTAGTCCCTGATTAGAGGGGAAGAATGGAAAAAAAGCAGTGGACGTGTCTTCGAGGTCCAGATTTGAATTTGAGGGTCCTATATAGTGCACTACTTTTGACCAGGGCACATATCCCTGTCCCCAATATGGTGCACTTAGGGTTTATTATCAGTAAACTATGTAAAGTATATAAAATAATACATTAAGATGATTTTAATATACAAAATAGAATGACAAAGCTGTAACACATTTTCCTAAATATAACCCATCAACTTAGTGAATACTGTTGCTGTTGAATATGAGGGTTTCAGCATAAAATATCCTCAATTCTTTCACACTTTTATTTAACTCTGTCAATATGTGTTTGTAAATATTAAATACAGTGGGGGAAAAAAGTATTTAGTCAGCCACCAATTGTGCTAGTTCTCCCACTTAAAAAGATGAGAGAGGCCTGTAATTTTCATCATAGTTACACGTCAACTATGACAGACAAATTGAGATTTTTTTTCTCCAGAAAATCACATTGTAGGATTTTTAATGAATTTATTTGCAAATTATGGTGGAAAATAAGTATTTGGTCACCTACAAACAAGCAAGATTTCTGGCTCTCACAGACCTGTAACTTCTTCTTTAAGAGGATCCTCTGTCCTCCACTCGTTACCTGTATTAATGGCACCAGTTTGAACTTGTTATCAGTATAAAAGACACCTGTCCACAACCTCAAACAGTCACACTCCAAACTCCACTATGGCCAAGACCAAAGAGCTGTCAAAGGACACCAGAAACAAAATTGTAGACCTGCACCAGGCTTGGAAGACTGAATCTGCAATAGGGAAGCAGCTTGGTTTGAAGAAATCAACTGTGGGAGCAATTATTAGGAAATGGAAGACATACAAGACCACTGATAATCTCCCTCGATCTGGGGCTCCACGCAAGATCTCACGGGGGGACCTAGTGAATGACCTGCAGAGTAACAAAGCCTACCATCAGTAACACACTACGCCGCCAGGGACTCAAATCCTGCAGTGAAAGATGTGTCCAGGCCCGTCTGAAGTTTGCTAGAGTGCATTTGGATGATCCAGAAGAGGATTGGGAGAATGTCATATGGTCAGATGAAACCAAAATATAACTTTTTGGTAAAAACTCAACTCGTCGTGTTTGGAAGACAAAGAATGCTGAGTTGCATCCAAAAAACACCATACCTACTGTGAAGCATGGGGGTGGAAACATCATGCTTTGGGGCTGTTTTTCTGCAAAGGGACCAGGACGACTGATCCGTGTAAAGGAAAGAATGAATGGGGCCATGTATCGTGAGATTTTGAGTGAAAACCTCCTTCCATCAGAAAGGGCATTGAAGATGAAACGTGGCTGGGTCTTTCAGCATGACAATGATCCCAAACACACCGCCCGGGCAACGAAGGAGTGGCTTCGTAAGAAGCATTTCAAGGTCCTGGAGTGGCCTAGCCAGTCTCCAGATCTCAACCCCATAGAAAATCTTTGGAGGGAGTTGAAAGTCCGTGTTGCCCAGCGACAGCCCCAAAACATCACTGCTCTAGAGGAGATCTGCATGGAGGAATGGGCCAAAATACCAGCAACAGTGTGTGAAAACCTTGTGAAGACTTACAGAAAATGTTTGATCTGTGTCATTGCCAACAAAGGGTATATAACAAAGTATTGACAAACTTTTGTTATTGACCAAATACTTATTTTCCACCATAATTTGCAAATAAATTCATTAAAAATCCTACAATGTGATTTTCTGGAATTTTTTCTTCTCATTTTGTCTCTCATAGTTGACGTGTACCTATGATGAAAATTACAGGCCTCTCTCATCTTTTTAAGTGGGAGAACATGCACAATTGGTGGCTGACTAAATACTTTTTTACCTATGATTAAATACCCCTCCGCTACCTATGATTAAATACCCCTCCGTTACATATGATTAAATACCCCTCCTCTACCTATGATTAAATACCCCTCCTCTACCTATGATTAAATACCCCTCCTCTACCTATGATTAAATACCCCTCCTCTACCTATGATTAAATACCCCTCCTCTACCTATGATTAAATACCCCTCCTCTACCTATGATTAAATACCCCTCCGCTACCTATGATTAAATACCCCTCCTCTACCTATGATTAAATACCCCTCCTCTACATATGATTAAATACCCCTCCTCTACCTATGATTAAATACCCCTCCTCTACCTATGATTAAATACCCCTCCTCTACATATGATTAAATACCCCTCCTCTACCTATGATTAAATACCCCTCCTCTACCTATGATTAAATACCCCTCCTCTACCTATGATTAAATACCCCTCCTCTACCTATGATTAAATACCCCTCCTCTACATATGATTAAATACCCCTCCTCTACCTATGATTAAATACCCCTCCTCTACATATGATTAAATACCCCTCCTCTACCTATGATTAAATACCCCTCCTCTACCTATGATTAAATACCCCTCCGCTACCTATGATTAAATACCCCTCCTCTACCTATGATTAAATACCCCTCCTCTACATATGATTAAATACCCCTCCTCTACCTATGATTAAATACCCCTCCTCTACCAATGATTAAATACCCCTCCGCTACCTATGATTAAATACCCCTCCTCTACATATGATTAAATACCCCTCCGTTACATATGATTAAATACCCCTCCGTTACATATGATTAAATACCCCTCTGCTACCAATGATTAAATACCCCTCCGCTACCTATGATTAAATACCCCTCCTCTACCTATGATTAAATACCCCTCCTCTACATATGATTAAATACCCCTCCTCTACCTATGATTAAATACCCCTCCGCTACCTATGATTAAATACCCCTCCTCTACCTATGATTAAATACCCCTCCTCTACCTATGATTAAATACCCCTCCTCTACCTATGATTAAATACCCCTCCTCTACCTATGATTAAATACCCCTCCTCTACCTATGATTAAATACCCCTCCTCTACCTATGATTAAATACCGCTCCTCTACCTATGATTAAATACCCCTCCGCTACCTATGATTAAATACCCCTCCGTTACATATGATTAAATACCCCTCCTCTACCTATGATTAAATACCCCTCCTCTACCTATGATTAAATACCCCTCCTCTACCTATGATTAAATACCCCTCCTCTACCTATGATTAAATACCCCTCCTCTACCTATGATTAAATACCCCTCCTCTACCTATGATTAAATACCCCTCCGCTACCTATGATTAAATACCCCTCCTCTACCTATGATTAAATACCCCTCCTCTACATATGATTAAATACCCCTCCTCTACCTATGATTAAATACCCCTCCTCTACATATGATTAAATACCCCTCCTCTACATATGATTAAATACCCCTCCTCTACCTATGATTAAATACCCCTCCTCTACCTATGATTAAATACCCCTCCGCTACCTATGATTAAATACCCCTCCTCTACCTATGATTAAATACCCCTCCTCTACATATGATTAAATACCCCTCCTCTACCTATGATTAAATACCCCTCCTCTACCAATGATTAAATACCCCTCCGCTACCTATGATTAAATACCCCTCCTCTACATATGATTAAATACCCCTCCGTTACATATGATTAAATACCCCTCCGTTACATATGATTAAATACCCCTCTGCTACCAATGATTAAATACCCCTCCGCTACCTATGATTAAATACCCCTCCTCTACCTATGATTAAATACCCCTCCTCTACATATGATTAAATACCCCTCCTCTACCTATGATTAAATACCCCTCCTCTACCTATGATTAAATACCCCTCCTCTACCTATGATTAAATACCCCTCCGCTACCTATGATTAAATACCCCTCCTCTACCTATGATTAAATACCCCTCCTCTACATATGATTAAATACCCCTCCTCTACCTATGATTAAATACCCCTCCTCTACCAATGATTAAATACCCCTCCGCTACCTATGATTAAATACCCCTCCTCTACATATGATTAAATACCCCTCCTCTACATATGATTAAATACCCCTCCTCTACATATGATTAAATACCCCTCCTCTACCTATGATTAAATACCCCTCCTCTACATATGATTAAATACCCCTCCTCTACCTATGATTAAATACCCCTCCTCTACCTATGATTAAATACCCCTCCTCTACCTATGATTAAATACCCCTCCGCTACCTATGATTAAATACCCCTCCTCTACATATGATTAAATACCCCTCCTCTACCTATGATTAAATACCCCTCGCTACCTATGATTAAATACCCCTCCTCTACCTATGATTAAATACCCCTCCTCTACCTATGATTAAAAACCCCTCCGCTACATATGATTAAATACCCCTCCTCTACCTATGATTAAATACCCCTCCTCTACCTATGATTAAATACCCCTCCGCTACCAATGATTAAATACCCCTCCGCTACCAATGATTAAATACCCCTCCTCTACCTATGATTAAATACCCCTCCTCTACCAATGATTAAATACCCCTCCGCTACCTATGATTAAATACCCCTCCTCTACCTATGATTAAATACCCCTCCGCTACCTATGATTAAATACCCCTCCGCTACCTATGATTAAATACCCCTCCTCTACCTATGATTAAATACCCCTCCGCTACCTATGATTAAATACCCCTCCTCTACCTATGATTAAATACCCCTCCGCTACCTATGATTAAATACCCCTCCGCTACCAATGATTAAATACCCCTCCGCTACCTATGATTAAATACCCCTCCTCTACCTATGATTAAATACCCCTCCGCTACCTATGTATGGAACCACATAGACTCTGATTAAATACCTCATCCAGTCCGTGTGGTTCCTCCTTCTGAAAAGACCAAATCTGATCAACCGCTTCCAGGTCCTAATACTGTACTTATAATAATATGGTTATTATGTGCTAAAGGAGCAAGGACTTCCTTATTACTAATGCCAATTCTAATGTATAGTTTGACCAGTCATCTAACTCAGGAATTTTAACCGTGACGCCAAACCCCCTAATCTAGAAATGTAATTGTGATTTAATTCTCAAAATGTCGACTTTATTCCAAAAAAATTGATGTTATTCTCGAAAATGTTATGTTGAGTTTATTCTCTAAATGTTGCCCCTTTATTCTGAAAATATTGACTATTTTTTTAAAGTACTATCCGTGCAACAAAAAATAATCGAAGGACCACCACCATCACCATTGTGTTTTTTCTCTTCACTTGGCCCTAATTCTCTTCCAGAATATGGTCTATCTAATACTCTTCCAGAATATGGTCTATAATAATATAATGAATATAATAATAATATAATATGCCATTTAGCAGACGCTTTTATCCAAAGCGACTTACAGTCATGCGTGCATACATTTTAGTGTATGGGTGGTCCCGGGGATCGAACCCACTACCCTGGCATTACAAGCGCCGTGCTCTACCAGCTGAGCTTCCAGAATATGGTCTATCAACTACAAACGTGTGCATAATATCGACACATAAAGTTGAAGAAAAAAATATATTTTATATTAATACATTTTATTAAAGTTATTTAAGGATATATTACCACAGTTGCTATAGATCTGTTAATTACCGAAAATTCTGGTATCTTTGGTAAATTACCGGTAATTTTGCAACCCTAGTGCACTACAGAAGTAGTACACTATATAGGGAAATGGTGTCATTTGGGACGTACACACTGTCACTCCAACATATGACTGCCATAATCTTCCAGTTTTACCCATACCAAGATGTGTGTTTTCCCTCTCATATCTGAGTGTACCTGTTGTCTGCAGATTGACTCTCTGACTGGGCTGGGAGTGGTGAAGGTTGACTGTGGCTCCCAGTTCTCTGTCTCTCTCACCAAGTCTGGAGCTGTTTACACCTGGTGAGTAGACCAACTATACTTCCTGACCACGTTGTACTGTTAGTAGACCAACTATACTTCCTGACCACGTTGTACTGTTAGTAGACCAACTATACGTCCTGACCACGGTGTACTGTTAGTAGACCAACTATACTTCCTGACCATGGTGTACTGTTAGTAGACCAACTATACTTCCTGACCACGGTGTACTGTTAGTAGACCAACTATACTTCCTGACCACGGTGTACTGTTAGTAGACCAACTATACTTCCTGACCACGGTGTACTGTTAGTAGACCAACTATACGTCCTGACCACGGTGTACTGTTAGTAGACCAACTATACTTCCTGACCACGGTGTACTGTTAGTAGACCAACAACTATACTTCCTGACCACGGTGTACTGTTAGTAGACCAACTATACTTCCTGACCATGGTGTACTGTTAGTAGACCAACTATACTTTCTGACCACAGTGTACTGTTAGTAGACCAACTATACTTCCTGACCACGGTGTACTATTAGTAGACCAACTATACTTCCTGACCACAGTGTACTGTTAGTAGACCAACTATACTTCCTGACCACGGTGTACTGTTAGTAGACCAACTATACTTCCTGACCACAGTGTACTGTTAGTAGACCAACTATACTTCCTGACCACGGTGTACTGTTAGTAGACCAACTATACTTCCTGACCACGGTGTACTGTTAGTAGACCAACTATACTTCCTGACCACGGTGTACTGTTAGTAGACCAACTATACTTCCTGACCACGGTGTACTGTTAGTAGACCAACTATACTTCCTGACCACGGTGTACTGTTAGTAGACCAACTATACTTCCTGACCACGGTGTACTGTTAGTAGACCAACTATACTTCCTGACCACGGTGTACTGTTAGTAGACCAACTATACTTCCTGACCACGGTGTACTGTTAGTAGACCAACTATACTTCCTGACCACGGTGTACTGTTAGTAGACCAACTATACTTCCTGACCACGGTGTACTGTTAGTAGACCAACTATACTTCCTGACCACGGTGTACTGTTAGTAGACCAACTATACTTCCTGACCACGGTGTACTGTTAGTAGACCAACTATACTTCCTGACCACGGTGTACTGTTAGTAGACCAACTATACTTCCTGACCACGGTGTACTGTTAGTAGACCAACTATACGTCCTGACCACGGTGTACTGTTAGTAGACCAACTATACTTCCTGACCACGGTGTACTGTTAGTAGACCAACTATACTTCCTGACCACGGTGTACTGTTAGTAGACCAACTATACTTCCTGACCACGGTGTACTGTTAGTAGACCAACTATACGTCCTGACCACGGTGTACTGTTAGTAGACCAACTATACTTCCTGACCACGGTGTACTGTTAGTAGACCAACTATACGTCCTGACCACAGTGTACTGTTAGTAGACCAACTATACGTCCTGACCACAGTGTACTGTTAGTAGACCAACTATACTTCCTGACTGTGATATGACCATGGTGAGCTGTTAGACTCTCCTCAGAGCAGACTGTGATATGACATTTACATTTGTACATTTCGAGTCATTTAGCAGACGCTCATATCCAGAGCGACTTACAGGAGCAATTAGGGTTAACTACCTTGCTTGGTTACTGGCCCCAATGCTCTTAACCGCCAGGCTACCTGCCGTCCTATTGTATAACCATGGTGAACTGTTAGGGCTCAGGGAGCTTATGGATCAAGCTTCTCAGAGTAGGAGTGCAGATTTAGGATCAGTTTAACCAGTTAGATCACTATGAATAAGATGACGTGTACGTTTGATACATACGACTCAGACCTGTGTGTGATATGGTTAGGGTGAAAAATGTTTCAGTACATGATATACCTGTATGTCGATCAAACTCACCTGTATAAATGGATGTGTGTTTTCAGGGGTAAAGGTGACTACCACCGGCTGGGTCACGGTTCTGATGACCACGTACGGCGACCCAGACAGGTCCAGGGCCTGCAGGGGAAGAAGGTCATCGCCATAGCAACGGGGTCACTCCACTGTGTCTGCTGCACTGAGGATGGTAGGGAATTACTGATTTGTCTGTTTTGAAACAGTGTTCCTAACCATGATGGCTAGATACATTATTACTACACCATCAATATTTATATAAGTCCTAGTTACACTTCCCTACCACCTGTCTACTACTACCTGTCTACTACTACCACCTGTCTACTACTACCTGTCTACTACTACTACCTGTCTACTACCACCTGTCTACTACTACCACCTGTCTACTACTACCTGTCTACTACTACCTGTCTACTACTACTACTACCTGTCTACTACTACCTGTCTACTACTACTACCACCTGTCTACTACTACCTGTCTACTACTACTACCTGTCTACTACTACTACCTGTCGACTACTACTACCTGTCTACTACTACCTGTATACTACCACCTGTCTACTACTACTACCTGTCTACTACTACCTGTCTACTACTACCTGTCTACTACTACTACCTGTCTACTACTACCTGTCTACTACTACTACCTGTCTACTACTACTACCTGTCTACTACTACTACCTGTCTACTACTACCACCTGTCTACTACTACCACCTGTCTACTACTACCACCTGTCTACTACTACTACCTGTCTACTACTACCACCTGTCTACTACCACCTGTCTACTACTACCTGTCTACTACTACCTGTCTACTACTACCTGTCTACTACTACCTGTCTACTACTACACCTGTCTACTACTACTACCTGTCTACTACTACTACCTGTCTACCACTACCTGTCTACTACTACCACCTGTCTACTACTACCACCTGTCTACTACTACTACCTGTCTACTACTACCTGTCTACTACCTGTCTACTACTACTACTACCACCTACTACTACCACCTGTCTACTACTACCACCTGTCTACTACTACCACCTGTCTACTACTACCTGTCTACTACTACCTGTCTACTACTACTACCACCTGTCTACTACTACTACCACCTGTCTACTACTACTACCACCTGTCTACTACTACCACCTGTCTACTACTACCACCTGTCTACTACTACCTGTCTACTACTACCTGTCTACTACTACTACCACCTGTCTACTACTACCACCTGTCTACTACTACTACCTGTCTACTACTACCTGTCTACTACCTGTCTACTACTACTACCTGTCTACTACTACCTGTCTACTACTACTAACTGTCTACTACTACCACCTGTCTACTACTACCACCTGTCTACTACTACCACCTGTCTACTACTACCACCTGTCTACTACTACTACCTGTCTACTACTACTACCTGTCGACTACTACCACCTGTCTACTACTACCACCTGTCTACTACTACCACTTGTCTACTACTACCTGTCTACTACCTGTCTACTACTACTACCTGTCTACTACTACCTGTCTACTACCTGTCTACTACTACCTGTCTACTACTACCACCTGTCTACTACTACCACCTGTCTACTACTACTACCTGTCGACTACTACTACCTGTCTACTACTACCTGTATACTACCACCTGTCTACTACTACTACCTGTCTACTACTACCTGTCTACTACTACCTGTCTACTACTACTACCTGTCTACTACTACTACCTGTCTACTACTACTACCTGTCTACTACTACCACCTGTCTACTACTACCTGTCTACTACTACCTGTCTACTACTACTACCTGTCTACTACTACCTGTCTACTACTACACCTGTCTACTACTACTACCTGTCTACTACTACTACCTGTCTACTACTACTACCTGTCTACTACTACCACCTGTCTACTACTACTACCTGTCTACTACTACTACCTGTCTACTACTACCTGTCTACTACCTGTCTACTACTACTACCTGTCTACTACTACTACCTGTCTACTACTACCTGTCTACTACCTTTCTACTACCTGTCTACTACTACTACCTGTCTACTACTACCACCTGTCTACTACTACCACCTGTCTACTACTACTACCTGTCTACTACTACCACCTGTCTACTACTACCACCTGTCTACTACTACCACCTGTCTACTACTACCTGTCTACTACTACCACCTGTCTACTACTACTACCTGTCTACTACTACTACCTGTCTACTACTACCTGTCTACTACCTGTCTACTACTACTACCTGTCTACTACCACCTGTCTACTACTACCTGTCTACTACTACCACCTGTCTACTACTACTACCTGTCTACTACTACCTGTCTACTACTACCACCTGTCTACTACTACCTGTCTACTACCTGTCTACTACTACTACCTGTCTACTACCACCTGTCTACTACTACCTGTCTACTACTACCACCTGTCTACTACTACTACCTGTCTACTACTACCACCTGTCTAGTACTACCTGTCTACTACTACTACCTGTCTACTACTACCACCTGTCTAGTACTACCTGTCTACTACTACTACCTGTCTACTACTACCTGTCTACTACTACTACCTGTCTACTACTACTACCTGTCTACTACTACCACCTGTCTACTACTACTACTACCTGTCTACTACTACTACCTGTCTACTACTACCTGTCTACTACCACCTGTCTACTACTACTACCTGTCTACTACTACCACCTGTCTAGTACTACTACCTGTCTACTACTACCACCTGTCTAGTACTACCTGTCTACTACTACTACCTGTCTACTACTACCTGTCTACTACTACTACCTGTCTACTACTACCACCTGTCTACTACTACTACCTGTCTACTACTACTACCTGTCTACTACTACTACCTGTCTACTACTACTACCTGTCTACTACTACTACCTGTCTACTACTACTACCTGTCTACTACTACTACCTGTCTACTACTACTACCTGTCTACTACTACCACCTGTCTACTACTACTACTACCTGTCTACTACTACCACCTGTCTACTACTACCACCTGTCTACTACTACTACCTGTCTACTACTACCACCTGTCTAGTACTACCTGTCTACTACTACTACCTGTCTACTACTACTACCTGTCTACTACTACTACCTGTCTACTACTACCACCTGTCTACTACTACTACCTGTCTACTACTACCACCTGTCTACTACTACTACCTGTCTACTACTACCTGTCTACTACCACCTGTCTACTACTACTACCTGTCTACTACTACAGTGTGTCTGTACCATGGTGTCTGTAGCTGTGTTTGTGTCTGTCTCAGGAGAAGTGTACACGTGGGGTGATAATGACGAGGGCCAGCTGGGAGATGGGACCACTAACGCCATCCAGAGGCCTCGGCTGGTCGCTGCGTTGCAGGGGAAGAAGATCAACAGGGTGGCCTGTGGCTCTGCCCACACACTGGCCTGGTCCACCTCCAAACCTACCAACGGCGGGAAACTGCCTGGTCAGGTAACTACTGAACGTTATAACTACCTGCTCAGGGGCCTCATTTATAAACCGTGCGTACGTATAAAATATGCCCCGAAATTTGCGTGCTCCAGTTTTCATGCAAGAGTTGTCATTTATCAAAAATGTACTCACCTCCACACAAACTTTAGAGCATGTGTACGCACATCTGCTAGTGGTTGAAGTATTGTATTGCAAGCTGGTAAGTAAGTATTTTGTGCAAATGGGGATATGATGGAAAGCTTATTCATAAAAACATATTAACAAGAATGCAGCCATTTTTCGTTATTGAGTAGAGTGAGAATCTGTGTTATTTTTAGATAATCAGACTAGTAATAATAATTAGGAAATCTTTCTCCTATTTATTTTATTTTCATAAGATTTCAGAATAAATTCCTCACCTTCTCTGGCAGAGATGGGTTCATATTCCCCAAGTAGCCATACAAAAGATTGCACATCTCATTTAATTGGACTAGTAGCCTACTGAATAGATAGGCTAGATGTATTTCAAGTTTTGCAATCCCATAGGCAGCACGGTCTATAATATAGGCCTACAGTCTTAATTATTTAACAGGTGAACAGTTAAACTTGTACATTGATGTAGGGCTATGTATGTTACTGTAAGTTCTGTAGATGCATTGTTGTTGTTTTTGTAGCCTGCCCTAAAACATGTTTCTGAATTCACGGTCTGTCCAGCATAATAGGTTGGGAAAGTCAATGCAAAACATTGTTGAATTCCAACGTTCTGCTGACAGGACCACAACAGTTTAACATTGTTGAATTCCAACGTTCTGCTGACAGGACCACAACAGTTTAACATTGTTGATTTCCAACGTTCTGCTGACAGGACCACAACAGTTTAACATTGTTGAATTCCAACGTTCTGCTGACAGGTCCACAACAGTTTAACATTGTTGAATTCCAACGTTCTGCTGACAGGACCACAACAGTTTAACATTGTTGAATTCCAACGTTCTGCTGACAGGACCTCAAACGTTCTGCTGACAGGACCACAACAGTTTAACATTGTTGAATTCCAACGTTCTGCTGACAGGTCCACAACAGTTTAACATAGTTTTCTCCTATAGAAACTGACAGTCCTTTACCAGATAAAGTTACAGCTAAAGATGAAAACATTCTTCCAACACAGTAAACAGACCGGTAGCTTATGTAAAAGATTTGACAGTATGGGTAGGCTACAGCGCATTGCTGTGCGATAGGAGCGTGACATCATAGCCTATTTAATCTCAGCGCCTATACTAACACAGGAGATACAGAGTTAGAAACACAATCTATTGATGAACTAAATATTGAGCAACAATTTGTCTTTTTGCATAAAAATGTGAACTGTTGCATTCTACTTTTAAATTGTTTCCAATATACAATCAAACTTGCAGAATACGTTCTTTCTTTTAGCAACTGCTGTGGCCTAATGCCAATAGTTCCCAATTATACAGCAAATAAAGGGTGTTATTGTCACCATAAAAGGTGAATGGAAGGTGTTTTGCAGGCAGAGTTTTAATACTCGTTCACACGGGCACAGTTTTACGACAGGTCTGATTTTAGAACGTGAAACATGCATATTTATGGCGTGCGCCTAGTTTATCAATTTCAATTTTCGTACGTGCGTAGACTTTTCAGAAATGGCGCATGCGGAAATGTTGTGATGTTTTTTCCCTCCACCCAGTTTCTGGACTAGACTAGGTTGTTGTGGCTGGTGTTGTGTAACCACTAGATGGTAGTAGGGCTGGGTGATCTCTAATCTGTGTATTATAATGTGGGTGTTGTGTAACCACTAGATGGTAGTAGGGCTGGGTGATCTCTAATATGTGTGTTATAATGTGGGTGATCTCTAATCTGAGTGTTATAATGTGGGTGATCTCTAATCTGTGATAGATTGTGGGTGATCTCTAATCTGTGATAGATTGTGGGTGATCTCTAATCTGTGTTATAATGTGGGTGACCTCTAATCTGTTATAATGTGGGTGATCTCTAATCTGTGTGTTATAATGTGGGTGATCTCTAATCTGTGTGTTGTAACGTGGGTGTTTGTTCTGTGTGTTGTAACGTGGGTGTTTGTTCTGTGTGTTGTAACGTGGGTGTTTGTTCTGTGTGTTGTAACGTGGGTGTTTGTTCTGTGTGTTGTAACGTGGGTGTTTGTTCTGTGTGTTGTAACGTGGGTGTTTGTTCTGTGTGTTGTAACGTGGGTGTTTGTTCCGTGTGTTGACCTGTGTCCTCTCTCTCCTAGGTGCCCATGGAATACAGCCACCTCCAGGAGATCCCCATCCTGTCTTTGAGGAACAGACTGTTACTGCTGCACCACATATCGGAGCTCTTCTGCCCCTGTATCCCCATGTTTGATCTGGAGGGCCGGCTGGGACAGGCAGCACACGGACCTGCCCTAGGCTTTAACACTCTACGGGGCATACTCATCTCACAGGGCAAGGTGAGACCCCACCTCTTTAAGGAATACCTGGGATAGGATCAAAGTAATCCTTCTACCCTCCCCCTACCCCACCCCCCAAAGAAAAAATATAAAAAATAATAAAATAAACGTTGCTATTGTAAAGTGGTGATCCCACTGGCTATAAGGTGAATGCACCAGTTTGTAAGTGGCTCTGGATAAGAGCGTCTGCTAAATGACGTAAATGTAAAGGTGGGGGGTGTTTAGAACAGACACACAGGGATGGGCATTTGAAATCATTTCACTATTCAAAAAATATCATAGCATTTTGGGGGGGATATCCGGATAGTTGAAATACATGTTAAAAAAAAATACAAAAAAATAATAATAATTGTGAACTAGCCTGCGCAACATGGGTGCTGCTTGGCAGGGAGCGGTGAGTTTTACACGGGAGGAAGAGAGAGGAGCCATACCGACTGGTGCTAGTTCGATAAACTGGTAGATCCCATAGGTTATCATCCCATCTGGTAGTGGCTGTCTTGACTGCATCTAATCAATGTAAAGATGCCAGCTAAGAGATGCCAGCTAAGAGATGCCAGCTGGTAAGCCTACCTGATGGTTGCTCATAGTTCTAGTCTAGTCCTCCTCATTTAACTAACTCCATTCCCTGATGTTAATTCCATTTCGCACTGATTAGTGATCTCCCAAGTTGCTTACACTGACTGTAGACGCTGACTGTAGACTCTAGACACTGACTGTAGACGCTGACTGTAGACGCTGACTGTAGACTGTAGACGCTGACTGTAGACGCTGACTGTAGATGCTGACTGTAGACGCTGACTGTAGACGCTGACTGTAGACGCTGACTGTAGACTGTAGACGCTGACTGTAGACGCTGACTGTAGATGCTGACTGTAGACGCTGACTGTAGACGCTGACTGTAGACTGTAGACGCTGACTAGACGCAGACTGTAGACTGTAGACGCTGACTGTAGACGCTGACTGTAGACGCTGACTGTAGACGCTGACTGTAGACGCTGACTGTAGACGCTGACTGTAGACTGTAGACGCTGACTAGACGCAGACTGTAGACTGTAGACGCGGACTGTAGACGCTGACTGTAGACGCTGACTGTAGACGCTGACTGTAGACTGTAGACGCTGACTGTAGACGCTGACTGTAGACTGTAGACGCTGACTGTAGACGCTGACTGTAGACTGTAGACGCTGACTGTAGACGCTGACTGTAGACTGTAGACGCTGACTGTAGATGCTGACTGTAGACACTGACTGTAGACTGTAGACGCTGACTGTAGATGCTGACTGTAGACGCTGACTGTAGACGCTGACTGTAGACGCTGACTGTAGACTGTAGGCACTGAAACATTCAAACCCGTGTAGGCTACTATAGTATGTCTTGTTATAGGGCGCTCTGTTATAGGGCGCTCTGTTATAGGGCGCTCTGTTATAGGGCGCTCTGTTATAGGGCGCTCTACATTAGTTACTAGTTTTATTGAATTAAGAATTTATAATTTCATGATATATCCTTGTGTGTAGCAATGTCACAGATCATTTAATTTGGACAAAGCCTTTTAAATATTAAAATAGACCTATGAATTTTAGTTTTTTTATGAATACTAACGTCTGTTCGGATATTTGAATAACAGTGCCCATCCCTAACGCACACACACACACACACACATTGGTTGAGAACTATATATGGGATCTCCTTCTCAATTCCTCTATTGAGTATTGGTATTAGGTAGTTTATTTGGATCCCCATTAGATGTTGCGAAAGCAGCAGCTACTCTTCCTGGGGTCCACACAAAACACGAAACATTACATAATACAGAACATTAACATAGTTTTTGCATTCTCTGCTGTTGTAAATGCTGTTCTGCAGTAGATGTTCTGAGCACGGTGTTGTGTTTGTCCCGTCAGGAAGCGGCGTTCCGTAAGGTGGTTCAGGCCACCATGGTGAGAGACAGACAACATGGACCAGTAGTAGAACTCAACAGGATACAGGTAAGAATCAGATCAACACTAGAAAACAGCTGGCTTTCAGATTCTCTCAGTCATCAGAGATTCCTCCTATCTCTAGCGCTCTCTCTCTCTCGTCGGGTTTATAGTGTTATAAGCAGATGTCTGTGTGATGTGTGAACCATGCTCCACCTTGTATGTCCCAAATAGTACCCTATGCCCTTTATAGTGCACTACACTGGTCAAAAGTACTACACTATGTAGGGAATAGTGTGAGATTTGGGATGCACCCCTGGTCTAGACTTTCCCCCTCCCAGAGCCTCTGTCTGGGCCAGTGGGCCTCCACTGACCCCATGCTGGGCTGGCTGGACGCCCAGTGGAGGGAGCTGGACGCCCGGTGAAGGGAGCCTTCACTTTGAACACGTCACACCATCACTACTGCAGACTCTGTACCACACTGAGCAGAAGAGCCTGGAGAGATAACCATCTTTCTCCTCCCCTCCTCTCCTCTCCCCCTCCTCTCCTCTTCCTCCCCTCCTCCTCTCCTCTTCCTCTCCTCGCCCCCTCCTCCTCCTCTCCTCTCCTCCTCCCCCTCCAGGTCAAGCGGTCTCGTAGTAAAGGAGGTTTGGCAGGTCCAGACGGGACCAAGTCAGTGTTTGGTCAGATGTGTGCCAAAATGAGCTCCTTCAGCCCAGACAGCCTGCTGCTGCCTCACCGCGTCTGGAAGGTCAAGTTTGTGGGTAGGTGGTTTGGTTCCTCCTCAGTAGTTTGTGGGTAGGTGGTTTGGTTCCTCCTCAGTAGTTTGTGGGTAGGTGGTTTGGTTCCTCCTCAGTAGTTTGTGGGTAGGTGGTTTGGTTCCTCCTCAGTAGTTTGTGGGTAGGTGGTTTGGTTCCTCCTCAGTAGTTTGTGGGTAGGTGGTTTGGTTCCTCCTCAGTAGTTTGTGGGTAGGTGGTTTGGTTCCTCCTCATTAGTTTGTGGGTAGGTGGTTTGGTTCCTCCTCAGTAGTTTGTGGGTAGGTGGTTTGGTTCCTCCTCAGTAGTTTGTGGGTAGGTGGTTTGGTTCCTCCTCAGTAGTTTGTGGGTAGGTGGTTTGGTTCCTCCTCAGTAGTTTGTGGGTAGGTGGTTTGGTTCCTCCTCAGTAGTTTGTGGGTAGGTGGTTTGGTTCCTCCTCAGTAGTTTGTGGGTAGGTGGTTAGGTTCCTCCTCAGTAGTTTGTGGGTAGGTGGTTTGGTTCCTCCTCAGTAGTTTGTGGGTAGGTGGTTTGGTTCCTCCTCAGTAGTTTGTGGGTAGGTGGTTTGGTTCCTCCTCAGTAGTTTGTGGGTAGGTGGGTTTGGTTCCTCCTCAGTAGTTTGTGGGTAGGTGGTTAGGTTCCTCCTCAGTAGTTTGTGGGTAGGTGGTTTGGTTCCTCCTTAGTAGTTTGTGGGTAGGTGGTTAGGTTCCTCCTCAGTAGTTTGTGGGTAGGTGGTTTGGTTCCTCCTCAGTAGTTTGTGGGTAGGTGGTTTGGTTCCTCCTCAGTAGTTTGTGGGTAGGTGGTTTGGTTCCTCCTCAGTAGTTTGTGGGTAGGTGGTTTGGTTCCTCCTCAGTAGTTTGTGGGTAGGTGGTTAGGTTCCTCCTCAGTAGTTTGTGGGTAGGTGGTTTGGTTCCTCCTCAGTAGTTTTGTGGGTAGGTGGTTTGGTTCCTCCTCAGTAGTTTGTGGGTAGGTGGTTTGGTTCCTCCTCAGTAGTTTGTGGGTAGGTGGTTTGGTTCCTCCTCAGTAGTTTGTGGGTAGGTGGTTTGGTTCCTCCTCAGTAGTTTGTGGGTAGGTGGTTAGGTTCCTCCTCAGTAGTTTGTGGGTAGGTGGTTTGGTTCCTCCTCAGTAGTTTGTGGGTAGGTGGTTAGGTTCCTCCTCAGTAGTTTGTGGGTAGGTGGTTTGGTTCCTCCTCAGTAGTTTGTGGGTAGGTGGTTTGGTTCCTCCTCAGTAGTTTGTGGGTAGGTGGTTTGGTTCCTCCTCAGTAGTTTGTGGGTAGGTGGTTAGGTTCCTCCTCAGTAGTTTGTGGGTAGGTGGTTTGGTTCCTCCTCAGTAGTTTGTGGGTAGGTGGTTAGGTTCCTCCTCAGTAGTTTGTGGGTAGGTGGTTTGGTTCCTCCTCAGTAGTTTGTGGGTAGGTAGGTTTGGTTCCTCCTCAGTAGTTTGTGGGTAGGTGGTTTGGTTCCTCCTCAGTAGTTTGTGGGTAGGTGGTTAGGTTCCTCCTCAGTAGTTTGTGGGTAGGTGGTTTGGTTCCTCCTCAGTAGTTGTGGGTAGGTGGTTAGGTTCCTCCTCAGTAGTTTGTGGGTAGGTGGTTTGGTTCCTCCTCAGTAGTTTGTGGGTAGGTGGTTTGGTTCCTCCTCAGTAGTTTGTGGGTAGGTGGTTTGGTTCCTCCTCAGTAGTTTGTGGGTAGGTGGTTTGGTTCCTCCTCAGTAGTTTGTGGGTAGGTGGTTTGGTTCCTCCTCAGTAGTTTGTGGGTAGGTGGTTAGGTTCCTCCTCAGTAGTTTGTGGGTAGGTGGTTTGGTTCCTCCTCAGTAGTTTGTGGGTAGGTGGTTTGGTTCTTCCTCAGTAGTTTGTGGGTAGGTGGTTTGGTTCCTCCTCAGTAGTTTGTGGGTAGGTGGTTTGGTTCCTCCTCAGTAGTTTGTGGGTAGGTGGTTTGGTTCCTCCTCAGTAGTTTGTGGGTAGGTGGTTTGGTTCCTCCTCAGTAGTTTGTGGGTAGGTGGTTTGGTTCCTCCTCAGTAGTTTGTGGGTAGGTGGTTAGGTTCCTCCTCAGTAGTTTGTGGGTAGGTGGTTTGGTTCCTCCTCAGTAGTTTGTGGGTAGGTGGTTAGGTTCCTCCTCAGTAGTTTGTGGGTAGGTGGTTTGGTTCCTCCTCAGTAGTTTGTGGGTAGGTGGTTTGGTTCCTCCTCAGTAGTTTGTGGGTAGGTGGTTTGGTTCCTCCTCAGTAGTTTGTGGGTAGGTGGTTTGGTTCCTCCTCAGTAGTTTTGTGGGTAGGTGGTTTGGTTCCTCCTCAGTAGTTTGTGGGTAGGTGGTTAGGTTCCTCCTCAGTAGTTTGTGGGTAGGTGGTTTGGTTCCTCCTCAGTAGTTTGTGGGTAGGTGGTTTGGTTCCTCCTCAGTAGTTTGTGGGTAGGTGGTTTGGTTCCTCCTCAGTAGTTTGTGGGTAGGTGGTTTGGTTCCTCCTCAGTAGTTTGTGGGTAGGTGGTTTGGTTCCTCCTCAGTAGTTTGTGGGTAGGTGGTTAGGTTCCTCCTCAGTAGTTTGTGGGTAGGTGGTTTGGTTCCTCCTCAGTAGTTTGTGGGTAGGTGGTTAGGTTCCTCCTCAGTAGTTTGTGGGTAGGTGGTTTGGTTCCTCCTCATGAGAGCGTGACACACACTCCTTTCTATACAGTGAGGGGAAAAAGTATTTGATCCCCTGCTGATTTTGTATGTTTGCCCACTGACAAAGACATGATCAGTCTATAATTTTAATAGTAGATTTATTTGAACAGTGAGAGACAGAATAGCAACAAAAAAATCCAGAAAAACGCATGTCAAAAATGTTATAAATTGATTTGCATTTTAATGAGGGAAATAAGTATTTGACCCCTCTGCAAAACATGACTTAGTACTTGATGGCAAAACCCTTGTTGGCAATCACAGAGGTCAGACATTTCTTGTAGTTGGCCACCAGGTTTGCACACATCTCAGGAGGGATTTTGTTCCACTCCTCTTTGCAGATCTTCTCCAAGTCATTAAGGTTTCGAGGCTGACGTTTGGCAACTCGAACCTTCAGCTCCCTCCACCGATTTTCTATGGGATTAAGGTCTGGAGACTGGCTAGGCCACTCCAGGACCTTAATGTGCTTCTTCTTGTGCCACTCCTTTGTTGCCTTGGCCGTGTGTTTTGGGTCATTGTCATGCTGGAATACCCATCCACGACCCATTTTCAATGCCCTGGCTGAGGGAAGGAGGTTCTCACCCAAGATTTGACGGTACATGGCCCCGTCCATCGTCCCTTTGATGTGGTGAAGCTGTCCTGTCCTCTTAGCAGAAAAACACCCCCAAAGCATAATGTTTCCACCTCCATGTTTGACGGTGGGGATGGTGTTCTTGGGGTCATAGGCAGCATTCCTCCTCCAAACACGGCGAGTTGAGTTGATGCCAAAGAGCTCAATTTTTGTCTCATCTGACCACAACACTTTCACCCAGTTCTCCTCTGAATCATTCAGATGTTCATTGGCAAACTTCAGACGGCCCTGTATATGAGCTTTCTTGAGCAGGGGGACCTTGCGGGCACTGCAGGAATTCAGTCCTTCACGGTGTAGTGTGTTACCAATTGTTTTCTTGGTGACTATGGTCCCAGCTGCCTTGAGATCATTGACAAGATCCTCCCGTGTAGTTCTGATTCCTCACCGTTCTCGTGATCATTGCAACTCCACGAGGTGAGATCTTGCATGGAGCCCCAGGCCGAGGGAGATTGACAGTTCTTTTGTTTCTTCCATTTGCAAATAATCGCACCAACTGTTGTCACCTTCTCACCAAGCTGCTTGGCGATGGTCTTGTAGCCCATTCCAGCCTTGTGTAGGTCTACAATCTTGTCCCTGACATCCTTGGAGAGGTCTTTGGTCTTGGCCATGGTGGAGAGTTTGGAATCTGATTGATTGATTGCTTCTGTGGACAGGTGTCTTTTTATACAGGTAACAAACTGAGATTAGGAGCACTCCCTTTAAAAGTGTGCTCCTAATCTCACCTCGTTACCTGTATAAAAGACACCTGGGAGCCAGAAATCTTTCTGATTGAGAGGGGGTCAAATACTTATTTCCCTCATTAAAATGCAAATCAATTCATACAATTTTTGAAATGCGTTTTTCTGGATTTTTTTGTTGTTATTCTGTCTCTCACTGTTCAAATAAACCTACCATTAAAATTATAGACTGATCATGTCTTTATCAGTGGGCAAACGTACAAAATCAGCAGGGGATCAAATACTTTATTCCCTCACTGTATACTGTTTGAAGTCTACTGTAGTCTACTGTTGTAACTGTAGTCTACTGTTGTAACTGGAGTCTACTGTTGTAACTGGAGTCTACTGTAGTCTACTGTTGTAACTGGAGTCTACTGTTGTAAACTGGAGTCTACTGTTGTAACTGGAGTCTACTGTTGTAACTGGAGTCTACTGTAGTCTACTGTTGTAACTGGAGTCTACTGTAGTCTACTGTTGTAACTGGAGTCTACTGTTGTAACTGGAGTCTACTGTAGTCTACTGTTGTAACTGGAGTCTACTGTAGTCTACTGTTGTAACTGGAGTCTACTGTAGTCTACTGTTGTAACTGGAGTCTACTGTTGTAACTGGAGTCTACTGTAGTCTACTGTTGTAACTGGAGTCTACTGTTGTAACTGGAGTCTACTGTTGTAACTGGAGTCTACTGTTGTAACTGGAGTCTACTGTAGTCTACTGTTGTAACTGGAGTCTACTGTAGTCTACTGTTGTAACTGGAGTCTACTGTAGTCTACTGTTGTAACTGGAGTCTACTGTTGTAACTGGAGTCTACTGTTGTAACTGGAGTCTACTGTTGTAACTGGAGTCTACTGTTGTAACTGGAGTCTACTGTTGTAACTGGAGTCTACTGTAGTCTACTGTTGTAACTGGAGTCTACTGTTGTAACTGGAGTCTACTGTCGTAACTGGAGTCTACTGTTGTAACTGGAGTCTACTGTTGTAACTGGAGTCTACTGTTGTAACTGGAGTCTACTGTTGTAACTGGAGTCTACTGTAGTCTACTGTTGTAACTGGAGTCTACTGTAGTCTACTGTTGAACCACATTCTTAACCCCCAACCACATTCCTAACCCCCAACCACATTCCTAACCCCCAACCACATTCCTAACCCCCAACCACATTCCTAACCCCCAACCACATTCCTAACCCCCAACCACATTCTTAACCCCCAACCACATTCCTAACACCCACCTTTTGATTTTATTACAGCACTCAGTCTTTTGGGGTTAGGAGTCTATTAGCATGGCACATCTTGACGTGGCAATATTTGCCCACTCTTCTTTGCAAAAGTGCTCCAAATCTGTCAGAATGCGAGGACATCTCCTGTGCACAGCCCTCTTCAGATCACCCCAGAGATGTTCAATTGGATTCAGGTCTGGGCTCTAGCTGGGCCATTCCAAAACGTGAATCTTCTTCTGGTGAAGAAGCCACCACCATGCTTCACTGGCACGTTACAGCCTTATTCTAAATTAAATAAAACATGTTCTTCATCAATCTACACACAATACCCGATAATGACAAAGTGAAAACAGGTTTTTAGAAATTATTGCACATTTATAAAAAAGATACCTTATTTACATAAGTATTCAGACCCTTTGCTATGAGACTCGAAATTGATCTCAGGTGCATCCTGTTTCCATTGATCATCCTTGATGTTTCTACAACTTGATTGGAGTCCACCTGTGGCTTCGGGGCAAGTCTCTGAATGTCCTTGAGTGGCCCAGCCAGAGCCCGGACTTGAACCCGATCGAACATCTCTGGAGAGACCTGAAAATAGCTGTGCAGAGACGCTCCCCATCCAACCTGACAGAGCTTGAGAGGATCTGCAGAGAAGAATGGGGGAAACTCCCCAAATACAGGTGTGCCAAGCTTGTAGCGTCATACCCAATAAGACTCGAGGCAGTAATCGCTGCCAACGGTGCTTCAACAAAGTACTGAGTAAAGGGTCTGAATACTTATGTAAATGTAATATTTCAGTCTTTAAAAATTGCAAAAATGTATACAAACCTGATTTTGCTTTGTCATTATGGAATATTGTGTTTATATTGAGAATAAAAATGTTTGGCACCATGTTCATTGTTGTGTAACTAGCTAAAGTTAGCTGTCTGGCTCATTATCTGACGTTACGCGATGTTTACCTAGCTAGCTTCCTTGTTTACCTAGCTAGCTAGCTACATGTCTTTAAGCTAAAGTGTATAACACCCGTTGAATATGGCCGGTGTCAGTAAACATTGGCAAAAAAGCGTAATTCAAATGTTGCCAGCAGAGCTGGTTAGGCTGTTTTCATGTTATCCAGAGGTAAACAAATCATCGGCCAGAGCGTCAAGTGTGCGCTCTGAACGCTCCGAGAGCGAAACGAGATGGGTGGGGCTAAAGCTTAAGAGGGTGTGAACGATGCTGAATGGGTGTAGACAAAGAAGAGCTCTTCAGTAGGTACCAAAACATTCAAAGGCCATTTTCTCAAAAGTGAGTTTACAAGTTTACCAACTTTCAAAGCAGAATTACTTTCCCATTGTTCCCTCAACTGTAGTGTATGATATACCATTTTATAGCGGAGTCTCTACTTTTATCCAATGAAAAAACAGCATTTCAAATGTTGCAACATAAGACCGAATCCAGGTGGTGAGTCACCACCCCAGAGGGCTTTAAGGAGTGTCTGTTATATAAAGGTTTGGGCTATAGCCTAAAGCCCATGCATCTGACAGAGAGCGAGAAACTATATTTTCTGACTGGACATTTTGTGCTGCTTTGGTGGAACGTTCCGCTCGGTACGGCTCTGTACATTACTCTTTTACGTTCTGTATCAATATTTATTGAAATAGTCTTCAGCAGATAGGACAATTACTCAATGTCTCTTGGTGCTGTCCTGCTGTGCTCTTTACTGCCATTCAAGTTGAAACAGGCTAAACCATCATGTCACATCACGATGTCGTCACCGTCCACGATGGCTGTCAATCATCGTCGATAGACCATGCTGTCGTAAAATCGGCCAACTCTGTGGATGACTGTGGTGGGGGATACAGTGAGTCTATAATAGAGATGTGTGTGTGTGTGTCCTCTTCTAGGTGAGTCTGTGGATGACTGTGGTGGGGGCTACAGTGAGTCCATAGCAGAGATGTGTGAGGAGCTCCAGAACGGCTTGACCCCTCTCCTCATCGTGACCCCTAATGGACGAGACGAGTCAGGAGCGAACAGAGACTGTTTCCTGCTCAACCCTGCAGCGAAGTCAGCTCTGCATATGAACATGTTCAGATTCTTAGGTAGGTACCCTCTACCTCTGCTACCTGACCCCTGACCCTGACCCCTGACCCCTAACCCTGACCCCTGACCCCTGACCCCTAACCCTGACCCCTAACCCCTGACCCCTAACCCCTAACCCCTGACCCTGCAGCCAAGTCAGCCCTGTACTATGTTCAGATTCCTGGGAAAAATATAGCCCTAAACCAGGGCTCTCCAACCCTGTTCCTAGAGATACCCTCCTGTAGGTTTTAACTCCAACCCTGTTCCTGGAGAGATACCCTCCTGTAGGTTTTAACTCCAACCCTGTTCCGGGAGAGATACCCTCCTGTAGGTTTTGTTCATGTGAATTATTTGATTTCTCTGTAGAGAAACAGCGCATTGGGCTCAGCGAAAAAACGAATTAAATGGAATTCAAGTAATTGATCCGACTTGGGTCAATTAGTTGTTAAATAACCAAAAAAATGCTGAAATGTTGGTTAATCACTCAGCACTACCATCAGGGCAGGCAGTCCTTTCAATCTCAACCCTAACCCAGTCTAATAGATATGTCTGGCTGTCCCGTAGGAGTGCTCCTGGGCATAGCCATCCGTACCGGATCTCCTCTCAGTCTCAACCTGGCTGAACCTGTCTGGAAACAGCTGGCTGGGATGAACCTCACCATCGCTGACCTTAGTGAGGTACTGTACCTGCAGTGCTCCTGTATGTGTGTATCTGTGTTTAATAAATAGGGCGTATCTGTGTTTAATAAATAGGGCGTTAGGTGACATTATGCGAGAATTCTACAAAGAACTGCAGTAAACAAATCCATTTTCACTAAATGTCAATAATGTGGTTGTCAAAATACATAAAAAATAATTTGAAAACAATGTGGCAGTTGTTAGCCATGTCTAAAAATCATCCCAGTACTGTAAGTTAGGATATTTACTGATAACAACCCAAACGTAAAGCAGGTGCTGTGCTTAGAACCTTCAACTTTGTGGGACACCCCTTTTTGTGAAACCCACGAAATCGGTGTGTTCATATTTGCTCTTGGCGGAAATATGACCTGCCAGAGTAAGATAGATGTGATGTATTGCAAAGTCCTGAGGGTATCATCGGACGTCCTTGGACTGAAATGTAGGCAACGCTTGGGGCGAGGTTCTATAAGGTTGGGAACTGCCAGGGACCCCACGATACGATATTATCACCATACTTAGGTGCCGATACGATATGTATTGTGATTCTCATGATTCTATATGTATTGCGATTTGATACTGCGATTTAATGTTCCAAACATATTGCTCACTGTATGTCTGCTGCATGAGAAAAAATAGTTATGATCAGTCATGGAAATAAAAGGGCTCTAAACATGTTGGCTCACTACTTAAAAAGAAAATGGAGAACAAGCTATAGGATGAAAAATACCAGAGTTTTGGCGCAGGTATACAGCCGACTAGCGCTAGGTAACGCTACCTTTACAAATCTATAATCATTACAAATTGATTTTCTTTACAAATCGATTTATTATCGTCCAAAATAATATTGCGATATCTAACTCTATCGATTCTTTCCCCCATCACTATGCGAGAAGCAGCGGCAAATTTGGTGATTTATGTTTTTCCTTTCAAGTGACAACGACCATAATTCTGTGGCTACAGCCCTACAGTCGATGAAAGCACAGCTAAATACCAGGACATTGAAAATGTGTCCAGTCTATTCCGCTGTTGTCAAGCTGGATAGCATGAGGCAGCTGTCTCTGGGAATAACACTAATCAACACCAAAATAACATTAGAATGTAAACCAACTCAGGTTTAGGCCTACCTGAGAAGTAAACTATGTTATTAGACTAACCTACTGTATATATGTTCAGTTCAGGAGTTAGTGAGAAGTGTGTGTGTGTGTGTGTGTGTGTGTGTGTGTGTGTGTGTGTGTGTGTGTGTACTCCTCAGTGTAGTGTAACATAACATTTGTTAGGTGTGTCAAGGCTACACAGTCTGAAGGTGAAAGTGCAGAAGCGTTTCCAATCTTCCCATTCAAATGATTTTGCATAAATCGGTTTATTAAACTCCCAGTTCTGCATAAAACATCAATATATATACATGTTTTATGCAGAACTGGGAGTTTAATAAACTTCTCACTAATAAACCGCCCTGACTTTAAATGTTCACATGACCGCCCTGACTTTAAATGTTCACATGACCGCCCTGACTTTAAATGTTCACATGACCGCCCTGACTTTAACTGTTCACATGACCGCCCTGACTTTAAATGTTCACATGACCGCCCTGACTTTAACTGTTCACATGACCGCCCTGACTTTAAATGTTCACATGACCGCCCTGACTTTAAATGTTCACATGACCGCCCTGACTTTAACTGTTCACATGACCGCCCTGACTTTAAATGTTCACATGACCGCCCTGACTTTAAATGTTCACATGACCGCCCTGACTTTAACTGTTCACATGACCGCACTGACTTTAACTGTTCACATGACCGCCCTGACTTTAAATGTTCACATGACCGCCCTGACTTTAAATGTTCACATGACCGCCCTGACTTTAAATGTTCACATGACCGCCCTGACTTTAAATGTTCACATGACCGCCCTGACTTTAAATGTTCACATGACCGCCCTGACTTTAAGTCACGTGTCAAACTCATTCCTCCTGTGTGGAAGCACCTGCTTTTCAATATGCTTTGTATCCCTCATTTACTCAAGTGGTTCCTTTACTTTGGCAGTTACCTGTATTTCCACACTATGAAATTGGAATAATACTCTGAAATGGTGAAAATATTGATAATGTCCTTTTAGTGTAAGAGCAGTTTGTAAAGACCGCCTAAAATGTCAGCCTGTTTTGGTGGGATGGAGCTTTGGCCTGTCTGGTGACATCACCAGGTGATAAATTAGTTAATAGACCAATAAGAAAGAGAGTTCCAAACCTCTCTGCCAATAACAGCTAGTTTTCAGTTTTCCTCCTCCCCACTCAGACCACTCCCAGACAGTCCCAGAAAAAGTATTGCTGGAGAAATTGCTCTTTGCTAATAAGCCATTTTTGTTAGTTTTCAATGAAAATGGTAGATAATTATCACATTAAAGTACTTAATTGTTACCCAGAAATCAGACAGGTGATTTGGTGCCATTATTAACAAGAGATTAACATTGAGCTGTCCGACCTTTTTGACCGTTCCCGATAAGTTGGGAAAAAAAGCTATCTCAGCAGTGGTAAGTCCTATCCTCATGAGATAAAGGTCTGTTTTCCTGAGAAGAACCACTGTTTAATTTAGGCCCCTAACACCCTAGTATAAACGGATATGTATGTCAATGGGTACTGTTCCTCTAGTCCCCAGGACATATTCCTCTGATCTCACTACAGCTTTATATAGCGTTGTTATTATATAATACTCTTAAGAAGAATTCAGGCGGGACATATTTCCAGAACCAGGATATGGAGAGGAATGAATTCAGCCGGGACATATTTCCAGAACCAGGATATGGAGAGGAATGAATTCAGCTGGGACATATTTCCAGAACCAGGATATGGAGAGGAATGAATTCAGCCGGGACATATTCCCAGAACCAGGATATGGAGAGGAATGAATTCAGCCGGGACATATTTCCAGAACCAGGATATGGAGAGGAATGAATTCAGCCGGGACATATTTCCAGAACCAGGATATGGAGAGGAATGAATTCAGCCGGGACATATTTCCAGAACCAGGATATGGAGAGGAATGAATTCAGCCGGGACATATTTCCAGAACCAGGATATGGAGAGGAATGAATTCAGCCGGGACATATTTCCAGAACCAGGATATGGAGAGGAATGAATTCAGCCGGGACATATTTCCAGAACCAGGATATGGAGAGAAATGAATTCAGCTGGGACATATTTCCAGAACCAGGATATGGAGAGGAATGAATTCAGCTGGGACATATTTCCAGAACCAATATATGGAGAGGAATGAATTCAGCTGGGACATATTTCCAGAACCAGGATATGGAGAGGAATGAATTCAGCCGGGACATATTCCCAGAACCAGGATATGGAGAGGAATGAATTCAGCCGGGACATATTTCCAGAACCAGGATATGGAGAGGAATGAATTCAGCCGGGACATATTTCCAGAACCAGGATATGGAGAGGAATGAATTCAGCTGGGACATATTTCCAGAACCAGGATATGGAGAGGAATGAATTCAGCTGGGACATATTTCCAGAACCAGGATATGGAGAGGAATGAATTCAGCCGGGACATATTCCCAGAACCAGGATATGGAGAGGAATGAATTCAGCCGGGACATATTTCCAGAACCAGGATATGGAGAGGAATGAATTCAGCCGGGACATATTTCCAGAACCAGGATATGGAGAGGAATGAATTCAGCCGGGACATATTTCCAGAACCAGGATATGGAGAGGAATGAATTCAGCCGGGACATATTTCCAGAACCAGGATATGGAGAGGAATGAATTCAGCCGGGACATATTTCCAGAACCAGGATATGGAGAGGAATGAATTCAGCTGGGACATATTTCCAGAACCAGGATATGGAGAGGAATGAATTCAGCCGGGACATATTTCCAGAACCAGGATATGGAGAGGAATGAATTCAGCTGGGACATATTTCCAGAACCAGGATATGGAGAGGAATGAATTCAGCTGGGACATACAGTACCCGTCAACGGTTTGGACACATCTACTCATTCAAGGGTTTTTCTTTATTTTTTACTATTTTCTACATTGTAGAATAATAGTGAAGACATCAACACTATGAAATAACACATATATACACTACCGTTCAAAAGTGTGGGGTCACTTAGAAATGTCCTTGATTTCGAAAGAAAAGCAATTTTTTTTGTCCATTTAAAATAACATCAAATTGATCAGAAATACAGTGTAGACATTGTTAATGTAGTAAATGGCTATTGTAGCTGGAAACGGCTGATTTTTTTATGGAATATCTACATAGGCGAACAGAGGCCCATTATCAGAAACCATCAGTCCTGTGTTCCAATGGCACGTTGTGTTTGCTAATCCAAGTTATTACTATTTATATTAAAAATCATTATTTCTAACCTTGTCAATGACTACATTTCCTATTCGTTTTGCTATATTTCCTATTCAAACTCATTTCATGTATGTTTTTATGGAAAACAAGGACAGTTCTAAGTGACCCCAAACTTTTGAACGGTAGTGTATTGTTTTGATGTCTTCACTATTATTCTACAGTGTAGTAACCCATAAAGTGTTAAACAAATCAAAATATATTTTATATTTGAGATTCTTCAAATAGCCTCCTTTTGGCTTTATAACAGTTTTGCACACTCTTGGCATTCTCTCAACCAGCTTCACCTGGAATGCTTTTCCAACAGTCTTGAAGGAGTTTCCACATATGCTGAGCACTTGTTGGCTGCTTTTCCTTCACTCTGCGGTCCAACTCATCCCAAACCATCTCAATTGGGTTGAGGTCGGGGGATTGTGGAGGTCAGGTCATCTGATGCAGGACTCCATCACTCTCCTTCTTGGTAAAATAGCCCTTACACAGCCTGGAGGTGTGTTGGGTCATTGTCCTGTTGAAAAACAAATGATAGTCCCACTAAACCCAAACCAGATGGGATGGCGTATCGCTGCAGAATGCTGTGGTAGCCATGCTGGTTAAGTGTGCCTTGAATTCTAAATAAATCCCAGACAGTGTCACCAGCAAAGCACCCTCACACCATAACACCTCCTCCTCCATGTTTCACAGTGGGAACCACACATGCGGAGATCATCCGTTCACCCACACCGCGTCTCACAAAGACACAGCAGTTGGAACCAAAAATCTCAAATTTGGACTCCAGACCAAAGGACAAATTTCCACCGGTCTAATGTCCATTGCTCGTGTTTCTTGGCCCAAGCAGGTCTCTTCTTCTTATTGGTGTTCTTTAGTAGTGGTTAATTTGCAGCAATTCGACCATGAAGGCCTGATTCACACACTTCCCTCTGAACAGTTGATGTTGAGATGTGTCTGTTACTTGAACTCTGTGAAGCATTTATTTGGGCTGCAATTTCTGCAGCTGGTAACTCTAATGAACTTATCCTCAGCAGCAGAGGTAACTCAGGGTCTTCCATTCCTGTGGCGGTCCTCATGAGAGCCAGTTTCATCGTAGCGCTTGATGGATTTTGCGACTGCACTTGAAGAAACGTTCAAAGTTCTTGAAATGTTCCGTATTGACTGACCTTCATGTCTTAAAGTAATGATGGACTGTCGTTTCTCTTTGCTTATTTGAGCTGTTCTTGCCATAATATGGACTTGGTCTTTTACCAAATAGGGCTATCTTCTGTATACCACCTACCTTGTCACAACACAACTGATTGGCTCAAACGCATTAAGAAGGAAAGAAACTCCACAAATTAACTTTTAACAAGGCACACCTGTTAATTGAAATGCATTCCAGGTGACTACCTCGTGAAGCTGGTTGAGAGAATGCCGAGAGTGTGCAAAGCTGTCATCAAGGCAAAGGGTGGCTACTTTGAAGAATCTCAAATATAAAACATATTTTGATTTGTTTAACATTTATTTTGGTTACTACATGATTCAATATGTGTTATTTCATAGTTTTGATGTCTTCACTGTTATTCTACAATGTAAAACATTTTAAAAATAAAGAAAAACCCTTCAATGAGTAGGTGTGTCCAAACTATTGACTGGTAGTGTATTCCCAGGACCATGATATGGAGAGGAATTAATTCAGCTGGGACACATTCCCAGAACCACATTCCCAGAACTATTGAAGTAGCAGGCAGGGTTACAGTGTTGACTCTACTCTATATACAGTGCTGTGAAAAAGTATTTGCCCCCTTTCTAATTTTCTCTACTTTTGCATATTTGTGATACTGAATGTTATCAGATCTTCAACAAAAACCTAATATTAGATAAAGGGAACATAAGTGAACAAATAACACAACAATTACATATTTATTTCATTTATTTCATAAACAAAGTTATGCAACACCCAATTCCCCTGTGTGAAAAAGTAATTGCCCCCTTACACTCAATAACTGGTTGTGCCACCTTTAGCTGCAATGACTCCAACCAAATGCTTCCTGTAGTTGTTGATCAGTCTTTCTTGTCGCTGTGGAGGAATTTTGGCCCACTCTTCCATGCCGAACTGCTTTAACTCAGTGACGTGTGGGTTTTCAAGCATGAACTGCTCGTTTCAAGTCCTGCCACAACATCTCAATTGGGATTAGGTAATAAATGAAATAAATATGAAATTGTTGTGTTATTTGTTCACTTATGTTCCCTTTATCTAATATTAGGTTTTGGTTGAAGATCTGATAACATTCAGTATCACAAATATGCAAAAGTAGAGAAAATTAGAAAGGGGGAAAATACTTTTTCACAGCACTGTATACCTTCTATTGTAGTAACAGGCTGGGGTCAGGATGTGACCAGAACATGGACTTCTTCACGGTAATAACCATTAGTACTGTAGTTAACACCGTGGGAAGTAACTTGTATTTTTGTTTTTGCAAGGGTATTAAAAAGGTCTTAACATGTACAGTGAGGGAAAAAAAGTATTTGATCCCCTGCTGATTTTGTACATTTGCCCCCTCGGCCTGGGGCTCCATGCAAGATCTCACCTCGTGGAGTTGCAATGATCACGAGAACGGTGAGGAATCAGCCCAGAACTACACGGGAGGATCTTGTCAATGATCTCAAGGCAGCTGGGACCATAGTCACCAAGAAAACAATTGGTAACACACTACACCGTGAAGGACTGAAATCCTGCAGCGCCCACAAGGTCCCCCTGCTCAAGAAAGCACATATACAGGCCCGTCTGAAGTTTGCCAATGAACATCTGAATGATTCAGAGGAGAACTGGGTGAAAGTGTTGTGGTCAGATGAGACCAAAATGGAGCTCTTTGGCATCAGCTCAACGTGTTTGGAGGAGGAGGAATGATGCCTATGACCCCAAGAACACCATCCCCACCGTCAAACATAGAGGTGGAAACATTATGCTTTGGGGGTGTTTTTCTGCTAAGGGGACAACTTCACCGCATCAAAGGGACGATGGACGGGGCCATGTACCGTCAAATCTTGGGTGAGAACCTCCTTCCCTCAGCCAGGGCATTGAAAATGGGTCGTGGATGGGTATTCCAGCATGACAATGACCCAAAACACATGGCCAAGGCAACAAAGGAGTGGCTCAAAAAGAAGCACATTAAGGTCCTGGAGTGGCCTAGCCAGTCTCCAGACCTTAATCCCATAGAAAATCTGTGGAGGGAGCTGAAGGTTTGAGTTGCCAAACATCAGCCTCGAAACCTTAATGACTTGGAGAAGATCTGCAAAGAGGAGTGGGACAAAATCCCTCCTGAGATGTGTGCAAACCTGGTGGCCAACTACAAGAAACGTCTGACCTCTGTGATTGCCAACAAGGGTTTTGCCATCAAGTACTAAGTCATGTTTTGCAGAGGGGTCAAATACTTATTTCCCTCATTAAAATGCAAATCAATTTATAACATTTTTTACATGCGTTTTTCTCGATTTTTTTGTTGTTATTCTGTCTCTCACTGTTCAAATAAACCTACCATTAAAATCATAGACTGATCATGTCTTTGTCAGTGGGAAAACGTACAAAATCAGCAGGGGATCAAATGCTTTTTTCCCTCACTGTATGACATTTAACCTGTCAAGTCGAATTGTGCAGAGACCCTCTAGGTCTATAGTTAAGATTTCCCAGAAGTCAGTTAATATTATTATTGTATTTTGTGGCTGTGTACATCCCGTCTTCAGCCGTGGTGTTAGTGTGCAGCTGTGTGTGAGAGGCTAGTGTGTACTGCGGTGCCGTGTGCGTCTCTCCTGCTTCCACGCTGTAATCATGAGCCTCTGGAACGTGTTCAGCCTGACCGTGATGCAGGAAGAGGCTGTTACCTCACAAAGCGTCTGTTGTCAGGCGGGTTAGCCACAAGGCATCACTAAAGGTTACACAGGAGTCTATCCAGCAGAGGAATACAGACAGAGAGCATCCCTCTTTCACACTCCAGACATACTGTGGATACACACTAATAGGAATCGCAAAAGACTCAACACATCTTCACAAAATTGTCTCATTATGACTTTCACTTAAAACAATGTTAAAAATGTATTCCCATCCTTTCTTAAGAACCAACTCCCATGAGATTCCAGTTCAGGGGCTCCTAGAGTGCAGAGATGAACAGTAAAGTGGAAAACCCTGTGCATAAATAAATAGAACTAAAGTCAAGGTGGTCGCCTGTCTTTTCTAGTGGACTTGAATGAAGTGTTGTTCTTTCCTCTCCAGGTGGATAAAGACTTTATCCCTGGCTTGATGTACATCAGAGACAACGAGGCAACGGCTGAGGAGTTCGAGGCCATGACTCTCCCCTTCACGGTCCCGAACGCCAGCGGTCAGGACATCCAGCTCAGTTCTAAATACTCCTACATCACCCTGGAGAACAGAGCCGAGTACGTCCGCCTCGCCATCAACTACAGGTGAGAACAACTACATATTTTACATTTACATTTTAGTCATTTAGCGGACGCTCTTATCCAGAGTGACTTACAGTTAGTGAGTGCATACATTATTTTATTTTTTTCATACTGGCCCCCCGTGGGAATCGAACCCACAACCCTGGCGTTGCAAACACCATGCTCTACCATCTGAGCTACATCCCTGCCGGCCATTCCCTCCCATACCCTGGACGACACTGGGCCAATTGTGCGCCGCCCCATGGGTCGCCCGGTCGCGGCCGGCTACGACAGAGCCTGGATTCGAACCAGGATCTCTAGTGCCTTAGACCACTGCGCATATCACTACCTATCACCAATGTTCCTCTAAGCTTCGCACACAGTAGCCCCGAGACTGCCAAGTAGAGCACAGAACAACTATCAGCCCACTGAGAGAAGCACGAGACTGAACAACTATCAGCCCACTGAGAGAAGCACGAGACTGAACAACTATCAGCCCACTGAGAGAAGCACGAGACTGAACAACTATCAGCCCACTGAGAGAAGCACGAGACTGAACAACTATCAGCCCACTGAGAGAAGCACGAGACTGAACAACTATCAGCCCACTGAGAGAAGCACGAGACTCTCTAGAGTTTCAACGTTTCGCTCGACTGTGGGAATTGTGCTCGAATCAATGCGGTATTAGCCACTTTCAATGTAACATACCGAAACAAAATGAACTATGCAATAGATTTTGTTGTAGGCAGAACGTATCTGAATAGGATTCTATTGAGCACCACTCAGCCCGTACTCTACACGGACCGGTGCAGTATAACCAATCAGAGCTGCAGTAGGCCTATATGCAAATAGACCATTGCCATATATGGATCTGTGCCATTTACTTTGAACTGGACTGTGTTTACAGCATGAGTGGTCGTGAGTAGATGAGCTTGTTTTGAGATCAAAGCGAGAGCTGCATGTAGCCACGTGTGAACATTTAGTTCATATCCTTTGCTAGTTAGTGAGTTATTAGCCCAGTTATAGATCATTGGTAGTCAGCAATAGGGGAGTGATTGCTTCCTATAAGAGCACAAAACGTATACATTTCTAGACATCTTTGAAAAGCCAGTCAGGTAAAGAGCTATTTTTATGTCTTAAAGGGACAGTGTTTTATTTTGAGACAGGCTTGAATAAACTAAGCAGCCAATAGGCAGGGGGTAGCATAATTTGTCTGATTCTCTGTAATAATGGTATGGGAATAATAATGCATTTTATTTTGTAAAGTGTTTTCTTGCATCAAACAACACAACATTTTCAGTCACCTCCTTGTCTGAAGGACAAGTAGATAAACAGGTTAATGTCAAGCCCTGCATGTTTTTTTTTCAAAAGTCTCATGGAATGTAGGTCTACATTGAACATTTATATTTTTGTTCATTATAATATTGCGATATGTAACTGTAGGGAATCTTTCCCCCATCACTACTCTATAATCCTTCTGGTCTCACCCCGTGTCCTGTCTGTCTCCCTGTCCGTCTCCCTGTCCGTCTCCCTGTCCGTCTCCCTGTCTGTCTCCCTGTCTGTCTCCCCCAGGCTCCATGAGTTTGATGAGCAGGTGTCAGCTGTGAGGGAAGGGATGGCTCGGGTCGTGCCTGTCCCTCTGCTCTCCCTCTTCACTGGATATGAGCTAGAGACCATGGTACGTACATACAAAACTAGTTTAGCACAACAGTAAACACACGCTGTTGAATGCTCCCACAGTTGTATTGTGCAACATTCTGATCCGATGGTCTTCGACAGGCATTCATAGCATCTAGATTCCTATGTGGCTTCATGAAGGCTATGGAACTCTTTCATCATGTTGGTTCTCTCTCTCTCTCTCTGTGTGAGTGTGCTAGCCTGGTCTGAGGAACTCTTTCATCATGTTGGTTCTCTCTCTCTCTCTCTGTGTGAGTGTGCTAGCCTGGTCTGAGGGACCCTTTCATCATGTTGGTTCTCTCTCTCTCTGTGTGAGTGTGCTAGCCTGGTCTGAGGAAGTCTTTCATCATGTTGGTTCTCTCTCTCTCTCTGTGAGTGAGTGTGCTAGCCTGGTCTGCGTCTGAAATGGCATCCTGTTACCCTGTCATGGTCCTCCGGGCCCTGGTCAGAAGTAGTGCACTGTAAGGAATAGGGGGCCATTTGGGACACACCATCCCTAACCCCCTCCTGTGTCTCCTTCCTCTCCGTCCAGGTCTGTGGCAGTCCAGACATCCCCCTCCACCTGTTGAAGTCGGTAGCCACCTATAAAGGCGTAGAGCCAACCTCCCCTCTCATCCACTGGTTCTGGGAGGTGATGGAGTCCTTCTCCAACACAGAGAGATCTCTCTTCCTGCGCTTTGTCTGGGGACGGACACGACTCCCACGCACCATCGCTGACTTCAGAGGACGAGACTTTGTTGTCCAGGTGAGAACTGTCAGTCAGTCAGTCAGCCAGGCAGCCAGTCAGCCAGCCAGGCAGCCAGTCAGCCAGTCAGCCAGTCAGCCAGTCAGTCAGCAGTCAGCCAGCCAGTCAGCCAGCCAGTCAGCCAGTCAGCCAGTCAGCCAGTCAGTCAGCCAGTCAGCCAGTCAGTCAGTCAGCCAGCCAGTCAGGCAGCCAGTCAGTCAGTCAGTCAGCCAGTCAGTCAGTCAGTCAGTCAGCCAGTCAGTCAGTCAGCCAGCCAGTCAGCCAGTCAGGCAGTCAGCCAGTCAGCCAGTCAGTCAGGCAGCCAGTCAGTCAGTCAGCCAGGCAGCCAGTCAGCCAGTCAGCCAGGCAGCCAGTCAGCCAGTCAGCCAGGCAGCCAGTCAGTCAGCCAGCCAGGCAGCCAGTCAGCCAGTCAGCCAGCCAGCCAGCCAGTCAGCCAGTCAGCCAGTCAGCCAGTCAGTCAGTCAGCCAGGCAGGCAGCCAGTCAGTTCATTCACCAATCTCTTTCATGTCCCAGCCATTTGAATCAATTTAGCCTCTCTACTAGGGATGTGCATCTCCAGTCAGGAACGATTCAGTATCCAGATACATGGACTCAGTCAGAACCAGGCGTATCAGATACAGTCACTCTGATTCATACAGGAATCTCTTTCTAGTCCCATGGACTTTGATACAGTTACAGGAACCTCTCTAGACTATGATACAATACAGGCATCTCTATCTAGATACATGGAACTGATACAATACAGGAACCATACGTATCTAGATACATGGACTCTGATACAATACAGGAACCATACGTATCTAGATACATGGACTCTGATACAATACAGGAACCATACGTATCTAGATACATGGACTCTGATACAATACAGGAACCATACGTATCTAGATACATGGACTCTGATACAATACAGGAACCATACGTATCTAGATACATGGACTCTGATACAATACAGGAACCATACGTATCTAGATACATGGACTCTGATACAATACAGGAACCATACGTATCTAGATACATGGACTCTGATACAATACAGGAACCATACGTATCTAGATACATGGACTCTGATACAATACAGGAACCATACGTATCTAGATACATGGACTCTGATACAATACAGGAACCATACGTATCTAGATACATGGACTCTGATACAATACAGGAACCATACGTATCTAGATACATGGACTCTGATACAATACAGGAACCATACGTATCTAGATACAGTGAGGGGGAAAAAGTATTTGATCCCCTGCTGATTTTGTGTGTTTGCCCACTGACAAAGACATGATCAGGCTATAATTTTAATGGTAGGTTTATTTGAACAGTGAGAGACAGAATAACAACAACAAAAATCCAGAAAAATGCATGTAAAAATTTTTATAAATTGATTTGCATTTTAATGAGGGAAATAAGTATTTGACCCCCTCTCAATCAGAAAGATTTCTGGCTCCCAGGTGTCTTTAATACAGGTAACGAGCTGAGATTAGGAGCACACTCTTAAAGGGAGTGCTCCTAATCTCAGTTTGTTACCTGTATAAAAGACACCTGTCCACAGAAGCAATCAATCAATCAGATTCCAAACTCTCCACCATGGCCAAGACCAAAGAGCTCTCCAAGGATGTCAGGGACACGATTGTAGACCTACACAAGGCTGGAATGGGCTACAAGACCATCGCCAAGCAGCTTGGTGAGAAGGTGACAACAGTTGGTACGATTATTCGCAAATGGAAGAAACACAAAAGAACTGTCAATCTCCCTCGGCCTGGGGCTCCATGCAAGATCTCACCTTGTGGAGTTGCAATGATCATGAAAACAGTGAGGAATCAGCCCAGAACTACACAGGAGGATATTGTCAATGATCTCAAGGCAGCTGGGACCATAGTCACCAAGAAAACAATTGGTAACACACTACGCCGTGAAGGACTGAAATCCTGCAGCGCCCGCAAGGTCCCCCTGCTCAAGAAAGCACATATACAGGCCCGTCTGAAGTTTGCCAATGAACATCTGAATGATTCAGAGGAGAACTGGGTGAAAGTGTTGTGGTCAGATGAGACCAAAATCGAGCTTTTTGCCATCAACTCAACTCGCCGTGTTTGGAGGAGGAGGAATGCTGCCTATGACCCCAAGAACACCATCCCCACCGTCAAACATGGAGGTGGAAACATTATGCTTTGGGGTGTTTTTCTGCTAAGGGGACAGGACAACTTCACCGCATCAAAGGGACGATGGACGGGGCCATGTACCGTCAAATCTTGGGTGAGAACCTCCTTCCCTCAGCCAGGGCATTGAAAATGGGTCGTGGATGGGTAATGACCCAAAACACACGGCCAAGGCAACAAAGGAGTGGCTCAAGAAGAAGCACATTAAGGTCCTGGAGTGGCCTAGACAGTCTCCAGACCGTAATCCCATAGAAAATCTGTGGAGGGAGCTGAAGGTTCGAGTTGCCAAACGTCAGCCTCGAAACCTTAATGACTTGGAGAAGATCTGCAAAGAGGAGTGGGACAAAATCCCTCCTGAGATGTGTGCAAACCTGGTGGCCAACTACAAGAAACGTCTGACCTCTGTGATTGCCAACAAGGGTTTTGCCACCAAGTACTAAGTCATGTTTTGCAGAGGGGTCAAATACTTATTTCCCTCATTAAAATGCAAATCAATTTATATTTTTTTTTACATGCGTCTTTCTGGATTTTGTTGTTGTTATTCTGTCTCTCACTGTTCAAATAAACCTACCATTAAAATTATAGACTGATCATGTCTTTGTCAGTGGGAAAACATTTTTTGTTTTCTTTTTTTTTTTTTTTTTTTTTTTTTTTTTTTTTTTTTTCTTTTTTTTTTTTTTTTTTTTTTTTTTTTTTTTTTTTACAAAATCAGCAGTGGATCAAATACTTTTTTCCCTCACTGTACATGGACTGATACCATACAGGCACCATACGTATCTAGATACATGGACTCTGATACAGTATAGGAACCATACGTACAATGCATTCGGAAAGTATTCAGACGCCTTGACTTTTTCCACATTTTGTTACGTTACAGCCTTATTCTAAAATGGATTAAATAGTTTTTTTCCCTCATGCTTCACCGTAGGGATGGTGCCAGAATCCCTCCAGACGTGACGCTTGGCATTCAGGCCAAAGAGTTCAATCTTGGTTTCATCAGACCAGAGAATCTTGTTTCTCATGGTCTGAGAGTCCTTTAGGTGCCTTTTGGCAAACTCCCAAGCGGGCTGTCATGTGCCTTTTACTGAGGAATGGCTTCCGTCTGGCCACTTTACCATAAAGGCCTGATTGTTGGAGTGCTGCAGAGATGGTTGTCCTTCTGGAAGGTTCTCCCATCTCAATAGAGGAACTCTGGAGCTCTGTCAGAGTGACCGTCAGGTTCTTGGTCACCTCCCTGACCAAGACCCTTCTCCCCTGATTGCTCAGTTTGGCCGGGCGGCCAGCTCTAAGAAGAGTCTTGGTGGTTCCAAACTTCTTCCATTTAAGAATGATGGAGGCCACTGTGTTCTTGGGGAACTTCAATGCTGCAGACATTTTTTGGTATCCTTCCCCAGATCTGTGCCTCAACACAATCCTGTCTCTGAGTCATTTAGCCCTAAGTCATGACGTGAGAGAGAGTAGGCGTAGTGGTTTGATGGTGAGTAGCTTGCCACAGCCAGTGACAGCGTATTTGAATAAGTAAATAGTCAAAAGTACACTTCACCAAGCAGCCCTGTCCTCATCGCATGCTCACTTAGTTAAAGCTGCACTATGCAGAAATCGCTCCGCCATTTCCTGTTTGCTAAAATTCTAATAGTTTGCATAATTTCAGTTTATGTGACAAACAAGCAAATACAGTGCAGATAATCATTGGACCATCTAAACCACTGTGAAATATATTTTATATATATATTAATATATTGAAATATATTTCCCATAACCCAAAATATTGTATTTCCAGCTGGAAACAAACTGAAAGTAAAAGAAGCAAAAAAACGAAACTTAAGAACAGGAAGCATAGAAATAGTGCACATAGAACAGATCTGCCACTTCTTAGACTTACTTTCAATGAGAATGACAGATCTATAACTCATATTTCTGTGTGAATTTTGTTGGGTCGCCCAGAAAGTTACATATTGCAGCTTTAACTTTAGCTGGCTAGATAGCCAGAAAGATAGTTAGCCTAGCTTGCTAGCCTACAATCTGTGCTACTTATGTGCGAACACTGGACTGGCGCCAAAGTGAACACTGACTCATCCTTGATACAAAAAGAACACTGTTACGGTCTGGACCTATTGATATAGATAGCAGGGCCGTAACCAGGGTTTTAGTTTTAGTGAGGTCTGAAAATGTTAAAATACTATTTGAAAACAGCAAAAATGCACCCAGCCATTATCACCTTGGCTGCTGTAGGTTCATCCACCTCAGTCCATCTACAAACACATAGCCTATTAGCTATACAATTGTAACGTTTTACCCCTGAAGAGGGGAAATATGAGAAATGATTCATACTGACACTTAGCATCAGCGACTGTTCAGTCAGTTGTAATGTTGAATTGCATAAAATCATTACAAAAATTCTCAAATTACATAGGGTTCACATTTGTAATCCTAGGCATTACTAATCAAGCTCTGTGCAAACAGACATCAATGGAGCACACAAATGATTGTATTATCACATTCACATGAATTATTAGAATATTAATTACGATTCTGTATTAATATCAGTAAAAGTAATGGTAAAACAAAAAATGGGTAAACTATAAACTCCAGTGGGCGAACGAGATAAGATGGAACAACCATCGATACAAACGAAAACGTAGGACATTTTTAGAACTGTTGTTTGCATGTTGATTGTATTTTAATGTGGCCTATAGGGAAGATAGGTCCTGTGGAGATGTTCATATTGAAACATAGTGGTTTTATTTTCATGTAGGCCTATAGGGAAGATAGGTCCTATGGAGATGTTCATATTGAAACATAGTGGTTTTATTTTCATGTAGGCCTATAGGGAAGATAGGTCCTGTGGAGATATTCATATTGAAACATAGTGGTTTTATTTTCATGTAGGCCTATAGGGAAGATAGGTCCTATGGAGATGTTCATATTGAAACATAGTGGTTTTATTTTCATGTAGGCCTATAGGGAAGATAGGTCCTGTGGAGATATTTATATTGAAACATAGTGGTTGTATTTTCATGTAGACCTATAGGGAAGATAGGTCCTGTGGAGATGTTCATATTGAAACATAGTGGTTTTATTTTCATGTAGGCCTATAGGGAAGATAGGTCCTATGGAGATGTTCATATTGAAACATAGTGGTTTTATTTTCATGTAGGCCTATAGGGAAGATAGGTCCTGTGGAGATATTTATATTGAAACATAGTGGTTTTATTTTCATGTAGGCCTATAGGGAAGATAGGTCCTGTGGAGATATTCATATTGAAACATAGTGGTTTTATTTTTGTGTGGGCCTATAGGGAAGATAGGTCCTGTGGAGATGTTCATATTGAAACATACAGTGGTTGTATTTTCATGTAGACCTATAGGGAAGATAGGTCCTGTGGAGATGTTCATATTGAAACATAGTGGTTTTATTTTCATGTAGGCCTATAGGGAAGATAGGTCCTGTGGAGATATTCATATTGAAACATAGTGGTTTTATTTTCATGTAGGCCTATAGGGAAGATAGGTCCTATGGAGATGTTCATATTGAAACATAGTGGTTTTATTTTCATGTAGGCCTATAGGGAAGATAGGTCCTGTGGAGATATTTATATTGAAACATAGTGGTTTTATTTTCATGTAGGCCTATAGGGAAGATAGGTCCTGTGGAGATATTCATATTGAGACATAGTGGTTTTATTTTCATGTAGGCCTATAGGGAAGATAGGTCCTGTGGAGATGTTCATATTGAAACATAGTGGTTTTATTTTAAAGTAGGCCAATAGGGAAGATAGGCCATGTGGAGATATTCATATTGAAACATATTTGTATTTATTTTTTTATCTAACTTGTTAAGATTAGTACAGATTTTCTCAGGGGTCCCCACATAGGGCCTCAACCCCAAGTTTGGAACCACGGTACTAACCTCTCTCTGCTTGCTTCCTCTCTCTGTCTCCTCTGCATGCATTGCAGCCTGCCTCAGCCTCACCACTGTGCGCCACATCACTGTCTCAGTAGCTACTCTCTGTAAAGCCAAGTTATTATGCTAACTTAGTAGGCTATGTTTTTTTCCTGCTGAGTTAGGCTCCGTTTAACGTTAGCCTCTTACTTCATCCTTCTAGCTGGCTAAGTAATACTAGCCAGAGCCCTTCAACGTTACTGCAATAGAAGTCTCTGCCGGCAGCTAGCCATCTGACTGAATGGCATCTATAAGTGACTATTTACCAGCTGTCACTCATTCTCCCAGAGCTGGTTTTTGTTTGTTTGGGGGATGTCTGTAGGCACGGCAGGAGTCACGGGATGGTTTTGAAATTGCCTTTTGTCCAGCATCTTGCAAACACACTATCAGCAGCGTCTCTAGTTGCCTAGTTGAGCCGACTCTCTCTGGAGCTGGGGTAGTTGGTTCCACATCTCAGGCCCTCGGCCTGTGCCCTGAGAGGGAGTAGTTAGGTGTCCAGAATAACTGAGGAAGGTGTGTTTTTCATTCCACCTCTAAAAAACAATATTGGCATATATATTGGTAATCGGTGGCTTTTGCCTCCCTAAAATGGGTATCAGTATTGGACCCAAAATGCCGTATAGGTTGGACTCTACTTACTTTGGATGAGTTTGGACTCAAGCAAACCCGATGCACTCGTATCTTAAACATTTGAACCGGACCGATGCGTATCGGTGAATCTTAAACATTAGAACCGGACCGATGCACTCGTATCTTAACAATTTGAACCGGACCGATGCGTATCGGCGAATCTTAAACATTTGAACCGGACCGATGCGTATCAGTGAATCTTAAACATTTGAACCGGACCGATGCGTATCGGTGAATCTTAAACATTTGAACCGGACCGATGCGTATCGGTGAATCATACATCCCTAGTCTTTACCGTGGAACACTAATTAGTCCTGTTGCCATACTGTTAGTGTTAAATGTATAGTGACTGTTAGGGTGTCCCAGGTCAGTTATTCTGACCTCAACCTGGGACACCCTGGTTAAATAAATGTTAAATAAAAGCTACAAAAAAATATCTAGTTTCATGTTGATCTTCCATTGTGTTCTAGATGCTGGATCTCTACCCTAATGAATACTGGACTGCTACTGTGATACTGTCAGTATTAACATGTCCTGCTACTGTGATACTGTCAGTATTAACATGTCCTGCTACTGTGATACTGTCAGTATTAACATGTCTTGTCTGTCCTTGTGTTCTAGGTGCTGGATAAGTACAACCCTCCGGACCACTTCCTCCCAGAGTCCTACACCTGTTTCTTTCTCCTCAAGCTGCCCAGGTATTCCTGTAAGCAGGTGCTGGAGGAGAAGCTCAAGTATGCCATCCACTTCTGTAAGAGTATTGATACTGACGACTACGCTCGAATCGCTCTGACCGGAGAACCCGCCGCTGACAACAGCTCTGAAGACTCCGACAATGAGGATGCTGACTCCTTCGCCTCTGACTCCACGCAGGACTACCTGACAGGCCACTGACCCCTGACCTATAACCCCTGAACCAGCTTCTCTGACTCCACGCAGGACTACCTGACAGGCCACTGACCCCTGACCTATAACCCCTGAACCAGCTTCTCTGACTCCACGCAGGACTACCTGACAGGCCACTGACCCCTGACCTATAACCCCTGAACCAGCTTCTCTGACTCCACGCAGGACTACCTGACAGGCCACTGACCCCTGACCTATAACCCCTGAACCAGCTTCTCTGACTCCACGCAGGACTACCTGACAGGCCACTGACCCCTGACCTATAACCCCTGAACCAGCTTCTCTGACTCCACGCAGGACTACCTGACAGGCCACTGACCTACGACCCCTGACTCCAGGAGCCTAAGGATGAGCAGGAAGGGTCCATATGAGAAGCTCAGCTGCCCTGTAAAGACTGAATGAAAGATATGTCAGTGTTAGTTAATCACCTATGAATACATCATTACATACCTGCATTCTACTAAGACTAAACCTTATGTGAAAAGAAGATATAATGTTCAATGTGCTTAAAGAGAAGAAACAGACAGACAGACAGTAGAATCCAAGCTCTCATTTAGTTTCTGTCTTTCTAGGGAGGCATCCCAAATAGCACCCTATTCCCTATCTAGCGTCTCCCAGGGCCGGTCAACACTAGTACACTACATAGGGATTAGGGTGCCATTTGAGATGAGATGCTGCACATGTAAATGTTGTTGTGTTTTTTTGAAGTGGTGTACATTGCATCTGTAAGTGTTACAGAGAATGGGGTGTTTCATCTTACGATGATGGTATAATGGATGGACTGACTGGCAGTCCTTCCTATAGATTCTATATGTGGTCCCATCACCCTGCACTGCAGAACCTGTCTGTCCCTAGTTTGTTGTACAGTAAAATGATGTGTAACAAAATGAGGAGTGTTATTCTTATTGCTTAGTTATGTTTTGGTAATAGCGGTGTTTCTTTATAAGAACGTTTTTAACTTCCAAAATTGGCTGTGTTTCACACGTGACGTTGCGTCAGAAGAGAAGTGAGCCCAGCGAAGGGTGACTTGAAGAGTTGCGTCCCAAATGGCACCCTATTCACTAAATAGCGCACTACTATACCATAGGGCACTGGTCAAATGTAGTGTCCTGTCTCTCTACCCTTCCTGACTGTGTCCTGTCTCTCTACCTCTCCTGACTGTGTCCTGTCTCTCTACCTCTCCTGACTGTGTCCTGTCTCTCCTGACTGTGTCCTGTCTCTCTACCCCTCCTGACTGTGTCCTGTCTCTCTACCTCTCCTGACTGTGTCCTGTCTCTCCTGACTGTGTCCTGTCTCTCTACCCCTCCTGACTGTGTCCTGTCTCTCTACCCCTCCTGACTGTGTCCTGTCTCTCTATCTCTCCTGACTGTGTCCTGTCTCTCTATCTCTCCTGACTGTGTCCTGTCTCTCTATCTCTCCTGACTGTGTCCTGTCTCTCTACCCCTCCTGACTGTGTCCTGTCTCTCTATCTCTCCTGACTGTGTCCCTGTCTCTCTCTCTCCTGACTGTGTCCTGTCTCTCTATCTCTCCTGACTGTGTCCTGTCTCTCTACCCCTCCTGACTGTGTCCTGTCTCTCTACCCCTCCTGACTGTGTCCTGTCTCTCTATCTCTCCTGACTGTGTCCTGTCTCTCCTGACTGTGTCCTGTCTCTCTACCCCTCCTGACTGTGTCCTGTCTCTCTATCTCTCCTGACTGTGTCCTGTCTCTCTACCCCTCCTGACTGTGTCCTGTCTCTCTACCCCTCCTGACTGTGTCCTGTCTCTCTATCTCTCCTGACTGTGTCCTGTCTCTCTACCCCTCCTGACTGTGTCCTGTCTCTCTATCTCTCCTGACTGTGTCCTGTCTCTCTACCCCTCCTGACTGTGTCCTGTCTCTCTATCTCTCCTGACTGTGTCCTGTCTCTCTACCCCTCCTGACTGTGTCCTGTCTCTCTACCCCTCCTGACTGTGTCCTGTCTCTCTACCCCTCCTGACTGTGTCCTGTCTCTCTATCTCTCCTGACTGTGTCCTGTCTCTCTATCCTCTCCTGACTGTGTCCTGTCTCTCTAGTCAGCCCTCCTGACTGTGTGTCCTGTCTCTCTATCTGTCTCCCTGACTGTGTCCTGTCTCTCCTGACTGTGTCCTGTCTCTCTACCCCTCCTGACTGTGTCCTGTCTCTCTATCTCTCCTGACTGTGTCCTGTCTCTCTACCCCTCCTGACTGTGTCCTGTCTCTCTACCCCTCCTGACTGTGTCCTGTCTCTCTATCTCTCCTGACTGTGTCCTGTCTCTCTACCCCTCCTGACTGTGTCCTGTCTCTCTATCTCTCCTGACTGTGTCCTGTCTCTCTCTCTCCTGACTGTGTCCTGTCTCTCTACCCCTCCTGACTGTGTCCTGTCTCTCTACCCCCTCCTGACTGTGTCCCTGTCTCTCTATCTCTCCTGACTGTGTCCTGTCTCTCTACCCCTCCTGACTGTGTCCTGTCTCTCTACCCCTCCTGACTGTGTCCTGTCTCTCTACCCCTCCTGACTGTGTCCTGTCTCTCTATCTCTCCTGACTGTGTCCTGTCTCTCTATCTCTCCTGACTGTGTCCTGTCTCTCTACCCCTCCTGACTGTGTCCTGTCTCTCTATCTCTCCTGACTCTGTCCTGTCTCTCTACCCCTCCTGACTGTGTCCTGTCTCTCTATCTCTCCTGACTGTGTCCTGTCTCTCTACCCTCCTGACTGTGTCCTGTCTCTCTATCTCTCCTGACTGTGTCCTGTCTCTCTATCTCTCCTGACTGTGTCCTGTCTCTCTACCCCTCCTGACTGTGTCCTGTCTCTACCCCTCCCCTCACACCATGTGTATGCACCATCCTTCCTCTGGGATGTATATAGTGCCATGTACTTATTAAAAAGGTCTCATTCCCACATAATAAATGTTAATAAATGATGTTAATAAATTTAAATTAAAACAACTGAAGCCTGGAGTTTGGTATTTCAGACAGTTCAGGGATGGATCCAGGAGAAGTCCACTATGTGACACTGGACTGGAGGAGGAAGAGGAGATGGTTTCTGCAATGGAGGACAGTCAGCTGTGGAGTCAGCTGTGGAGTCAGCTGTGGAAGTCAGCTGTGGAAGTCCCAGTCTGTGTCCTAAATGGCACCCTATTCCCTATGTAGTGCACTAAGTTTGACCCCTATGTAGTGCACTAATTTTCCCAGGGCCCATAGGCCCTGATGTCTGGGTCTTCATCCCAAATGGCACCCTATTCCCTATGTAGTGCACTAAGTTTGACCCCTATGTAGTGCACTAATTTTCCCAGGGCCCATAGGCCCTGATGTCTGGGTCTTCATCCCAAATGGCACCCTATTCCCTATTCTCATAGGGATCTGGTCAAAAGTAGTGCACTACATAGGGAATAGGGTACCTGCCATTTGGTCTGCAGACCCACTCTTCATCCAGTCTGTAATGTCGAGTGTCAGTTGACAACTGTGAAGTCTACTGTCTGTATTGTCTGTTATGTTGGTAAGGTCTTTTTGGTTTTACCCAGGATGACTAGGAGCCACTAATGGGGATCCATTGTCTGTTATGTTTGTAAGGTCTTTTTGGTTGTAACCAGCCACTAATGGGGATCCATAGACAGAAGAGAAGTCCAGATGATTTTGATGACAACATGTTATCTGCTGTGAGTAGCTCTGGTGACGATATCTTTTTTAAATGAACCCATTTGGAAGGATTTTTTTTGGAGGAGTGACTGTAACTTCAGTTCTATTCCTCTGGTAAAAGTCCAGCCATTTTGAGTTTTCTGAATCAGGTCACACATTCATGTTCTGCTCTTTCGTCATCAGACTGTTATTCATCTGAACTCAAATCTGCTTTGGCTTTTTCTGATAAAAGGAGCTAAAAGTATTTTGATAGTGTATAATATAAGCACAATACTACTGGTCACGGATTTGTAATGTAAGACTGGCAGTATGGGCCCCAAATTGCACCCTATTTCCCATATAGTGCACTGCTACTACTACTACAATAGTGCGCTGTATAGGGAATTCGGTGCCATTTGAGCCGCCCCCATACACTGCTCTCACTCTGTTAGATATTCCAGTACCGCCAAGGCTGTAGTGGGATTAATAAAATCCCTCCGAATGACCTCCGTGGTGCTCAGTCTGTCGCCAGCCTCCGCTCTCCACCCGCTAAGGACCTCTAAGATCTCTGGTCTTAGTTCTTTACCTTCCCATGATGCTTCATGCTTCTCTGTCTACCCGCCTGTAATAAGCTGCTGGAGATCAGGGGTCATTCCCTAGGCCCGCCCCCCTCCCTCTCTCGCTACTCTCACCCTCAGTAATGTGAATTCATACACAGTTCTGTGTAGGGTTGTGTCCAAACGGCACCCTATTCCTTATATAGTGCACTACTTTTGACCAGGGTCTGGGTAGTGCACTATATAAGGAATAGGGTGCCGTTTGGGACTCAAAACTAGTTCAAAGGGTTACAGTTAGCTGAGCAGGAGAGAGAGAGAGAGACATTATACTGAGAGCCAGTCAGGTGCCGTTCTCATGCAGACCGGTCCTGGCTACAGGCTGCTGGGAGGAGGGAGGGTCCTTCACCCTCTACAGCAGGGGTCTCCCAACATTTTAACAAATTAAACGTGTTGTGAGCTAGAAATAAGCACATTCTCCTCTCCCCTGCAACTCTTCCCCAGGTCCTTGGTGTACCAGATACATTAGTGCTGTATGTGTTCTGTCAATAGACCTGGTAAAGTAATGGTTAATAAACAACTCTAAGGGGGGGGGGGGGGGGGTTGAAGTTATCCTGGTTTAGATTGTTTCTTTATTTGTTCTACGGAATGTTCTGAGTTCATGTCAATGGTTCAATCACATCAGAATAACATTTTTTTTAGGTCTGGAGTTTTGAGTTTAATTCCTCTTTAATTGTGCATCTAGTGAGTGAGGAATGGGCCATCTAATGTGCCTGGCCCTTTAATTGGGTGTGTAGTGAGTGAGGAATGGGCCATCTGATGTGCCTGGCCCTTTAATTGGGTGTGTAGTGAGTGAGGAATGGGCCATCTGATGTGCCTGGCCCTTTAATTGGGTGTCTAGTGAGTGAGGAATGGGCCATCTGATGTGCCTGGCCCTTTAATTGGGTGTCTAGTGAGTGAGGAATGGGCCATCTGTTGTGCTTGGCCCTTTAATTGGGTGTCTAGTGAGTGAGGAATGGGCCATCTGATGTGCCTGGCCCTTTAATTGGGTGTCTAGTGAGTGAGGAATGGGCCATCTGATGTGCCTGGCCCTTTAATTGGGTGTCTAGTGAGTGAGGAATGGGCCATCTGATGTGCCTGGCCCTTTAATTGGGTGTGTAGTGAGTGAGGAATGGGCCATCTGATGTGCCTGGCCCTTTAATGGGGGTGTGTAGATGAGTGAGGAATGGGCCATCTGATGTGCCTGGCCCTTTAATTGGGTGTGTAGTGAGTGAGGAATAGGGACCATCTGATGTGCCTGGCCCTTTAATTGGGTGTCTAGTGAGTGAGGAATGGGCCATCTGATGTGCCTGGCCCTTTAATTGGGTGTCTAGTGAGTGAGGAATGGGCCATCTGATGTGCCTGGCCCTTTAATTGGGTGTCTAGTGAGTGAGGAATGGGCCATCTGATGTGCCTGGCCCTTTAATTGGGTGTCTAGTGAGTGAGGAATGGGCCATATGTTGTGCCTGGCCCTTTAATTGGGTGTCTACTGAGTGAGGAATGGGCCATCTGATGTGCCTGGCCCTTTAATTGGGTGTCTAGTGAGTGAGGAATGGGCCATCTGATGTGCCTGGCCCTTTAATTGGGTGTCTAGTGAGTGAGGAATGGGCCATCTGATGTGCCTGGCCCTTTAATTGGGTGTGTAGTGAGTGAGGAATGGGCCATCTGATGTGCCTGGCCCTTTAATTGGGTGTGTAGTGAGTGAGGAATGGGCCATCTGATGTGCCTGGCCCTTTAATTGGGTGTGTAGTGAGTGAGGAATGGACCATCTGATGTGCCTGGCCCTTTAATTGGGTGTCTAGTGAGTGAGGAATGGGCCATCTGATGTGCCTGGCCCTTTAATTGGGTGTCTAGTGAGTGAGGAATGGGCCATCTGATGTGCCTGGCCCTTTAATTGGGTGTCTAGTGAGTGAGGAATGGGCCATCTGATGTGCCTGGCCCTTTAATTGGGTGTCTAGTGAGTGAGGAATGGGCCATCTGTTGTGCTTGGCCCTTTAATTGGGTGTCTAGTGAGTGAGGAATGGGCCATCTGATGTGCCTGGCCCTTTAATTGGGTGTCTAGTGAGAGTGAGGAATGGGCCATCTGATGTGCCTGGCCCTTTAATTGGGTGTCTAGTGAGTGAGGAATGGGCCATCTGATGTGCCTGGCCCTTTAATTGGGTGTGTAGTGAGTGAGGAATGGGCCATCTGATGTGCCTGGCCCTTTAATTGGGTGTGTAGTGAGTGAGGAATGGGCCATCTGATGTGCCTGGCCCTTTAATTGGGTGTGTAGTGAGTGAGGAATGGACCATCTGATGTGCCTGGCCCTTTAATTGGGTGTCTAGTGAGTGAGGAATGGGCCATCTGATGTGCCTGGCCCTTTAATTGGGTGTCTAGTGAGTGAGGAATGGGCCATCTGATGTGCCTGGCCCTTTAATTGGGTGTCTAGTGAGTGAGGAATGGGCCATCTGATGTGCCTGGCCCTTTAATTGGGTGTCTAGTGAGTGAGGAATGGGCCATCTGATGTGCCTGGCCCTTTAATTGGGTGTCTAGTGAGTGAGGAATGGGCCATATGTTGTGCTTGGCCCTTTAATTGGGTGTCTAGTGAGTGAGGAATGGGCCATCTGATGTGCCTGGCCCTTTAATTGGGTGTCTAGTGAGTGAGGAATGGGCCATCTGATGTGCCTGGCCCTTTAATTGGGTGTCTAGTGAGTGAGGAATGGGCCATCTGATGTGCCTGGCCCTTTAATTGGGTGTGTAGTGAGTGAGGAATGGGCCATCTGATGTGCCTGGCCCTTTAATTGGGTGTGTAGTGAGTGAGGAATGGGCCATCTGATGTGCCTGGCCCTTTAATTGGGTGTGTAGTGAGTGAGGAATGGACCATCTGATGTGCCTGGCCCTTTAATTGGGTGTCTAGTGAGTAGGAGGAATGGGCCATCTGATGTGCCTGGCCCTTTAATTGGGTGTCTAGTGAGTGAGGAATGGGCCATCTGATGTGCCTGGCCCTTTAATTGGGTGTCTAGTGTAGTGAGGAATGGGCCATCTGATGTGCCTGGCCCTTTAGTACATGGGTGTCTAGTGATGAGGAATGGGCCATCTGATGTGCCTGGCCCTTTAATTGGGTGTCTAGTGAGTGAGGAATGTGCCATCTGACATCACCCTGCCCTTTAATTGGGTGTCTAGTGAGTGAGGAATGGGCCATCTGATGTGCCTGGCCCTTTAATTGGGTGTCTAGTGAGTGAGGAATGGGCCATCTGATGTGCTGGTCTAGTCATGGTTCTGTCCTGCTGTTGCTCAGTTCATGGCAGAGTTAGCAAATAACCAATAATAGATACAAATGATATACTTCCTCATGATAGACTTCCTCATGATAGACTTCCTCATGATAGACTTCCTCATGATAGACTTCCTCATGATATACTTCCTCATGATATACTTCCTCATGATAGACTTCCTCATGATATACTTCCTCATGATAGACTTCCTCATGATATACTTCCTCATGATAGACTTCCTCATGATAGACTTCCTCATGATAGACTTCTGCCAGGTAAGACTACTTAACATTTAATTGAGAAGGTTTTGCGGAAAGTATTTCTGTCAACCCACAAGACGGTTATCACATCAACTGGCTACACACAGAGTGATAGACAAACGCCTGCATCAGATATACAGTACATCACCAGATATACAGTACATACATCACCAGATATACAGTACATAGGGTAGATCACCAGATATACAGTACATAGGGTAGATCACCAGATATACAGTACATAGGGTAGATCACCAGATATACAGTACATAGGGTACATCACCAGATATACAGTACATAGGGTACATCACCAGATATACAGTACATCACCAGATATACAGTACATAGGGTACATCATCAGATATACAGTACATAGGGTACATCACCAGATATACAGTACATAGGGTACATCACCAGATATACAGTACATAGGGTACATCACCAGATATAGTACACAGTACATCACCAGATATACAGTACATAGGGTACATCATCAGATATACAGTACATAGGGTACATCACCAGATATACAGTACATAGGGTAGATCACCAGATATACAGTACATAGGGTAGATCACCAGATATACAGTACATAGGGTACATCATCTTGGAACACTTTGCAGAAGGACTTGAAACTACACAGAACAAAAATATAAACGCAACATGTAAAGTGTTGGTCCCATATTTCATGAGCTGAAATAATAGATCCCAGAAATGTTCCATACGCACTTACTTCTCTAAAATGCTGTGCACAAATTTGTTTACATTCCTGTTAGTGAGCATTTCTCCTTTGCCAAGATAATCCATCCACCTGACAGGTGTGGCATATCAAGAAGCTGTTTAAACAGCATGATGATGAATATTCATTTCTCTACCATAAGCCGTCTCCAATGTCGTTTCAGAGAATTTAGCAGTACGTCCAACCGGCTTCACAACCGCAGACCACGTGTATGGCGTCGTCTGGGCGAGTGGTTTGCTGATGTGAATGTTGTGAACAGAGTGCCCCATGGTGGCGGTGGGGTTATGGTATGGGCAGGCATAAGCTATGGACAACGAACACAATTGCATTTTATCGATGGCAATTTGAATGCATAGAGATACCGTGACGAGATCCTGAGGCCCATTGGCGTGCCATTCATCCGCCGCCATCACCATGTTTCAGCATGATAATGCACGGCCCCATGTCGCAAGGATCTGTACACAATTGCTGGAAGCTGAAAATGTGCCAGTTCTTCCATGGCCTGCCTACTCAACAGACATGTTCCAGTTCCCGCCAATATCCAATAACTTCGCACAGCCATTGAAGAGGAGTGGGACAACATTCCACAGGCCACAATCAACAGCCTGATCAAATCTATGCCATGGAGATGCATGAGTCAAATGGTGGTCACACCAGATACTGACTGGTTTTCTGATCCATGCTCCTACCTTTTTTTAAAGATGCAGATTCTGGGTCATTTGAAAAATGTCTGTGACTAAAAACAGTGTATCAGTACATTGGCCAGATTGTTCCATATAAATTAAATACATTATAAACCAGCCATTTCATATAACAGTGATATGAGAACCTGAGACTGAATCTGTAACAGTGTTATGGGAACCTGAGACTGAATCTGTAACAGTGTTATGGGAACCTGAGACTGAATCTGTAACAGTGTTATGGGAACCTGAGACTGAATCTGTAACAGTGTTATGGGAACCTGAGACTGAATCTGTAACAGTGTTATGGGAACCTGAGACTGAATCTGTAACAGTGTTATGGGAACCTGAGACTGAATCTGTAACAGTGTTATGGGAACCCGAGACTGAATCTGTAACAGTGTTATGGGAACCTGAGACTGAATCTGTAACAGTGTTATGGGAACCCGAGACTGAATCTGTAACAGTGTTATGGGAACCTGAGACTGAATCTGTAACAGTGTTATGGGAACCTGAGACTGAATCTGTAACAGTGTTATGGGAACCCGAGACTGAATCTGTAACAGTGTTATGGGAACCCGAGACTGAATCTGTAACAGTGTTATGGGAACCCGAGACTGAATCTGTAACATTGTTATGGGAACCCGAGACTGAAGCTGTTACACCCAGCTCTCAGTTATTCTAAAGCTGTGTGAAATTCCACTGGTCATGTGCTGTGGAAGTACAGTGATCCTAGCTTGGATCAGCCCTGGCCCAGGTTCCTTACCATCGCCGGTTCCTTAAAAAGCCCCAGTTCCTTACAGAGACGAGCCCAACACCCGCCTCTTCTCTCCACGCCCACCTCCACACCCCAGCCCCACACCCACCTCCCAGCACTATATAACCCAGCCCCACACCCACCAAGATTTTCAGCTTGGAGCTGAATTTCATATTGAATACGGCATAAAACAGTTGCCTGCGTGTTGTGTGGCGTGCGTGCGTGCGTACATCCATCCGTGCACCGTGCACAAGCTCGTTGGATCTATGAATGACATGCCTAAGAGCATGGTAGCTTAGTGGTTAAGAGCCTAATTGCTCCTGTAAGTCGCTCTGGATAAGAGCGTCTGATAAATGACTAAAAATAAAAAAATAAAATAAAACAATAAGAGCACTATCTTAACTAGCCATATCCTGGAGAGTCACCTTTAGGAGTCACCTTTAGGAGTCATCTTTAGGAGTCACCTTTAGGAGTCACCTTTAGGAGTCACCTTTAGGAGTCACCTTTAGGAGTCACCTTTAGGAGTCATCTTTAGGAGTACCTTTAGGAGTCACCTTTAGGAGTTACCTTTAGGAGTCACCTTTAGGAGTCACCTTTAGGAGTCACCTTTAGGAGTTACCTTTAGGAGTCACCTTTAGGAGTCACCTTTAGGAGTCACCTTTAGGAGTCACCTTTAGGAGTCACCTTTAGGAGTCACCTTTAGGAGTCACCTTTAGGAGTCACCTTTAGGAGTTACCTTTAGGAGTACCTTTAGGAGTCACCTTTAGGAGTCACCTTTAGGAGTCACCTTTAGGAGTCCTTTAGGAGTCACCTTTAGGAGTCACCTTTAGGAGTCACCTTTAGGAGCCACCTTTAGGAGTCACCTTTAGGAGTCACCTTTAGGAGTCACCTTTAGGAGTCACCTTTAGGAGCCACAATATTTCAGTTGAACCCTCCAGGCTCTGTGCTCTGTCCCGGGACATGTGATGGTCTCCCCTCCTCTCCTCTCCACCCAGTAGCCATGCAGGCTGCAGCCATTATACCAGAGACCCTGACTGCGTGCCAAACGACACCCTATTCCCTATATAGTCCCTATGGGCCCTGGTCAAAGGTAGTGCGCTATATAGGGAACAGGGGTGCTGTTTGGGACGCGACCCCTGTGCCTGCTGGACATCCTCCCTGCAAGCCTGGGTCTGTGTGTATGATGTCAGAGCAGGTGACTGGAGCAGCTCAGTGGGAGCCTTTGTTTTCTGCAGCTCTGACAACTCTGTGGCATGTTCCAAAAGAGATGCTTCACCACATTGAGATACTGCGTCACTCCTATGGTTGCAAAATTCCGCTGACCTTTCCAAAATTCTTAGGTTTTCCAGAAATCCCAGTTTGGAATATTCCTGAAATCATTAGGGAATAAGCAGGAAATCCAGGAATCCTCTTTCTGGGATTTATTCAAAACCTGTGAATTTGAAGAATGTTTCCAGAATTGTAGAAACCTACATTACAGCTAGATAACAACTCTTTGATAATAGATGATGTCTCTATTTTATACAGAGGGAAATTAGATTTGTTGATTTGTTGTATTGCCTAAAAGCGTAAGGTAATTAGTGGTGGGAAGATTTACCAAATGTCTTTAGGTCTCGAGCTCTGTTAGTCTGGTTGACTGGGTCTTTAGTCACGGATGTCAGGATATTCCAACGCACACAGGGTTAAAACGCTGGGCTGATGTCATGTCTCAGCTCTGCAGGAGCTTTCCCAATCCACCTCTTGGCCTTATTTCTTGGAATATGGGCTTTAGTGAAGACTTATCTAGCAGCTTTTTAGTCTCTGACCTGTGTGCTTTGAGGAGGTTTGGATTAGTTAGGCTGGGTTGAAATGAGGTGATCATAGGGTCTGTCCCTAATGACCCTATAGAGTCCTATTGGCGCTGGTCAAAAGTAGTGCACTATATAGGGGATAGGGTGCCATTTGGGATGCAGACCCACTGGCTGGGTTGAGACGAGGTTAGATGAGGTAAAGCGATGAGGCGAGGTTAGATGAGGTAAAGCGATGAGGTGAGGTTAGATGAGGTAAAGCGATGAGGTGAGGTTAGATGAGGTAAAGCGATGAGGTGAGGTTAGATGAGGTAAAGCGATGAGGCGAGGTTAGATGAGGTAAAGCGATGAGGCGAGGTTAGATGAGGTAAAGCGATGAGGCGAGGTTAGCTGAGGTAAAGCGATGAGGCAAGGTTAGATGAGGTAAAGCGATGAGGCGAAGTTAAATGAGGTAAAGCGATGAGGCGAGGTTAGATGAGGTAAAGCGATGAGGCGAGGTTAGATGAGGTAAAGCGATGAGGCGAGGTTAGATGAGGTAAAGCGATGAGGCGAGGTTAGATGAGGTAAAGCGATGAGGCGAGGTTAGATGAGGTAAAATGATGAGGTGAGGTTAGATGAGGAAAAATGATGAGGTGAGGTTAGATGAGGTAAAATGATGAGGTGAGGTTAGATGAGGTAAAATGATGAGATGAGGTTAGATGATGAGGCGAGTTTAGATGAGGTAAAATTATGAGGCGAGGTTAGATGAGGTAAAGCGATGAGGCGAGGTTAAATGAGGTAAAGCGATGAGGCGAGGTTAGATGAGGTAAAGCGATGAGGCGAGGTTAGATGAGGTAAAGCGATGAGGTGAGGTTAGATGAGGTAAAGCGATGAGGCGAGGTTAGATGAGGTAAAATGATGAGGTGAGGTTAGATGAGGTAAAATGATGAGACGAGGTTAGATGATGTAAAGCGATGAGGCGAGGTTAAATGAGGTAAAGCGATGAGGCGAGGTTAAATGAGGTAAAGCGATGAGGTGAGGTTAGATGAGGTAAAGCGATGAGGCGAGGTTAGATGAGGTAAAACGATGAGGCGAGGTTAGATGAGGTAAAGCGATGAGGCGAGGTTAGATGAGGTAAAGCGATGAGGCGAGGTTAGATGAGGTAAAGCGATGAGGCGAGGTTAGATGAGGTAAAGCGATGAGGCGAGGTTAGATGAGGTAAAGCGATGAGGTGAGGTTAGATGAGGTAAAATGATGAGACTAGGTTAGATGAGGTAAAATGATGAGGTGAGGTTAGATGAGGTAAAATGATGAAGTGAGGTTAGATGAGGTAAAGCGATGAGGTGAGGTTAGATGAGGTAAAGAGATGAGGCGAGGTTAGATGAGGTAAAGCGATGAGGCGAGGTTAGATGAGGTAAAATGATGAGACAAAGTTAGATGAGGTAAAATGAGGAGGTGAGGTTAGATGAGGTAAATGATGATGTGAGGTTAGATGAGGTAAAATGATGAGGTGAGGTTAGATGAGGTAAAGCGATGAGGTGAGGTTAGATGAGGTAAAGCGATGAGGCGAGGTTAGATGAGGTAAAGCGATGAGGCGAGGTTAGATGAGGTAAAATGATGAGGTGAGGTTAGATGAGGTAAAATGATGAGGTGAGGTTAGATGAGGTAAAGCGATGAGGTGAGGTTAGATGAGGTAAAAAGGCGAGGTTAGATGAGGTAAAATGATGAGGCGAGTTTAGATGAGGTAAAATTATGAGGCGAGGTTAGATGAGGTAAAGCGATGAGGCGAGGTTAGATGAGGTAAAGCGATGAGGCGAGGTTAGATGAGGTAAAATGATGAGGTGAGGTTAGATGAGGAAAAATGATGAGGCGAGTTTAGATGAGGTAAAGCGATGAGGTGAGGTTAGATGAGGTAAAGCGATGAGGTGAGGTTAGATGAGGTAAAATTATGTGAGGTTAGATGAGGTAAAATGATGAGGTGAGGTTAGATGAGGTAAAATGATGAGGTGAGGTTAGATGAGGTAAAATGATGAGATGAGGTTAGATGATGAGGCGAGTTTAGATGAGGTAAAATTATGAGGCGAGGTTAGATGAGGTAAAGCGATGAGGCGAGGTTAAATGAGGTAAAGCGATGAGGCGAGGTTAGATGAGGTAAAGCGATGAGGCGAGGTTAGATGAGGTAAAGCGATGAGGTGAGGTTAGATGAGGTAAAGCGATGAGGCGAGGTTAGATGAGGTAAAATGATGAGGTGAGTATAGATGAGGTAAAATGATGAGACGAGGTTAGATGAGGTAAAGCGATGAGGCGAGGTTAAATGAGGTAAAGCGATGAGGCGAGGTTAAATGAGGTAAAGCGATGAGGTGAGGTTAGATTAGGTAAAGCGATGAGGCGAGGTTAGATGAGGTAAAACGATGAGGAGAGGTTAGATGAGGTAAAGCGATGAGGCGAGGTTAGATGAGGTAAAGCGATGAGGCGAGGTTAGATGAGGTAAAGCGATGAGGCGAGGTTAGATGAGGTAAAGCGATGAGGCGTGGTTAGATGAGGTAAATCGATGAGGTGAGGTTAGATGAGGTAAAATGATGAGACTAGGTTAGATGAGGTAAAATGATGAGGTGAGGTTAGATGAGTTAAAATGATGAAGTGAGGTTAGATGAGGTAAAGCGATGAGGTGAGGTTAGATGAGGTAAAGAGATGAGGCGAGGTTAGATGAGGTAAAGCGATGAGGCGAGGTTAGATGAGGTAAAATGATGAGACAAAGTTAGATGAGGTAAAATGATGAGGTGAGGTTAGATGAGGTAAAATGATGTGAGGTTAGATGAGGTAAAATGATGAGGTGAGGTTAGATGAGGTAAAGCGATGAGGTGAGGTTAGATGAGGTAAAGCGATGAGGCGAGGTTAGATGAGGTAAAATGATGAGGTGAGGTTAGATGAGGTAAAATGATGAGGTGAGGTTAGATGAGGTAAAGCGATGAGGTGAGGTTAGATGAGGTAAAGCGAGGTTAGATGAGGTAAAATGATGAGGCGAGTTTAGATGAGGTAAAATGATGAGGCGAGGTTAGATGAGGTAAAGCGATGAGGCGAGGTTAGATGAGGTAAAGCGATGAGGCGAGGTTAGATGAGGTAAAGCGATGAGGCGAGGTTAGATGAGGTAAAATGATGAGGTGAGGTTAGATGAGGAAAAATGATGAGGCGAGTTTAGATGAGGTAAAGCGATGAGGTGAGGTTAGATGAGGTAAATTGATGAGGTGAGGTTAGATGAGGTAAAGCGATGAGGCGAGGTTAGATGAGGTAAAGCGATGAGGCGAGGTTAGATGAGGTAAAGCGATGAGGTGAGGTTAGATGAGGTAAAATGATGAGACTAGGTTAGATGAGGTAAAATGATGAGGTGAGGTTAGATGAGTTAAAATGATGAAGTGAGGTTAGATGAGGTAAAGCGATGAGGTGAGGTTAGATGAGGTAAAGAGATGAGGCGAGGTTAGATGAGGTAAAGCGATGAGGCGAGGTTAGATGAGGTAAAATGATGAGACAAAGTTAGATGAGGTAAAATGAGGAGGTGAGGTTAGATGAGGTAAAATGATGTGAGGTTAGATGAGGTAAAATGATGAGGTGAGGTTAGATGAGGTAAAGCGATGAGGTGAGGTTAGATGAGGTAAAGCGATGAGGCGAGGTTAGATGAGGTAAAGCGATGAGGCGAGGTTAGATGAGGTAAAATGATGAGGTGAGGTTAGATGAGGTAAAATGATGAGGTGAGGTTAGATGAGGTAAAGCGATGAGGTGAGGTTAGATGAGGTAAAGCGAGGTTAGATGAGGTAAAATGATGAGGCGAGTTTAGATGAGGTAAAATTATGAGGCGAGGTTAGATGAGGTAAAGCGATGAGGCGAGGTTAGATGAGGTAAAGCGATGAGGCGAGGTTAGATGAGGTAAAATGATGAGGTGAGGTTAGATGAGGAAAAATGATGAGGCGAGTTTAGATGAGGTAAAGCGATGAGGTGAGGTTAGATGAGGTAAAGCGATGAGGTGAGGTTAGATGAGGTAAAATGATGTGAGGTTAGATGAGGTAAAATGATGAGGTGAGGTTAGATGAGGTAAAAATGATGAGGTGAGGTTAGATGAGGTAAAATGATGAGATGAGGTTAGATGATGAGGCGAGTTTAGATGAGGTAAAATTATGAGGCGAGGTTAGATGAGGTAAAGCGATGAGGCGAGGTTAAATGAGGTAAAGCGATGAGGCGAGGTTAGATGAGGTAAAGCGATGAGGCGAGGTTAGATGAGGTAAAGCGATGAGGTGAGGTTAGATGAGGTAAAGCGATGAGGCGAGGTTAGATGAGGTAAAATGATGAGGTGAGGTTAGATGAGGTAAAATGATGAGACGAGGTTAGATGAGGTAAAGCGATGAGGCGAGGTTAAATGAGGTAAAGCGATGAGGCGAGGTTAAATGAGGTAAAGCGATGAGGTGAGGTTAGATGAGGTAAAGCGATGAGGCGAGGTTAGATGAGGTAAAACGATGAGGCGAGGTTAGATGAGGTAAAGCGATGAGGCGAGGTTAGATGAGGTAAAGCGATGAGGCGAGGTTAGATGAGGTAAAGCGATGAGGCGAGGTTAGATGAGGTAAAGCGATGAGGCGAGGTTAGATGAGGTAAAGCGATGAGGTGAGGTTAGATGAGGTAAAATGATGAGACTAGGTTAGATGAGGTAAAATGATGAGGTGAGGTTAGATGAGTTAAAATGATGAAGTGAGGTTAGATGAGGTAAAGCGATGAGGTGAGGTTAGATGAGGTAAAGAGATGAGGCGAGGTTAGATGAGGTAAAGCGATGAGGCGAGGTTAGATGAGGTAAAATGATGAGACAAAGTTAGATGAGGTAAAATGATGAGGTGAGGTTAGATGAGGGTAAATGATGATGTGAGGTTAGATGAGGTAAAATGATGAGGTGAGGTTAGATGAGGTAAAGCGATGAGGTGAGGTTAGATGAGGTAAAGCGATGAGGCGAGGTTAGATGAGGTAAAGCGATGAGGCGAGGTTAGATGAGGTAAAATGATGAGGTGAGGTTAGATGAGGTAAAATGATGAGGTGAGGTTAGATGAGGTAAAGCGATGAGGTGAGGTTAGATGAGGTAAAGCGAGGTTAGATGAGGTAAAATGATGAGGCGAGTTTAGATGAGGTAAAATTATGAGGCGAGGTTAGATGAGGTAAAGCGATGAGGCGAGGTTAGATGAGGTAAAGCGATGAGGCGAGGTTAGATGAGGTAAAATGATGAGGTGAGGTTAGATGAGGAAAAATGATGAGGCGAGTTTAGATGAGGTAAAGCGATGAGGTGAGGTTAGATGAGGTAAAGCGATGAGGTGAGGTTAGATGAGGTAAAATCATGAGACAAGTTTAGATGAGGTAAAGCGATGAGGCGAGGTTAGATGAGGTAAAGCGATGAGGCGAGGTTAGATGAGGTAAAGCGATGAGGTGAGGTTAGATGAAGTAAAGCGATGAGGCGAGGTTAGATGAGGTAAAAGGATAAGGTGAGGTTAGAACTATGTGGTTTGGCAGTGTATTCTTATTATTAGGGGACTTACAGTGAGGGAAAAAAGTATTTGATCCCCTGCTGATTTTGTACGTTTGCCCACTGACAAAGAAATGATCAGTCTATAATTTTAATAGTAGGTTTATTTTAACAGTGAGAGACAGAATATCAACAAAAAAATCCAGAAAAATGCATGTAAAAAATGTTATAAATTGATTTGCATTTTAATGAGGGAAATAAGTATTTGACCCCCTCTCAATCAGAAAGATTTCTGGCTCCCAGGTGTCTTTTATACAGGTAACGAGCTGAGATTAGGAGCACACTCTTAAAGGGAGTGCTCCTAATCTCATCTTGTTACCTGTATAAAAGACACCTGTCCACAGAAGCAATCAATCAATCAGATTCCAAACTCTCCACCATGGCCAAGACCAAAGAGCTCTCCAAGGATGTCAGGGACAAGATTGTAGACCTACACAAGGCTGGAATGGGCTACAAGACCATCGCCAAGCAGCTTGGTGAGAAGGTGACAACAGTTGGTGCGATTATTCGCAAATGGGAGAAACACAAAAGAACTGTCAATCTCCCTCGGCCTGGGGCTCCATGCAAGATCTCACCTCGTGGAGTTGCAATGATCATGAGAACAGTGAGGAATCAGCCCAGAACTACATGGGAGGATCTTATCAATGATCTCAAGGCAGCTGGGATCATAGTCACCAAGAAAACAATTGGTAACGCACTACGCCGTGAAGGACTGAAATCCTGCAGCACCCGCAAGGTCCCCCTGCTCAAGAAAGCACATATACAGGGCCATCTGAAGTTTGCCAATGAACATATGAATGATTCAGAGGAGAACTGGGTGAAAGTGTTGTGGTCAGATGAGACCAAAATCGAGCTCTTTGGCATCAACTCAACTTGCCGTGTTTGGAGGAGGAGGAATGCTGCCTATGACCCCAAGAACACCATCCCCACCGTTAAACATGGAGGTGGAAACATTATGCTTTGGGGGCGTTTTTCTGCTAAGGGGACAGGACAACTGCACCGCATCAAAGGGACGATGGATGGGGCCATGTACTGTCAAATCTTGGGTGAGAACCTCCTTCCCTCAGCCAGGGCATTGAAAATGGGTCGTGGATGGATATTCCAGAATGACAATGACCCAAAACACATGGCCAAGGCAACAAAGGAGTGGCTCAAGAAGAAGCTTATTAAGGTCCTGGAGTGGCCTAGCCAGTCTCCAGACCTTAATCCCATAGAAAATCTGTGGAGGGAGCTGAAGGTTTGAGTTGCCAAACATCAGCCTCGAAACCTTAATGACTTGGAGAAGATCTGCAAAGAGGAGTGGAACAAAATCCCTCCTGAGATGTGTGCAAACCTGGTGGCCAACTACAAGAAATGTCTGACCTCTGTGATTGCCAACAAGGGTTTTGCCACCAAGTACTAAGTCATGTTTTGCAGAGGGGTCAAATACTTATTTCCCTCATTAAAATGCAAATCAATTTATAACATTTTTGACGTGTTTTTCTGGATTTCTTTGTTGTTATTCTGTCTCTCACTGTTCAAATAAACCTACCATTAAAATTATAGACTGATCATGTCTTTGTCAGTGGGCAAACGTACAAAAATCAGCAGGGGATCAAATACTTTTTTATGAACGAGGGGAGGGGTAGGGAGTTATGAACGAGGGGTGTGGGTGGGGAGTTATGAACGAAGGGAGGGGTGTGGGTGGGGAGTTATGAACGAGGGGAGGGTGGGGAGTATTATGAGGGAGGGGAGGGGTGTGGGTGGGGAGTTATGAAACGAGGGGAGGGGTGTGGGTGGGGAGTTATGAACGAGGGGAGGAGTGTGGGGGGTGGGGAGTTATGAACGAGGGGAGGGGTGGGGAGTTATGAACGAGGGGAGGGGAGGGGTGGGGAGTTATGAACGAGGGGAGGGGAGGGGAGGGGTGGGAGAGTTATGAACGAGGGAGAGATATGTGGGTGGGGAGTTATGAACGAGGGGAGGGGTGGGGTGGGGAGTTATGAACGAGGGGAGGGGAGGGGTGGGGAGTTATGAACGAGGGGATGGGAGGTGTGGGGAGTTATGAACGAGGGGAGGGGAGGGGTGGGGAGTTATGAATGAGGAGAGGGGTGTGGGTGGGTGGGGAGTTATGAACGAGGGGAGGGGAGGGGTGGGGAGTTATGAACGAGGGGAGGGGAGGGGTGGGGAGTTATGAACGAGGGGAGGGGTGTGGGTGGGGAGTTACGAACGAGGGGAGGGGTGGGGTGGGGAGTTATGAACGAGGGGAGGGGAGGGGTGCGGAGTTATGAACGAGGGGAGGGTGTGGGTGGGGAGTTATGAACGAGGGGAGGGGAGGGGTGGAGAGTTATGAACGAGGGGAGGGGACTGGTGGGGAGTTATGAACGAGGGGAGGGGTGGGTGGGGAGTTATGAACGAGGGGAGGGGAGGGGTGGAGAGTTATGAACGAGGGGAGGGGAGGGGTGGAGAGTTATGAACGAGGGGAGGGGTGTGGGTGGGGAGTTATGAACGAGGGGAGGGGAGGGGTGGAGAGTTATGAACGAGGGGAGGGGAGGGGTGGAGAGTTATGAACGAGGGGAGGGGAGGGGTGGAGAGTTATGAACGAGGGGAGGGGTGTGGGTGGGGAGTTATGAACGAGGGGAGGGGACTGGTGGGGAGTTATGAACGAGGGGAGGGGGTGTGGGGTGGGGAGTTATGAACGAGGGGGAGTGGAGGGGTGGGGAGTTATGAACGAGGGGAGGGGAGGGGTGGGGAGTTATGAACAAAGGGGAGGGGTGGGAGTGTGGGGGGAGTTATGAACGAGGGGAGGGGTGGGGAGTTATGAACGAGGGGAGATATGTGGGTGGGGAGTTATGAACGAGGGGAGGGGAGGGGTGGGGAGTTATGAACGAGGGGAGGGGAGGGGTGGGGAGTTATGAACGAGGGGAGGGGAGGGGTGGGGAGTTATGAACGAGGGGAGGGGTGGGGTGGGGAGTTATGAACGAGGGGAGGGGTGGGGTGGGGAGTTATGAACGAGGGGAGGGGTGTGGGTGGGGAGTTATGAACGAGGTGAGGGGAGGGGTGGGGGGAGTTATGAACGAGGGGAGGGGTGGGGTGGGGAGTTATGAACGAGGGGTGGGGTGGGGAGTTATGAACGAGGGGAGGGGAGGGGTGGGGAGTTATGAACGAGGGGAGGGGAGGGGTGGGGAGTTATGAACGAGGGGAGGGGTGGGGAGTTATGAAGGAGGGGAGGGGTGTGGGTGGGGAGTTATGAACAAGGGGAGGGGAGGGGTGGGGAGTTATGAACGAGGGGAGGGGTGGGGAGTTATGAACGAGGGGGAGGGGAGGGGTGGGGAGTTATGAACGAGGGGAGGGGTGGGGAGTTATGAACGAGGGGAGGGGAGGGGTGGGGAGTTATGAACGAGGGGAGGGGTGGGGAGTTATGAACGAGGGGAGGGGTGTGGGTGAGCTAGACGTCTAGAGAGGGTTATAACTAAGACACGTACAGTATTACTCTGAGAAATAGAATAGCGAAGGGGAGAGAGGAGTAACGAACAAGAGGAGGGGTGAGGAGGGAAGGAGGGGAGGGAGGGAGGGAGGGAAGGAGGGATGGAGGGAAGGAGGGAGGGAGGGAGGGAGGGACTAACCAACCAACGAGGGGAGCGATGACGATGGAGGGAGGGAGTAACCAACGAGGGGAGCGATGAGGAGGGAGGGAGGGAGTGGGGGAGGAGGGAAAAACCAACGAGGAGGGGGAGTGTGATGAGGAGGGAGGGAGGGAGGGAGGGAGGGAGTAACCAACGAGGGGAGCGATGACGATGGAGGGATGTAACCAACGAGGGGAGGGATGGAGGGGAGGGAGGGGGGGGGACAAACCAACGAGGGGGAGTGATGAGGGAGGGAGGGAGGGAGGGAGGGGGGGGGGGGGACAAACCAACGAGGGGAGTGATGACGATGGAGGGAGGGAGGGAGGGAGGGACTCTCATCTTGACCCTGCCTTCAGAGGAGCCTTTCCCTTCTGTTTTCCTCCTCTTCTTCTCCTGGACTAGGAGAGATAGCACCTCCACCTCTTCCTTTCCCTCTCAGTCCACCTCCTCGGGGATACGGAACAGCGCTGGATTGCCTCACCTCACACACCAAGACAGAAACAACATCACTAAACTGGGTGTTTTCGTGGGACAGTCCACATTTATTGTTACTTTTACCTGTCACCTTCATCCTCCCTGTCATCAACACCATCAATATCAGCAGAATACACTTTTAAAGGTAAGACATATTATTATAATTTTTTGTCATTCCATATTTGTAATGCATGTCCTATTCCAGGTGTCCATTATCAAACAGTTTTGATGAGATTTAAATGTTCCTAGTTATATACATTCTAAAACCTTCAAAGGACTGATTATACTTATTTTGTTACATTAATTATCAACAGAACATTACTATTAGTTCAATCTTTAATATGGAGGTGCAATATTGTGCTAGGAAACATTAACATTGTAGAGTCAATGAGTTTTGTTGTAGTGGGTTTAGGACTAGTAATTCCAGTATAATACTCATGCTCAGCTAGGGAAGAATGCCTTTTATTAATCTCTTACAATGGAGAAAGTGCCGTTAATTGACACACAGCAGGCAATTCACACATTCTGTATGGTTGATTAATCCACTGTCTGCTGATTTTCGATTTTAATTTAATACCATTTTATTTCAATATCATCGCTAGACAGTTTGCGATCATCGCCAGGCTTGTTGATTTCTCCCTTGCCCATATTCTCTACTGTGGGAAGAAAATGAATGGTCTTAACCCCAGGCACCAGGACCAGTTCAGCTAGGCTAACGCTCAGACACAGAAGGAGACGTTTGATTTGCCAACTTAAAAACCTGGAATCAAATAAACACCTGTACGGTGTAGTAGATGTTAAGGGCCAATATAACACACCGTTACTCCCCAGATACACTGACTGGCAACTAGTATGATCAGGAGAGGTTCAGGACTAATCCAGTTAAAGAAACACCGTCTGTCTCAAATGGCACCCTATTGTCTATTTAGTGCACTACTTTTGACCAGGGCTCATAAGGACCTAAAAGGGTACCATTTGAGACACAGACTTTATCTGCTTCCTCAATTGTTCCAATATATATTCCTGATTAATATACAACAGGTCAGATTTTCTGTAGGTTCCTGTAGTTTGATATTGTCTATGAGGAGGACAAATATTTCATTTGTATGAAAAAATAAAATAAAAATGTATGCACTCACTTAACTGTAAGTCGCTCTGGATAAGAGCGTCTGCTAAATGACGTGTGGTGCGTCCTGCTGTGTGTGGTGTGTCCACAAGGATGTCACATGTGACCAGCCAGGGGGCCAGCCAGGGGGTCATGTGACGTGGTTTCTGTATGAGGACCAAGTGTGCATGCAGACACACAATGGTAGTAGCTGATTGTTGTGATCACATGATGGGTCAGCCCACGTCTAGACCACATGGATCAGCTTATGACTCCCCTGGGAATCTCACACAGGCAGGCTTCCAGGCTCACTATACCTGCCAGCCCACAATACTCTAACAATACTCTCCTGGGAATCTCACACAGGCAGGCTTCCAGGCTCATTATACCTGCCAGCCCACAATACTCTAACAATACTCTCCTGGGTATCTCATACAGGCAGGCCTCTCTCTATTAACTCTAGTTTAGGGCAGGCCTCGCTCTGTTAACTCTAGTTTAGGGCAGGCCTCTCTCTGTTAACTCTAGTCTAGGGCAGGCCTCTCTCTGTTAACTCTAGTTTAGGGCTGGCCTCTCTCTCTCTGTTAACTCTAGTTTAGGGCAGGCCTCTCTCTATTAACTCCAGTCTAGGGCAGGCATCTCTCTCTCTGTTAACTCTAGTTTAGGGCAGGCCTCTCTCTGTTAACTCTAGTCTAGGGCAGGCCTCTCTCTATTAACTCTAGTCTAGGGCAGGCCTCTCTCTGCTAACTCTAGTCTAGGGCAGGCCTCTCTCTCTCTGTTAACTCTAGTTTAGGGCAGGCCTCTCTCTGTTAACTCTAGTCTAGGGCAGGCCTCTGTCGCTCTGTTAACTCTAGTATAAGGCAGGCCTCTCTCTCTCTCTGTTAACTCTAGTCAATGGCAGGCCTCTCTCTGCTAACTCTAGTCTAGGGCAGGCCTCTCTCTCTCTGTTAACTCTAGTTTAGGGCAGGCCTCTCTCTGTTAACTCTAGTCTAGGGCAGGCCTCTGTCTCTCTGTTAACTCTAGTATAAGGCAGGCCTCTCTCTCTCTCTGTTAACTCTAGTCAATGGCAGGCCTCTCTCTGCTAACTCTAGTCTAGGGCAGGCCTCTCTCTCTCTGTTAACTCTAGTCTAGGGCAGGCCTCTCTCTGTTAACTCTAGTCTATGGCAGGCCTCTCTCTCTCTTTGTTAACTCTAGTCTAGGGCAGGCCCCTCTGTTAACTCTAGTCTAGGGCAGGCCTCTCTCTGTTAACTCTAGTCTAGAGCAGGCCTCTCTCTGTTAACTCTAGTCTATGGCAGGCCTCTCTGTTAACTCTAGTCTAGGGCAGGCCTCTATCTCTGTTAACTCTAGTCTAGGGCAGGCCTCTCTCTGTTAACTCTAGTCTAGGGCAGGCCTCTCTCTGTTAACTCTAGTCTAGGGCAGGCCTCTCTGTTAACTCTAGTCTAGGGCAGGCCTCTATCTCTGTTAACTCTAGTCTAGGGCAGGCCTCTCTCTATTAACTCTAGTCTAAGGCAGGCCTCTCTCTCTCTGTTAACTCTAGTCTAGGGCAGGCCTCTCTCTCTCTGTTAACTCTAGTCTAGGGCAGGCCTCTCTCTGTTAACTCTAGTCTAAGGCAGGCCTCTCTCTCTCTGTTAACTCTAGTCTAGGGCAGGCCTCTCTCTCTCTGTTAACTCTAGTCTTGGGCAGGCCTCTCTCTCTGTTAACTCTAGTCGAGGGCAGGCATCTCTCTCTCTGTTAATTCTGTCTAGGGCAGGCCTCTCTCTCTCTGTTAACTCTAGTCTAGGGAAGGCCTCTCCCTCTGTTAACTCTAGTCAATGGCAGGCCTCTGTCTCTCTGTTAAGGCAGGCATCTCTACCTGTTAACTCGAGTCAATTGCAGGCCTCTCTCTTTCTGTTAACTCTAGTGTAGGGCAGGCCTCTCTCTCTCTCTCTCTTAACTCTAGTCTAGGACAGGCATCTCTCTCTCTGTTAACTCTAGTATAGGGCAGGCCTCTCTCTGTTAACTCAAGTCTAGGGCAGGCCTCTCCCTCTGTTAACTCTAGTTTAGGGCAGGCCTCTCTCTCTGTTAACTCTAGTCAATGGCAGGCCTCTCTCTCTGTTAACTCTAGTGTAGGGTAGGCCTCTGTCTCTCTGTTAACTCTAGTATAGGGCAGGCCTCTGTCTCTGTTAACTCTAGTCTAGGGCTGGCCTCAATCTCTGTTAACTCTAGTCTAGGGCAGGCCTCTCTGTTAACTATAGTCTAGGGCAGGCCTATCTCTCTGTTAACTCTAGTCAATGGCAGGCCTCTCTCTGCTAACTCTAGTCTAGGGCAGGCCTCTCTCTCTCTGTTAACTCTAGTCTAGGGCAGGCCTCTCTCTGTTAACTCTAGTCTATGGCAGGCCTCTCTCTCTTAGTTAACTCTAGTCTAGGGCAGGCCCCTCTGTTAACTCTAGTCTAGGGCAGGCCTCTCTCTGTTAACTCTAGTCTAGAGCAGGCCTCTCTCTGTTAACTCTAGTCTATGGCAGGCCTCTCTGTTAACTCTAGTCTAGGGCAGGCCTCTATCTCTGTTAACTCTAGTCTAGGGCAGGCCTCTCTCTGTTAACTCTAGTCTAGGGCAGGCCTCTCTCTGTTAACTCTAGTCTAGGGCAGGCCTCTCTCTGTTAACTCTAGTCTAGGGCAGGCCTCTCTCTGTTAACTCTAGTCTAAGGCAGGCCTCTCTCTCTCTGTTAACTCTAGTCTAGGGCAGGCCTCTCTCTCTCTGTTAACTCTAGTCGAGGGCAGGCATCTCTCTCTCTGTTAATTCTGTCTAGGGCAGGCCTCTCTCTCTCTGTTAACTCTAGTCTAGGGAAGGCCTCTCCCTCTGTTAACTCTAGTCTAGGGCAGGCCTCTCTCTCTGTTAACTCTAGTCTAGGGCAGGTCTCTGTCTCTGTTAACTCTAGTCTAGGGCTGGCCTCAATCTCTGTTAACTCTAGTCTAGGGCAGGCCTCTCTGTTAACTATAGTCTAGGGCAGGCCTCTCTCTCTGTTAACTCTAGTCAATGGCAGGCCTCTCTCTCTGTTAACTCTAGTGTAGGGCAGGCCTCTGTCTCTCTGTTAACTCTAGTATAGGGCAGGCCTCTGTCTCTGTTAACTCTAGTCTAGGGCAGGCCTCTCTCTCTGTTAACTCTAGTCTAGGGCAGGTCTCTCTCTCTGTTAACTCTAGTCTAAGGCAGGCCTCTCTCTGTTAACTCTAGTCGAGGGCAGGCCTCTCTCTCTCTGTTAACTCTAGTCCAGGGCTGGCCTCTCTCTCTCTGTTAACTCTAGTCTAGGGCAGGCCTCTCTCTCTCTGTTAACTCTAGTCTAGGGCAGGCCTCTCTATCTCTGCTAACTCTAGTCTAGTGCAGGCATCTCTGTTAACTCTAGTCTAGGGCAGGCCTCTCTCTCTCTGTTCACTCTAGTCTAGGGCAGGCCTCTTACTGTTAACTCTAGTCTAGGGCAGGCCTCTCTCTCTATATTAACTCTACTCTAGGGCAGGCCTCTCTCTCTTTCTGTTAACTCTAGTCTAGGGCAGGCCTCTCTCTCTCTGTTAACTCTAGTCTAGGGCAGGCCTCTCTCTCTGTTAACTCTAGTCTAGGGCTGGCCTCTCTCTCTCTGTTAACTCTGTCTAGAGCAGGCCTCTCTGTTAACTCTAGTCTAGGGCAGGCCTCTCTCTCTGTGAACTCTAGCCTATGGCAGGCCTCTCTCTCTCTTTTTGTTAACTTTAGTCTATTGCAGGCCTCTCTCTCTCTCTTTTAACTCTAGTGTAGGGCTGGCCTCTCTCTCTCTGTTAACTCTAATGTATGGCAGGCCTCTCTCTCTCTGTTAACTCTAGTGTAGGGCTGGCCTCTCTCTCTCTGTTAACTCTAGTGTAGGGCAGGCCTCTATCTCTCTGTTAACTCTAGTGTAGGGCAGGCCTCTCTCTCTCTGTTAACTCTAGTGTAGGGCTGGCCTCTCTCTCTCTGTTAACTCTAGTGTAGGGCAGGCCTCTATCTCTCTGTTAACTCTAGTGTAAGGCAGGCCTCTATCTCTCTGTTAACTCTAGTCTAGGGCAGGCCTCAATCTCTCTGTTAACGCTAGTCTAGGGCAGGCCTCTCTCTCTCTCTCTGTTAACTCTAGTGTAGGGCAGGCCTCTCTCTCTCTCTCTGTTAACTCTAGTGTAGGGCAGGCCTCAATCTCTCTGTTAACTCTAGTCTAGGGCAGGCCTCAATCTCTCTGTTAACTCTAGTCTAGGGCAGGCCTCAATCTCTCTGTTAACTCTAGTGTAGGGCAGGCCTCTATCTCTCTGTTAACTCTAGTCTAGGGCAGGCCTCTCTCTCTCTCTCTGTTAACTCTAGTCTAGGGCAGGCCTCCGTCTCTGTGTTAACTCTAGTCTAGGGCAGGCCTCCGTCTCTGTGTTAACTCTAGACTAGGGCAGGCCTCCGTCTCTGTGTTAACCCTAGACTAGGGCAGGCCTCTCTCTCTGTTAACTCTTTCTAGTGCAGGGCTCTATCTCTCTCTTGCTCTCTCTCGCTCTCTCTCACGCTCTCTGTGTGTGTTAATGCTAGTCTAGGGACAACGGCCAAAGTAGGAAAACAAATACTGTAATGCCTTTTGTCCTACTCTGCTGCCTTAACCTATAGGCCTAATCTCTAGCCTAACCTATAGGCCTAATCAGTAGCCTAACCTATAGGCCTAATCAGTAGCCTAACCTATAGGCCTAATCTGTAGCCTAACCTATAGGCCTAATCAGTAGCCTAACCTATAGGCCTAATCTCTAGCCTAACCTATAGGCCTAATCTGTAGCCTAACCTATAGGCCTAATCTCTAGCCTAACCTATAGGCCTAATCAGTAGCCTAACCTATAGGCCTAATCTGTAGCCTAACCTATAGGCCTAATCTATAGCCTAACCTATAGGCCTAATCTCTAGCCTAACCTATAGGCCTAATCTGTAGCCTAACCTATAGGCCTAATCTGTAGCCTAACCTATAGGCCTAATCTCTAGCCTAACCTATAGGCCTAATCTGTAGCCTAACCTATAGGCCTAATCTGTAGCCTAACCTATAGGCCTAATCTGTAGCCTAAATTATAGGCCTAATCTCTAGCCTAACCTATAGGCCTAATCAGTAGCCTAACCTATAGGCCTAATCTGTAGCCTAACCTATAGGCCTAATCTGTAGCCTAACCTATAGGCCTAATCTGTAGCCTAACCTATAGGCCTAATCTCTAGCCTAACCTATAGGCCTAATCAGTAGCCTAACCTATAGGCCTAATCTCTAGCCTAACCTATAGGCTAATCTGTAGCCTAACCTATAGGCCTAATCTCTAGCCTAACCTATAGGCCTAATCTCTAGCCTAACCTATAGGCCTAATCTGTAGCCTAACCTATAGGCCTAATCTGTAGCCTAACCTATAGGCCTAATCTCTAGCCTAACCTATAGGCCTAATCTCTAGCCTAACCTATAGGCCTAATCTGTAGCCTAACCTATAGGCCTAATCTCTAGCCTAACCTATAGGCCTAATCTGTAGCCTAACCTATAGGCCTAATCTCTAGCCTAACCTATAGGCCTAATCTATAGCCTAACCTATAGGCCTAATCTGTAGCCTAACCTATAGGCCTAATCTATAGCCTAACCTATAGGCCTAATCTATAGCCTAACCTATAGGCCTAATCTATAGCCTAACCTATAGGCCTAATCTATAGCCTAACCTATAGGCCTAATCTCTAGCCTAACCTATAGGCCTAACAAATCTCATGAGTCTTGACATGGTGCTTTATTTTTATTGGTCTCTGTCTCTCCATCTGTCTCTGTCTGTCTGGACGCTTTGTGGTCCTCCTCTCCAGTCTCAACATGTATCTGGAGAATAAAGGTGACCTGGACCTAAAGACCTCAGCAGCCACGGGCCACCAGGGAAGGTCCAGTCTGAGGACAGCGGAGGCGGTGGCAGGGGCGAGCTACGGTGACGTGGCGGGGAACTTTGGAGGTCTACGTCTGCTGGAGGGATTCTCAGGAAGGAGAGAGTCTCAGAAATTACAGCAGGCCTCCGCCAGATCCCCAGGGAACTGTGTTCTGCATGCTGAAGATGGGTAGGAACAACCGTAGCTGTAGCCTGCGTCCAAAATGACATGCTAACCTACATTTTACATTTATATTTTAGTCATTTATCAGCCGCTCTTATCCAGAGTGACTTAATGGAGCGATTAGGGTTAAGTGCCTTGTTCAAGGGCACATCGGCAGATTTTTCACCTAGTCGGCTCGGATATTCGAACCAGTCTTTTCAGTTACTGGCCCAACTCTCTTAGTCACTACAGTATACAGAAGGGCAGGTCACTACAGGAGAGCAGGTCACTACAGCAGAGCAGGTCACTACAGCAGAGCAGGTCAAAACAGGAGAGCAGGTCACTACAGAAGAGCAGGTCACTACAGGAGAGCAGGTCACTACAGGAGAGCAGGTCACTACAGGAGAGCAGGTCACTACAGGAGAGCAGGTCACTACAGGAGAGCAGGTCACTACAGTAGAGCAGGTCACTACAGGAGAGCAGGTCACTACAGAAGAGCAGGTCACTACAGAAGAGCAGGTCACTACAGGAGAGCAGGTCACTACAGGAGAGCAGGTCACTACAGGAGAGCAGGTCACTACAGGAGGGCAGGTCACTACAGGAGAGCAGGTCACTACAGGAGAGCAGGTCACCTAACCCAAACTGTAACCTTAGAATACAGTTTTATATCAACAGATAGTTTGAAGTCAAAGTGTTCCCATTTTGAACCATTTCATGTGTCTGAAGGTAGAGTACACCTATAGGACTACCGCTGGCCAATCAGAAACACTATCTATACAGCAGTATGTGGACACTCCTTCAAATTAGTGGATTCGGCTATTCCAGCCACACCCATTGCTGACAGGTGTAGGAAATCGATTACACAGCCATGCAATCTCCATAGACAAACATTGGCAGTAGAATGGCCGTACTGAAGAGCTCAGTGTCTTTCAACGTGGCACCGTCATAGGATGCCACCTTTCCAACAAGTCAGTTCATCAAATTTCTGCCCTGCTAGAGTTGCCCCGGTCAACTGTAAGTGCTGTTATTGTGAAGTGGAAACGTCTAGGAGCAACAATGGCTCACCCGCGAAGTGTTAGGCCACACAAGCTCACAGAACGGGACCGCCGAGTGCTGAAGAGCGTAGCGTGTAAAAATCGTCTTTACTCTGGAAGCAACGTCAGCGCAAGAACTGTTCGTCGGGAGCTTCATGAAATGGGTTTTCATGACCGAGCAGCTGCACACAAGCCTAAGATCACCATGTGCTGGAGTGGTGTAAAGCTCACTGCCAATGGACTCTGGAGCAGTGGAAATGTGTTCTCTGGAGTGATGAGTCACGCTTCACCAACTGGCAGTCCGACGGACTAATCTGGGTTTGGCGGAGGCCAGGAGAACGCTACCTGCCCCAATGCATAGTGCCAACTGTAAAGTTTGGTGGAGGAGGAATAATGGTCTGGGGCTGTTTTTCATGGTTCGGGCTAGGCCCCTTAGTTCCAGTGAAGTGAAATCTTAACGCTACAGCATTCAATGACATTCTAGACGATTCTGTGTTTCCAACTTTGTGGCAACAGTTTGGGGAAGGCCCTTTCCTGTTTCAGCATGACAATGCTCCCGTGCGCAAAGCCAGGTCCATACAGAAATGGTTTGTCGAGATCGGTGTGGAAGAACTTGACTGGCCTGTACAGAGCCCTGACCTCAACCCCATCAAACACCTTTGGGTTCAATTGGAACACCGACTGCGAGCCAGGCCTAATCGTCCAACATCAGTGCCCGACTTCACTAATGCTCTTGTGGCTGAATGGAAGCAAGTCCCCGCAGCAATTTCCCAACATCTAGTGGAAAGCCTTCCCAGAAGAGTGGAGGCTGTTATAGCAGCAAAGGGGGGACCAACTCCATATTAATGCCCATGATTTTGGAATGAGATGTTCAATGAGCAGGTGTCCACATACTTTTGGTCATGTAGTGTCATTCAAATCCCCGTGTCTGTACAGTTTCCTCATAGACTGTTAATGTTGAACGCACAGAAAAGTTGATACTGTGATATTTCAAAACTTTTAAAACCATGATTAGAGAGACTCAACGAATACAGCGGAGGGAGGGTGAGCGCCTCGAGGGACTGTGAGTCGGGTGAGAGGCAGCCTCACTGCTGCTCCCTCACTGCTTCTCCCTCACTGCTTGCTCCCTCACTGCTTCTCCCTCACTGCTTCTCCCTCACTGCTTCTCCCTCACTGCTTCTCCCTCACTGCTTCTCCCTCACTGCTTCTCCCTCACTGCTGCTCCCTCACTGCTTCTCCCTCACTGCTTCTCCCTCACTGCTGCTCCCTCACTGCTTCTCCCTCACTGCTTCTCCCTCACTGCTGCTCCCTCACTGCTTCTCCCTCCTCACTGCTCACTGCTTCTCCCTCACTGCTTCTCCCTGCTTCTCCCTCACTGCTGCTCCCTCACTGCTTCTCCCTCACTGCTTCTCCCTCACTGCTTCTCCCTCACTGCTTCTCCCTCACTGCTTCTCCCTCACTGCTTCTCCCTCACTGCTCCTCCCTCACTCACTTCTCCCTCACTGCTTCTCCCTCACTGCTTCTCCCTCACTGCTTCTCCCTCTGCTTCTCCCTCACTGCTTCTCCCTCACTGCTGCTCCCTCACTGCTTCTCCCTCACTGCCTCTCACTGCTGCTCCTGCTTCTCCCTCACTGCTGCTCCCTCACTGCTGCTCCCTCACTGCTTCTCCCTCACTGCTCACTGCTTCTCCCTCACTGCTGCTCCCTCACTGCTTCTCCCTCACTGCTTCTCCCTCACTGCTTCTCCCTCACTGCTGCTCCCTCACTCCCCTCAGACTGACCATCAGATGCAGGTCATCAGTCCAGTAAAAATTAAAAGTAAATTATTATGCTCACTCAGCTGTGCCTCACAAGTAATACAACAAATCATATATTACCGGTGTGATCATATATCACATTTTTCAAATATAATTTCAAAATGGTCTGAGAAGGACAACATTGTCAGGGCAATTCAAGCGATATGCAGTTATATGGCCTACTGCACAAACCTCATTGCTACAGAACTGTTTTCAATTGGTTAATGTTGCATAAGCTTATGTTTTTATAGCTAAATATAAACTTAGTTATTATCATAACATCATTAGCCATGTAAATAATGTTATCTGAAGAAAAAAATGCAACCTAAACAATCTGTTATTTTAGCAAAATACGTTGTTCCGTTACATAATGAGGAGCTTTTTTCCACATTAGAACTAAAAAGCTGATTTACTGGACCATCAGTTTATTCTAGTACCATTTAGTTTTGAGATTATATTTTTCTATTTTTGTGGTAGAAATTACATTTAAAGGGAGCAGTACACCAACATCTGAAATATACTTAATTGTATTGACAAAAAGTGATTCATCCGTTGATCCTGAGAGACAATGACCAAAAATATGGCTTAGTTGTCTTTCTTGACTTCCCTCACAGCCAGCATTAGCATCGCTGCTAGTGAAACAATGGGAATGGTAGGGCAGGATGCTTCAAAAACAACACATCCTCAGTCACTTCAAAACAAATGTTATAATAACCAATAATAATAATTACTTGATTTATATAGCGCTTTTAAATACAAGTAACAAAGTGCTTCACATCATAAAATAATAAAATAAAAGTACTAACAAAGAAACAGGAGGAAGGAGAATTAAAAAAGACAGCTAATTAAAATCAGACGTTAAAATTAGACGTTAACATCAGACATACAATATACAGGGTCAGTTCCAGTACCATATTAACACTGTGCAGGGATACTGGAGTGATAGAGGTAGATATGTATAGGGGTAAGGTGACTATATACAGGGTCAGTTCCAATACCATATTAACAATGTGCAGGGATACTGGAGTGATGGAGGTAGATATGTATAGGGGTCAGGGGACAGGGATACTGGAGTGATGGAGGTAGATATGTATAGGGGTAAGGGGACAGGGATACTGGAGTGATGGAGGTAGATATGTATAGGGGTAAGGGGACAGGGATACTGGAGTGATGGAGGTAGATATGTATAGGGGTAAGGTGACTATATACAGGGTCAGTTCCAGTACCATATTAACAATGTGCAGGGATACTGGAGTGATGGAGGTAGATATGGTTGCCAGGTGTGCGTAATGATGGTTGCCAGGTGTGCATAATGATGGTTGCCAGGTGTGCATAAAGATGGTTGCCAGGTGTTTAATGATGGTTGCCAGGTGTGCGTAATGATGGTTGCCAGGTGTGTGTAATGATGGTTGCCAGGTGTGCACAATGATGGTTGCCAGGTGTGCGTAATGTGTGTTGCCAGGTGTGTGTAATGATGGTTGCCAGGTGTGCACAATGATGGTTGCCAGGTGTGTGTAATGATGGGTTGCCAGGTGTGCGTAATGATGGTTGCCAGGTGTGCGTAATGATGGGTTGCCAGGTGTGCGTAATGATGGGTTGCCAGGTGTGCTTAATGATGGTTGCCAGGTGTGCGTAATGATGGTTGCCAGGTTTTGTAATGATGGTTGCCAGGTGTGCGTAATGATGGTTGCCAGGTGTGCGTAAAGATGGTTGCCAGGTGTTTAATGATGGTTGCCAGGTGTGCATAATGATGGTTGCCAGGTGTGCGTAATGATGGTTGCCAGGTGTGCATAAAGATGGTTGCCAGGTGTTTAATGATGGTTGCCAGGTGTGCGTAATGATGGTTGCCAGGTGTGCGTAATGTGTGTTGCCAGGACCAGTGGTTAGTAGGCCGGTGACGTCGAGCGGGAGAGCGGGAGTAGGTGTGACAATATCTCTGCAGATGATCTGTCTTGGATTTAGCCCTCAGTAGCCTCAGCCTTCACCTTCTGCACCTGCTTCCTGCTTCCTGCTTCCTGTGTATACGTTACAGATATACAGGTCTATCTGGTCAGAATCACAGATACAGGTCACCCTCCACCCTGTGGTGGTATGGATAACTTGTTATTATGTCTACAGGGAAACCAAGATTCAAATTAAGGTCCTATCTCTCCAATTACTAGGCATTATTCTGTGTTTTTTGCAAAGTTTTAAAAAGTCCACATTGATACAGAAACACTCAACAGTGATTTAGATTTATTAAGAACAAGTTGATTGTCAAAGTCAGGATTTTAAAGAATTGAATAAACCACCTTTGGGCTATGATAAAAACTATTCCCAAAATGACCCCAGTCTGTAGTTTGAGGGTTAAGGGGTTGTAGAAATCACGTTACACGAGGAGTTGTTGAACCATCAAATCAGAGATTCCTAGTGTGAGCTCTGTGTAAACTGATGGAGAAGAGAGTGTAAGTATTCAGTGTTCACTCACAGCGGGCCAAATCCGGACTAAAAGAAAGGGAGAGAGAGGGAGAGTGAGAAAGGGAGAGTGTGAGCGGGGGGGAGGGGAGGGTAGGGGGAGGGGGGGGAGGGGGAGGTAATCTCAGACCTGTGGTTGCTTTCACGTTATTGGGATTAAACTCAAATTAAACAGATTAAACTCTGGAATTTAGGTTTTACGAACAGAGCAGGACGAAGGCAGACCTGCACATGATGAAATGTGTCAGAAGATATTTGATCTCTGAGTGTGACGGCGTTTGCATTCCAAATGACCCCCTATTCCTTATATAGTGCACTACTTTAGACCAGAGAATGGCACCCCATTCCCTATGTAGTGCACTACTTTAGACCAGAGAATGGCACCCTATTCCCTGTATAGTGCACTACTTTTGACCAGAGAATGGCACCCTATTCCCTATGTAGTGCACTACTTTAGACCAGAGAATGACCCCCTATTCCCTATGTAGTGCACTACTTTAGACCAGAGAATGGCACCCTATTCCCTATGTAGTGCACTACTTTAGACCAGAGAATGGCACCCTATTCCCTATGTAGTGCACTACTTTAGACCAGAGCCCTATGAGAGGCAATTATACAGTTCCCCTTTTTCATCTCCGTCTGTAGTTCCTGTTACAGTTTCCTTTCCGCTTCAGGTCAGTCGTCTGTGCTTGGGTCAGACACACTTCATAAACTGTGGAGTGCTCCTTTTATTTTAAAAACTCAATCTGGCTTTCAACTTACTCTTGAAAGTTGGTGTAGTGGAAAGCACAAGGTGCCGTTTTGAAATTGGGCAGCGCATCATGAGTTTTCCTCTTGTCCATGTCATCGCAGACCTTAGAGAGCTATTTATAACTTGTCAGAAACGTCCAGATCAACTAGCCCATGTCAGCTAATGTTTTTTAGCCAGGTTTTTTAGCCCATAGATTTTGTAGTAATGTTCGAGTCACTCAAATATCACGTGAATACACATTAGACATGGAGAGGGAGTTGAATAAGATACACATTAGACCTGGCAAAAGAGGGAGTTGAATAAGATACACATTAGACCTGGCAACAGAGGGAGTTGAATAAGAGGGATGTGAACAGTTTGTGTCATGAACAGTGCTTGTGCCCATAGATATATAGATGCGGGGGAGGGGCGTGGGATGTATATAGATGTGGGGGAGGGGCGTGGGATGTATATAGATGTGGGGGAGGGGCGTGGGATGTATATAGATGTGGGGGAGGGGCGTGGGATGTATATAGATGTGGGGGAGGGGCGCGGGATGTATATAGATGTGGGGGGGGGGGGGCGTGGGATGTATATAGATGTGGGGGAGGGGCGCAGGATGTATATAGATGTGGGGGAGGGGCGTGGGATGTATATAGATGTGGGGGAGGGGCGCAGGATGTATATAGATGTGGGGGAGGGGCGCGGGATGTATATAGATGTGGGGGAGGGGGGCGGGATGTATATAGATGCGGGGGAGGGGCGCGGGATGTTCCCCAATGCTGGAAGGGGGGCCTGAGTGAAAAGGTTTGGGAACCCCTGTTCTAGACTACCTGTTTCCACCCCTCTCCTTCCTCTGTAAAAAGCAATAAAATATCTTCATTGTTGGATAACAGTATCTACGAGGATTAGTTAACCAGTATCTATACTTTATCCCTATGTAACTTTCTATACCTTATTTAACCCTATCTTTACCTTATGTAACCCTATCTATACCTTATCCCTATGTAACCCTATCTATACCTTATCCCTATGTAAACCTATCTATACCTTATCCCTATGTAACCCTATCTATACCTTATCCCTATGTAACCCTATCCTATCCTTATGTAACCCTATCTATATCCTATGTCCTTATACCCTTATCCCTATGTAACCCTATCTATACCGTATCCATATGTACCCTATCTATACCTTATCCCTATGTAACCCTATCTATACCTTATCCCTATGTAACCCTATCTATACCGTATCCCTATGTAACACTATCTATACCTTATCCCTATGTAACCCTATCTATACCTTATCCCTATGTAACCCTATCTATACCTTATCCCAATGTAACCCTATCTATACATTATCCCAATGTAACTCTATCTATACATTATCCCTATGTAACCCTATCTATACCTTATCCCAATGTAACCCTGTATAAACTCAGCAAAAAAAGAAACGTCCCTTTTTCAGAACCCTGTCTTTCAAAGATAATTTGTAAAAATCCAAATAACTTCACAGATCTTCATTGTAAAGGGTTTAAACACAACAATTAATGAACATGCACCTGTGGAACGGTCGTTAAGACACTAACAGCTTACAGACGGTAGGCAATTAAGGTTATGAAAACTTAGGACACTAAAGAGGCCTTTCTACTGACTCTGAAAAACACCAAAAGAAAGATGCCCAGGGTCCTTCCTCATCTGCGTGAACATGCCTTAGGCATGCTGCAAGGAGGCATGAGGACTGCAGATGTGGCCAGGGCAATAAATTGCAATGTCCGTACTGTGAGACGCCTAAGACAGCGCTACAGGGAGACAGGACGGACAGCTGTAGGCCTGTTGTAAGGCAGGTCCTCACCAGACATCACTGACAACAATGTCGCCTATGGGCACAAACCCACCATCGCTGGACCAGACAGGACTGACAAAAAGTGTTCTTCACTGACAAGTCGCGGTTTTGTCTCACCAGGGGTGATGGTCGGATTCGCGGTTATCGTCGAAGGAATGAGCGTTACACCAAGACCTGTACTCTGGAGCGGGATCGATTTGGAGGTGGAGGTGGAGGGTCCGTCATGGTCTGGGGCGGTGTGTCACGGCATCATCGGACTGAGCTTGTTGTCATTGCAGGCAATCTCAACGCTGTGCGTTACAGGGAAGACATCCTCCTCCCTCATGTGGTACCCTTCCTGCAGGCTCATCCTGACATGATCCTCCAGCATGACAATGCCACCAGCCATACTGCTCGTTCTGTGCGTGATTTCCTGCAAGACAGGAATGTCAGTGTTCTGCCATGGCCAGCGAAGAGCCCGGATCTCAATCCCATTGAGCACGTCTGGGACCTGTTGGATCGGAGGGTGAGGGCTAAGGCCATTCCCCTCAGAAATGTCCGGGAACTTGCAGGTGCCTTGGTGGAAGAGTGGGGTAACATCTCACAGCAAAAACGGGCAAATCTGGTGTAGTCCATGAGGAGGAGATGCACTGCAGTACTTAATGCAGCTGGTGGCCACACCAGATACTGACTGTTACTTTTGATTTTGACCCCCCCTTTGTTCAGGGACACATTATTCCATTTATGTTAGTCACATGTCTGTGGAACTTGTTCAGTTTATGTCTCAGTTGTTGAATCTTGTTATGTTCATACAAATATTTACACGTTAAGTTTGCTGAAAATAAACGCAGTTGACAGTGAGAGGACATTTATTTTTTTGCTGAGTTTATATGATCCAATGTAACCTTGTCTATACCCTCCATTATCATGTAAACACATAGCAACCGTTACATGGTCACCCCTCCATTATCATGTATCACCGTTACATGTAAACACATAGCAACCGTTACATGGTCAACCCCTCCATTATCATTATAGCATGTTACATGGTCAACCCCTCCATTATCATGTAAACACATAGCAACCGTTACACATTAGCAACCGTTACATGGTCAACCCCTCCATTATCATGTAAACACATAGCAACCGTTACATGGTCAAACCCCTCCATTATCATGTAAACACATAGCAACCGTTACATGGTCAACCCCTCCATTATCATGTAAACACATAGCAACCGTTACATGGTCAACCCCTCCATTATCATGTAAACACATAGCAACCGTTACATGGTCAACCCCTCCATTATCATGTAAACACATAGCAACCGTTACATGGTCAACCCCTCCATTATCATGTAAACACATAGCAACCGTTACATGGTCAACCCCTCCTCCATTATCATGCAAAACACATAGCATAGCAACCGTTACATGGTCAACCCCTCCATTATCATGTAAACACATAGCAACCGTTACATGCAACCGTTACCATGCGTCAACCCCTCCATTATCATGTAAACACATAGCAACCGTTACATGGTCAACCCCTCCATTATCATGTAAACACATAGCAACCGTTACATGGTCAAACCCTCCATTATCATGTAAACACATAGCAACCGTTACATGGTCAACCCCTCCATTATCATGTAAACACATAGCAACCGTTACATGGTCAACCCCTCCATTATCATGTAAACACATAGCAAACACATAGTCAACCGTTACATGGTCAACCCCTCCATTATCATGTAAACACATAGCAACCGTTACATGGTCAACCCCTCCATTATCATGTAAACACATAGCAACCGTTACATGGTCAACCCCTCCATTATCATGTAAACACATAGCAACCGTTACATGGTCAACCCCTCCATTATCATGTAGCAACCGTTACACACATTATAGCATAGCAACCGTTACATGGTCAACCCCTCCATTATCATGTAAACACATAGCAACCGTTACATGGTCAACCCCTCCATTATCATGTAAACACATAGCAACCGTCAGCATGGTCAAGCCTTCCATTATCTCAGCCAATCATGACTAGCCAGGAAGGATCCTGTCTTTCATCCTATATAGCTCAACGCTGTCTCCTTGGCTAAATTAGGCTCATAATTTAACATTTATATTAATATTTATGGCTCCCATTGTTTGTAATTAAGATAGTTTGATTAAGTTCACAAGTTCAAAAAGGCATTCAACCCCTCCAATCATTAAACACAACATTTGTTTCAAAGGCCCTACTGTGAAGTATCATGTAAAACCATTAGCATAGACTAGCATCATTCACCCCTGTTGCTCATATTTTAACATTTGTGTGTCACATCCCATTTATGTAATTAAACCCTTCACAACCTCCTGAAAGTGTAACCTTATGTTAGTTACCTATGCTATTCCATAGAATTAGAACTCAAATTCAATGCTTTATACAATAATAATGGGTATTATTAGTTGTAAAACAGTAATATGTCTGGCCCGATTAGTATCATTAGTTGTAAAACAGTAATATGTCTGGCCACACTAGTATCATTAGTTGTAAAACAGTAATATGTCTGGCCACACTAGTGATTAGTGGTGGTAGTCTCGGTTCCACAACACTCTCTCACTTCAGTATCTTACCTCGTTATTTACTGATTATCTCATTTTGCTCTTTTGTAGCTTTGGCAATAATGTGTGTTTCTATATCTGTTCGCTCCTCTCCCTGTAGGCTTTACAGACGCTCCCCAACCCCTTGGCTTTACAGACGCTCCCCAACCCCTTGGCTTTACAGACGCTCCCCCACCCCTTGGCTTTACAGACGCTCCCCAACCCCTTGGCTTTACAGACGCTCCCCACCCCTTGGCTTTACAGACGCTCCCCAACCCCTTGGCTTTACAGACGCTCCCCACCCCTTGGCTTTACAGACGCTCCCCAACCCCTTGGCTTTACAGACGCTCCCCAACCCCTTGGCTTTACAGACGCTCCCCACCCCCTTGGCTTTACAGACGCTCCCCAACCCCTTGGCTTTACAGACGCTCCCCACCCCTTGGCTTTACAGACGCTCCCCAACCCCTTGGCTTTACAGACGCTCCCCAACCCCTTGGCTTTACAGACGCTCCCCAACCCCTTGGCTTTACAGACGCTCCCCAACCCCTTGGCTTTACAGACGCTCCCCAACCCCTTGGCTTTACAGACGCTCCCCACCCCTTGGCTTTACAGACGCTCCCCCAACCCCTTGGCTTTACAGACGCTCCCCAACCCCTTGGCTTTACAGACGCTCCCCAACCCCTTGGCTTTACAGACGCTCCCCAACCCTTGGCTTTACAGACGCTCCCCACCCCTTGGCTTTACAGACGCTCCCCAACCCCTTGGCTTTACAGACGCTCCCCAACCCCTTGGCTTTACAGACGCTCCCCAACCCCTTGGCTTTACAGACGCTCCCCACCCCTTGGCTTTACAGACGCTCCCCAACCCCTTGGCTTTACAGACGCTCCCCAACCCCTTGGCTTTACAGACGCTCCCTTTACAACCCCTTGGCTTTACAGACGCTCCCCAACCCCTTGGCTTTACAGACGCTCCCCACCCCTTGGCTTTACAGACGCTCCCCAGACGCTCCCCCCCCCTTGGCTTTACAGACGCTCCCCAACCCCTTGGCTTTACAGACGCTCCCCACCCCTTGGCTTTACAGACGCTCCCCAACCCCTTGGCTTTACAGACGCTCCCCAACCCCTTGGCTTTACAGACGCTCCCCAACCCCTTGGCTGCAACCCTTCTAATTTAGTGTTCCCTGCGCGCACAACCCATGTGGAATTCCTAGTTTCAGGCAGCGTTTGGAACTGCCGATCTGCGGTCAAGTACGCCGAGTTCATCTCAGCTTATGCTGCCCTTCAGTCCCTAGACCAGGGCTCTCCAACCCTCTACCGTCCTGTAGGTTTTTGCTCCAACCCTAATCCCAAACCACCCCCTCGCCCCTACCAACTCGCTCTGAGGGCCCTCCGTTGTCACCTGTTGCTGACGAAACTCAGAGAGTAACTTCAATGGAGTGGCGATGGGATCAATAAACCTGTCAACTTCGGGACACACTCCTGAAGTGTCGGGATAGCACTTCGCTCTGAAGTCTGCAGCCTTGCTGGCTCAGTCGGGATAGCACTTCGCTCTGAAGTCTGCAGCCTTGCTGGCTCAGTCGGGATAGCACTTCGCTCTGAAGTCTGCAGCCTTGCTGGCGTGTCGGGATAGCACTTCGCTCTGAAGTCTGCAGCCTTGCTGGCGTGTCGGGATAGCACTTCGCTCTGAAGTCTGCAGCCTTGCTGGCTCAGTCGAAGTGGCAATCTGATGGTCTAATTAGCCCATACACCTTCGATAATTTTCACTCCCTCAGCTTTGGGACACTTGTGCAAATGGCGGTGGTGTGTGTGAACGCGCAAATCAAGGGGAAGGGGGTGCTTTGGTATTCAGCAATGGATCACCCCAGAGAACACTGCTTCTCCAGCTGCTCTTTCTTCATCTGACTACGTGTTCTCTCATAGTTCGAGAGCGTCTGGTTGTAGCGGTGGTGGCACAGGGCTACTCATTTCTCCTAACTGCAGATTTTCTATTTTCTCCCTCCCTCACCTGTCCATCTCATTTGAATTCCATACTGTCACTGTCACTTGTCCACTCAAGCTTAACATTGATGTCATCTATTGCCCACCAGCTGCTCTTAGAGAGTTCTTCAATGAGTTTGACACCTTGATAAACTCATTTCCTGATGATGGCTCAGTACTTATTGTACTGGGCGAATTCAACCTCCCGACGTCTGCCTTCGATTCCTTTCTTTCCACCTCTTACTGTCCCCTCCTTTCCCTTTCTTTCCTCTTTTGACCTTACCCTTTCCACTCCCACTCACAAGGCAGGCAATGCCTACTAATCTCACTGCAACCCCCCTCCAGGTCTCTGATCACTACATTGTTTCCTTTTCTGTCTCCCTCTCCTCCAACCCTACCCACTCAGCTCCTACCTAGATGGTCATGCGCCGTCACAATCTTCACTCTCTCTCTCCCACTACTCTCTCCTCTTCTATCCTATCATCTCTCCCTTCAGCTAAATCCTTCTCCCTCCTGATTCTGCCTCTTCGACCCTACTCTCCTCCCTTTCCACCTCCTATGACTCTCACTCCCCCCTTTCCTCCCGGCTGGCTTGGCCCTCCCCTCCTGCTCCATTGCAAGCTTACAGAACAGGGCTGTGGGCAGCTGAGAGAAAAAACTACTTCTGGAGGAAGTTATCCTTTCACTCCCTTCTCTCTAACTTTTCTTCTTGTCTCAGCTGCTAAAGCCACATTCTATCACTTAAAATGTCAAGCTTCTGCCTCTAACCCTAGGAAACTCTTTGCCACCTTGTCCTCCCTCCTTAATCCTCCACATCCTCCCTCCTCTCTCTCTGGGTTCGACTTTGTCAACCCCTTTAAAAAGAAGGTTGACGACATCTGCTCCTCATTCACTCAGCCTATTGAGTCCACTGGTCCCACTTACACAGAACTACCCTTGACGTCTTTTTCCCCTCTGATGGTGCCGTACTGTATGGCCACCTTTCGACCCAACTTTGCTATTTTGTGATTCTTTTGGCATTTGTCTTTACTTTATTTTCACGAAATGTATCCTCTATTTTTTAAAAAAGTACCGACAAGAACTTTTGAACATCAGTTCGGCAGTTACTTACCCCAATTCCGACTTCAACTTCGACTCATCTGCCTTGGGCTCTTTCTTTAATTCCGACCTAATTACCGGGATATCCAAGAGGATTAAGAAGAGATTCCCGGCGAGATTAAGGCGAAGGAAAAAGCGGCTACCTCTTCCCTCCATTCTATTGGCCACTTGATATTAAATGGATGACCTCCGATCACGGATTTGCTACCAACGGGACTCTTGTAACTGTAATATTCTCTGCTTTTTCTGAAATATGACTTTTGGACAAGATACCCCCCATGGCTATCCAACTCGATGGACAGCAGGACAGTAGAGTCAGGGAAATCGAGAGGGGAGGGGTTTGCCTCTTCATCAGCAACAAATGATGTGCTGACTCGAGCATAGTGGAAGTCTCAACCCATTGTTCACCAGCCTTGGAATAGCTGATGGGCAAATGTCGACCCTTCTACCCCCCGTGGGAGTTTTCAGCTGTTATCGTGACTGTTGTATACATTTCACCTGAAGACAAGTAATATAACAAGCTGGCACTTAACGAACTGAACAAGGCTATAAACAAAAAGGAAAACGTACATCTTGAGGCTGCCTTGTCGCTGGCTATTTTAATTCTGTGTCATTAAGACATGTGATGCCCAACTTCCATCAACACGTCTCCTTCGCCACTAGGGGGAGATAACGTCCTAGACCACTGTTACTCTACCCACAAGCAAGCGTACAAGGCCCTCCCTCGTCCGTCATTCGGCAAATCAGATCATTACTCCGTGCTCTTGCATCCTGTTTACAAGCAGAAGCTCAAACAGGAAGTACCCGTGACTCGCTTCATTGAGAAATGGTCATCAGAATCACCTACAGCTGCACCACTGAGAACATCTTGACTGGCTACATCACTGCTTGGTGTGGCAACAGCACCGCCCTTGATCGCATTGTGCTACAGAGGGTGGTGCGGACAGCCCAGTACATCACTGGGGCCGAACTCTGCCATCCAGGACCTCTATATCAGGCGCTGTTAAAGGAAGGCCTGGAATATCGTTAACGACTCCAGCCACCCAAGCCATAGACATTTCTCTCTGGTTCCGCCAACAGCCTCCTGAACAGCTTCAATCCCTAAGCCGTAAGACTACTAAATAGCTAACATAATGGCTAAACTGATCTGAGTTGACCCTTGAATTTGTTATTTGTATTTTATGTTTTGCACACTGACAGGACTCTACACGCTGACAGGACTCTACACACTCACAGGACTCTACACACTGACAGGACTCTACACACTGACAGGACTCTACACACTGACAGGACTCTACACACTGACAGGACTCTACACACTGACAGGACTCTACACACTGACAGGACTCTACACACTGACAGGACTCTACACACTGACAGGACTCTACACACTGAGAGGACTCTACACACTCACGCACTCTAATACTCCAACACACACATAACATGCACACACATTTACACTGACTCTACACACACTCACAAACAATCATCACGCTGCTGCTACTCTGTTTATCATATATCCTGATGCCTAGTTACCTTACCCCTATACATATCTACCTCTATCACTCCAGTATCCCTGTCCCCTTACCCCTATACATATCTACCTCTATCACTCCAGTATCCCTGTCACCTTACCCCTATACATATCTACCTCTATCACTCCAGTATCCCTGCACATTGTTAATATGTGACCGACCGGCTCGATTCGGTCTTATGTAGCAAAATTTGAAATTTTGTTTTTTACATTGGATAAAAGTAGAGACTCAGAGCTAGAAAATGATATATCATACACTACAGTTGAGGAACAATGGGAAAGTAATTCTGCTTTGAAAGTTGATAAACTTGTAACCTCCCTTTTGAGAAAATGGCCTTTGAATGTTTTGGTACCGACTGGAGAGCTCTTCTTTGTCTACACCCATTCAGCATCGTTCTCACCCGCTTAAGCTTTAGCCCCACCCATCTCTTTAAGGGTTGATCCGAGCATTCTGTCCTAACAACAACAGTCAAGCACCCAAGCTAACTGGCTAATGTTGGCTAGCTTGCTAGCTACTTCCAGACACAAATGAGAGAACACCCCACTGACCAATCTACTCGCTCTAGCAGAGCTGGTTAGGCTGTTTTTATGTTATCCAGAGCGTTGGTGACTGCAACTGTGCCGCTGGCAACAATTTACGCTTTTTTGCCCACGTTTACTGACACGGGTCATATTCAACTGGTGTTGAGCGTTCGTAAATTCGTCAGTTATTCTGCGCTCTGGCACACTCAGACGAGAGTGCTCTGAAATCGGAGTAGATAGCCAGAGCGAATTTACCAGCTACGTCTATCAACAGTTGTCGCAGTGACATTCTATTGAAATGGATACTTGCATAGTGGAGTCTTTTGTTAAGACATGTAGCTAGCTAGCTAAACAATGATCCATAATCCCAACTCATGACATTACTACCCTGCATGAATCTGCAGGTAGCTAACCAACCAGCTTGCAAGAAAGGCATTTCACTGTACTTGTGCACGTGACATTAAAACTTGAAAGCTGAAACTCTCTCCAGATGAAATCCTGCGACTAGTGATATCCGGAAGCCCAACAACCTGCTCGTTCGACCCCATCCCCTCCTCCTTTCTCCAGACCATCTCTGGAGACCTTCTCCATTCCTCACTTCCCTCATCAACTCATCTCTGACTACTGGCTGCGACGCTTCTGACTTTCAAAATGGCCAGAGTCCCTCCCCTCCTCAAGAAACCAACACTTGACCCTCTCTGGCGTCAAAAACTACAGACCGGTATCCACTGCCTTTGACACCATGAACCATCAGATCCTCCTCGCCACCTCTCTCTCCACCTCTCTTGGATTGCATCCTACCTGGCAGGCCTCTCTTACCAGGTGACGTGGAGATTAATCTGTGTCTGCACTACATCTCCCAGGGCTCGGTTCTAGACCCTCTCCTCTTCTCTCTATACACCAAGTCACTCGGCTCTGTCATATCCTCACATGGTCTCTCCTATCATTGCTATGCGGACGACACTCAACTACTCTTCTTCTTTGCCCCTTCTGACACCCAGGTGGCGACACGCATCTCTGTGTACCTGGCAGATATCTCAGCTTGATGTCGAACCACCACCTCAAGCTCAACCTTAACAAGATGGAGCTGCTCTTCCTCCCTGGGAAGGCCTGCCCCCACTCCAAGACGGTTGCCAACTCCACAGTGTCGACCTCCCAGAGGGCACAGAACCTTGGCATGACAAATCATTTGCCACTAGTCTCACACACATCTAGAATGACTATATATATATGCGGATGATTCCACACTCTACATGTCAGCACTCAAAGCCAGTGAGCTCACTGAAATTCTCCCAGTCAGTATCAGAATGGGTGATAAATAATGAACTGGTCTTAAATACATCTAAAACTAAAAGCATTGTATTTGGTTCAAAACGTTCTCTTAGACATGAACCTCAACTGGAGTTGTGCATAAAGGGTGTGACCATTGAGCAAGCTGAGGAAACTGAACTCCTAGGTATAACATTGGATGGTCAGTTATCATGGTCAAGCCATATTGACAAAGTTGTTGTGAAGATGGGGAGGGGTACGTCTGTTATAAAAAGAAATCACAAAAATCTACTGTACAAGTTGTTCAGGCTCTGGTCTTTCCTGGTTGAGGGTCGACGAGAGATGAACTGCTTCTCTTCCAGTTTTTATGATAAATATTACTGTGATGAAAATTCCAGATTGCCTGCATAGTCAAATAACATACAGCTCAGACACCCATACATACCCCACAAGACATGCCACCAGGGATCTCTTCAGAGTTCCCAAGTCCAAAATGAATTCACGGCAACACACAATATTATACAGATTATTATACACAATATTATACAGATTATTATACAGATTATTATACACAATATTATACAGATTATTATACAGATTATTATACACAATATTATACAGATTATTATACAGATTATTATACAGATTATTATACACAATATTATACAGATTATTATACAGATTATTATACAGATTATTATACAGATTATTATACAGATTATTATACACAATATTATACAGATTATTATACAGATTATTATACAGATTATTATACACAATATTATACAGATTATTATACACAATATTATACAGATTATTATACAGATTATTATACACAATATTATACAGATTATTATACAGATTATTATACAGATTATTATACACAATATTATACAGATTATTATACAGATTATTATACAGATTATTATACAGATTATTATACACAATATTATACAGATTATTATACAGATTATTATACACAATATTATACAGATTATTATACACATTATTATACAGATTATTCCATCTTTACTAAAATGGCTGAGGAGGGCACGTGACATGGTTATTTTAATTTGTTTCGTTTTTAAAGATAATTTCCTGCAATTCTTTTCTTTTTTATAGTTTATCATGCTGTTCTTCACGTTTTGCCGTGAGGATGACAGAAAATGTTGCAGTTTTAAAGCTAATTTCCTGCAATTCTACACATTTTGACATTGCTTATGACGTGTTCATGTGCTATATGGGGGGGCCCCGACCTCCCATGTAAAACAGACAGGTTAAAGTTCACCACACAGGCTGCACTGTTTTCACTTTTCTGATGAACGTTTGTGCATCAAAAACTGATGGTTTAAACTTTTAGAATGTGTTTCTTCACTTCAGTTGGAACTATGTTTTGTGTTTGTTCTCCAGACAGAGCTTCAGTGTGGTCAACTTTCTGAAGGGAAAGACCAACCAGACCAACTCCAACCACACAGAGAAATCTCCCCTCATCAGGTTCTCCCAAGATGACAGGTAAGTTAGGTTTTATTGGTTCTCAGAAAGAGCCTTTGGTATCACAGCAGTTCTGTGCGTATGTTGAATTGTATACAATTGACATGCACATGCATGCATACATTTTACAAATGGAGATAAATACCTAATGTTCTTCTCCTAAAAGACCCAGCTTCTAATCAGCTCCTAGGTGATACCTAATGTTCTTCAACATACCCAAGAAGAATCGAGGCTGTAATCGCTGCCATTTGCTAAGATTTCTAAAAAAAACTATTTTTGCTTTGTCATTACGGGGTATTGTGTGTAGATTGATGAGGGGAAAAAACAATTTAATCCATTTTATAACAAGCCTGTAACGTAACAAAATGTGGAAAAAGTCAAGGGGTCTGAAAACTTTCCGAAAAAACTGTACATTATTATAGCTGTGTTGTCATTATAGATGTGATGTACATTATTATAGATGTGTTGTACATTATTATAGATGTGTTGTACATTATTATAGATGTGATGTACATTATTATAGATGTGATGTACATTATTATAGATGTTGTTGTACATTATTATAGATGTGTTGTACATTATTATAGATGTGTTGTACATTATTATAGATGTGATGTACATTATTATAGATGTGATGTACATTATTATAGATGTGATGTACATTATTATAGATAGGTCAGATAACTGGGGTCTTTTGTTGTGTTGTATTTAATGTGATTGAATTTTGCAACACATTTGCATTGAGTACATTCACTGTGATGTTTGTTGTTGCTTGTGGTATTTCCAGTATTGATTAGTTCATTAATTAATTTGTATTATACTTCCAGTATAACATACATGACGCTGTATGAGGGGGAGGAGACGTGGGACAACAGCAGTATGGAGCTGGAGAGGAGGTGTCGTCTGGGGAGTGAGGTCACTAGCCTGTCCCTGTCACGATCTTCCTCCACAGAGAAAGACGCTCTGGACCTACACCTAAACTTCCAACTCTCCAACAGCCTGAGGTAAGCTCATCTCTCCGTCTCTGTTGCTGTCTTTGTCTCTCACTCTCTGTGAATTTAATTCAATTCAAATAGATTTATTGGCATGGAAATTATATGTTAACATTGCCAAAGCAAGTGATATAAACAATCACAAATTAACAGTTAACATTAAACACACAAAAAGTTTCAAACGAGAAAGCCGTTTGAAATGTTAAATTATTAACTATGTAGAAAAAGTCCCGTGTAGCTCAGTTGGTAGAGCATGGTGTTTGCAACGCCAGGGTTGTGGGTTCAATTCTCACGGGGGGCCAGTATGAAAAAAAAAAATATATGTATGCACTCACTAACTGTAAATCGCTAAAATGACTAGAATGTAAACATTTAAATAAAAAAAACACAGAAACAAGTGTATCGGTCTGAACCTGTACAGGCTGTCAAGTCTATATGCCCAACTAAATAAAATAGAAAATAGCCTATAAATGAAGAGACGATAGTTTACAGACTAATTCAACTAGTTGGCTCCACTAGGGCCCTCTCAGCAAGTTGGCTCCACTAGGGCCCTCTCAGCAAGTTGGCTCCACTAGGTCCCTCTCAGCAAGTTGGCTCCACTAGGTCCCTCTCAGCAAGTTGGCTTCACTAGGTCCCTCTCAGCAAGTTGGCTCCACTAGGTCCCTCTCAGCAAGTTGGCTCCACTAGGTCCCTCTCAGCAAGTTGGCTCCACTAGGTCCCTCTCAGCAAGTTGGCTCCACTAGGTCCCTCTCAGCAAGTTGGCTCCACTAGGTCCCTCTCAGCAAGTTGGCTCCACTAGGTCCCTCTCAACAAGTTGCCGTGTGTGCGAGAGCGTGTGTTGTCTGTGCAAAACGTAAAAGTACAAATGGCAAGGGAAAATAAATCAACAGATAAATATTAAAGGCCTCCAATGGTTACCCTTGGTACTCCAGGTCACACATTTTGCTGTGATGATTTCACACTGCGGTATTTCACCTAACAGATACAGGAGCTTGTCAATATTTGATTTGTTTTCAAATTATTTTGGGGTCCTTGTAATCTGAGGAAATATGTGTCATTTATACCTGGGGCGGCAGGTAGCTTAGTGGTTAAGAGCGTTGTGCCAGTAACCGAAAGGTCTCTGGTTCTAATCCCTGAGCCGACTAGGTGAAAAATCTGTTGATGTGCCCTTGAGCAAGGCACTCAACCCTAATTGCTCCTGTAAGTCGCTCTGGATAAGAGCGTCTGCTAAATGACTCAAATGTAAAATGTTATATTGTCATACATTTGATAGGAGATTAGGAAGTGTAGCTCAGTTTCCACCTAATTTTGTGGGCAGTGTGCACATAGCCAGTCTTCTCTTGAGAAAGCCTGTATTTTCTTGAGGCCTATGGCAGCCTCTCTCAATAGCAAGGCTATGCTCACTGAGTCTATACATTTTCAAAAATTTCCTCAGTTTTCTATCAGTCACAGTGGTTAGATAGCCTGTTTAGTGCGAAATAGCATTGAAGTTTACTTTGGGATTTTGTAATGTTTTCCCAATAGGTATATATAATATATAATAGGTATAATATACAGTCATTTTATCTTTGTTTGGTTATAGTTTGGTGCTGTCCTTTATTGGGTTGGTAGTGGTTAGTGAACTTAGCGTCAGGACTAGCTGGATGAGGGGACATTTCTCTGTGTACCTCTTGGCATTTCCAGGCTTTGTAGTGATAGGAGTGGGGGTCACTTGTTTTTAGGTGGTTATAGAATTTGATGGCTCGTTTTTGGATATGAATTACAAATGGATATTGGCTTAATTCTGTCCTGCGTTATCTGGGGCTTTTCTCTGTCCTGCGTTATCTGGGGCTTTTCTCTGTCCTGCATTATCTGGGGCTTTTCTCTGTCCTGCATTATCTGGGGCTTTTCTCTGTCCTGCATTATCTGGGGCTTTTCTCTGTCCTGCATTATCTGGGGCTTTTCTCTGTCCTGCATTATCTGGGGCTTTTCTCTGTACTCTAAGAATGTTTTTGCAGAATTCTACATGCAAGATTTCAATTGGATGTTTTTCCCATTTTTTAAAGTATTGATTGGTTAGTGGCCCCACACTTCCATATAGGGCAGTTGGTTCAATTGTAGATTTGAATATTTTGAGCCAGGTATTAAGTAGTATGTCAATTTTAATTTGTCTTTTGATAAAAAAAGCCCTTCTTCCTTTCTATATCAGTTCATTGACAGCCAATCAGAAATTACCTGTAGAGCTTGTTTTTTCAGCCCAGATACACTACATGACCAAAAGTATGTGGACACCTGATCATCGAATATCTCATTCCAAAATAATGGGCATTAATATGGAGTTGGTCCCCCCTTTGCTGCTATAACAGCCTCCACTCTTCTGGGAAGGCTTTCCACTAGATGTTTCAATGGACTTGCTTCCATTCAGCCACGAGAGCATAAGCGAAGTTGGGGTACTGATGTTGGGCGATTAGGCCTGGCTCGCAGTCGGCATTCCAATTCATCCCAAAGGTGTTCGATGGGGTTGAGGTCAGGGCTCTGCGCAAGCTAGTCAAGTTCTTTCACACCGATCTCGACAAACCATTTCTGTATGGACCTGGCTTTGTGCACGGGGGCATTGTCATGCTGAAACAGGGAAGGGCCTTCCCCAAACTGTTGCCACAAAGTTGGAAGCACAGAATCGTCTAGAATGTCATTGTATGCATTGTATGCTGTAGTGTTAAGATTTCACTTCACTGGAACTAAGGGGCTTAGCCGAACCATGAAAAACAGCCTCAGACCATTATTCCTCCTCCACCAAACTTTACAGTTGGCACTATGCATTGCGGCATGTAGCGTTCTCCTGGCATCTGCCAAACCCAGATTCGTCCATCGGACTGCCAGATGGTGAAGCGTGACTCATCACTCCAGAGAACGCATTTCCACTGCTACAGAGTCCATTGGCAGTGAGCTTTACACCACTCCAGCACATGGTGATCTTAGGCTTGTGTGCAGCTGCTCGGTCATGGAAACCCATTTCATGAAGCTCCCGACGAACAGTTCTTGTGCTGACGTTGCTTCCAGAGGACAGACGATTTTTACGCGATACGCTCTTCAGCACTCAGCGGTCCCGTTCTGTGAGCTTGTGTGGCCTACCACGAGCTCCTAGACTTTTCCACTTCACAATAACAGCACTTCCAGTTGACTGGGGCAGCTCTAGCAGGGCAGAAATTTGACGAACTGACTTGTAGGGAAAAGGTGGCATCCTATGATGGTGCCACGTTGAAAGTCACTGAGCTCTTCAGTAAGGCCATTCTACAGCCAATGTTTGTCAAATCAAATGAAATGTGTTTATAAAGCCCTTTTTACATCAGCAGAAGTCACAAAGGGCTATACAGGAACCCAGCCTAAAACCCCAAACAGTAGCAATGCAGATGTAGAAGCACGGTCGCTAGGAAAAACTCCCTAGAAAGGCAGGAACCAAAGAAGAAACCTAGAGAGGAACCAGGCTCTGAGGGGTGGCCAGTCCTCTTCTGGTTGTGCCAGGGGGAGATTATAAGAATACATGGCCATTATTAAGGCCAGATCGTTCTTCAAGATGTTCAAACGTTCATAGATGACCAGCATAATCAAATAATAATCACAGTGGTTGTAGAGGGTGCAACAGGTCAGCACCTCAGGAGTAAATGTCAGTTGTCTTTTCATAGCCGAGCATTCAGAGGTTGAGACAGCAGGAGTGGTAGAGAGGGAGGGAAGGGAGGGAGGGAGGGAGGGAGGGAGGGAGAGGTTCGGAAACAGCAGGTCCGGGACAAGGTAGCACATCTGGTGAACAGGTCAGGGTTCCATAGCCGCAGGCAGAACAGTGGAAACTGGAGCAGCAGCACGACCAGGTGGACTGGGGACAGCCAGGAGTCATCAGGCCAGGTAGTCCTGAGGCATGGTCCTAGGGCTCAGGTCCTGAGAGAGAAAGACGGGGGCAAACAAACCCTCCAACCAAAAAAGGCCTGTGGTGTTGATAGTATCCTAAATGAAATGATAAAATATACAGACCACAAATTCCAATTGGCTATACTTAAACTCTTTAACATCATCCTTAGCTCTGGCATCTTCCCCAATATTTGGAACCAAGGACTGATCACTCCAATCCACAAAAGTAGAGACAGATTTGACCCCAATAACTACTGTGGGACACGCGTCAACAGCAACCTTGGGAAAATCCTCTGCAGTATCATTATCAGCAGACTCGTATATTTCCTCTGTGAAAACAATATACTGAGCAAATGTCAAATTGGCTTTTTTCCAAATTACCATACGACAGACCACGTAGTCACCCTGCACATCCTAATGGACATATAAACAAACCAAAATAAAGGCAAAGTCTTCTCATGCTTTGTTGATTTCAAAAAAGCTTTTTTTTCTGCTATACAAATTGATGGAAAGTGGGGTTGGGGGAAAAACATACAACGTTATAAAATCCATGTACACAAATAAGTGTGCGGATAAAATTGGCAGAAAAAATACAAATTTCTTTCCACAGGGCCGTGGGGTGAGACTGGGATGCAGCTTAAGCCCCACCCTCTAAAACATATATATCAACTAATTGGCGAGGGCACTAGAACAGTCTGCAGCACCCGGCATCACCCTACTAGAATCTGAAGTCAAATGTCTACTGTTTGCTGATGATCTGGTGCTTCTGTCCTCAACCAAGGCGGGCTTACAGCAGCACCTAGATTTTCTGCACAGATTCTGTCAGACCTGTGCACTGACAGTAAATCTCAGTAAGACAAAAATAATGGTGTTCCAAAAAAGGTTGAGACACAGTTGCCCTAGAGCACACAAAATACTGTGCATACCTCGGCCTAAACATCAGTGCCACAGTTAAGTTCCACAAAGCTGTGAACGATCTGAGAGACAAGGCAAGAAGGGCCTTCTATGCCATCAAAAGGAACATAACATTTGATAAACCAATTAGGATCTGGCAAAAAATACTTCAATCTGTTATAGAACCCATTGCCCTTTATGGTTGTGAGGTCTGGGGTCCGCTCACCAACCAAGAATTCACAAAATGGGGCAAACACCAAATTGAGACTCTGCATGCAGAATTCTGCTAAATATTTTTTTTTTTTATTTTTTATTTCACCTTTATTTAACCAGGTAAGCCAGTTGAGAACAAGTTCTCATTTACAACTGCGACCTGGCCAAGATAAAGCAAAGCAGTGCGATAAAAACAACAACACAGAGTTACATATGGGGTAAAACAAAACAAAGTAAAAAATACAACAGAAATAAATATATATACAGTGTGTGCAAATGTAGCAAGTTATGGAGGTAAGGCAATAAATAGGCTATAGTGCAAAATAATTACAATTAGTATTAACACTGGAATGATAGATGTGCAAGAGATGATGTGCAAATAGAGATACTGGGGTACAAATGAGCAAAATAAATAACAATATAGGGATGAGGTAGTTGGGCGGGCTAATTTCAGATGGGCTGTGTACAGGTGCAGTGATCGGTAAGGTGCTCTGACAACTGATGCTTAAAGTTAGTGAGGGAGATAAGTGTCTCCAGCTTCAGAGATTTTTGCAATTTGTTCCAGTCATTGGCAGCAGAGAACTGGAAGGAATGGCGGCCAAAGGAGGTGTTGGCTTTGGGGATGACCAGTGAGATATACCTGCTGGAGCGCATACTACGGGTGGGTGTTGCTATGGTGACCAATGAGCTAAGATAAGGCGGGGATTTGCCTAGCAGTGATTTATAGATGGCCTGGAGCCAGTGTACAACGTAAAACACCAAATAATGCATGCAGAGCAGAATTAGGCCGATACCCACTAATTATCAAAATTCAGAAAAGAGCTGAGGAGTGGCTTCCGTCTGGCCACTCTACCTTAAAGGCCTGATTGGTGGAGTGCTGCATAGATGGTTGTCCTTCTGGAAGGTTCTCCCATCTCCACAGACAAACTCTTGAGCTCTGTCAGAGTGACCATCGGGTTCTTGGTCACCTCCCTGACCAAGGCCCTTCTCCTCCGATTTCTCAGTTTGGCCGTGCGGCCAGCTCTAGGAAGAGTCTTGGTGGTTCCAAACTTCTTCCATTTAAGAATGATGGAGGCCACTGTGTTCTTGGTGACCTTCAATGCTGCAGAAATGTTTTGGCACCCTTCACCTGATCTGTGCCTCGACACAATCCTGTCTCGGAGCTCTACGGACAATTCCTTCGATCTCATGGCTTGGTTTTTGCTCTGACATGCACTGTCAACTGTGGGACCTTCATATAGACAGGTGTGTGCCTTTCCAAATCATGTTGACTCCAATGATTCCCACAGTTGTATCTCAGATATCTGACGTCATCAGAGTGTGCAGCTGAACACTGTATACTGGAAACACTCGGTTTGTTATTTTAACTAAAACATAACCAATCTTTGTTAAACATAAATACCGAACTTGTTTTTGCATGGATTCCGTGACGCCGTTAGCTTTTAACAGCTAGGACCGCTATTTCTTGTCCCGGAATCCTGCTTAACTGACAGGTTAAAGTCTCCTTGATAGAGTCGCTAACCTAGCTAAGCTGCTAACGTTAGCCACCAAGCTAACGACGTTAGACCCAGATGAGTTTTCCAATGGAGCCCGCTTTGTCTGGAGAGGTAAATGAACGGTTCCAGTGCTGTCGCTTTCTTTCGGGACAAACTGGATCACTCAGAGTTCCAATGCGGCAATTGTTTGCTTGGAAAAAACGCAGAGTGGACTGCGTTCGTGCATGTTGGATGCATCTCCGTCTTGTTGTTTGTCGTTATCCGACTGGCCGGTGTTGCCCTGACTTCATTTGCCAGGGGAGCCATCTGCACTAACATAAATAACATGAGAACATCTACTTCTGCTAAGCTTCCCAGTAAAGCAATGAAAACAGGCAAGCTGCCCACTAAAAAAAAAGCTTCAAACTGTAACCAGTGCCTACAACCTGATTCAGGTTATCAGTCAACCTACCAGGGTAGTTACAAACAGCACAGGAATGAAATCATCAACATGTATTGATCACATCTTTACTAATGCTGCAGAAATATGCTTGAAAGCAGTATCCAAATCCATCGGCTGTAGTGATCACAATATAGTAGCCATATCTAGGAAAACCAAAGTTCCAAAGGCTGGGCCTAATATAGTGTATAAGAGGTCATACAATACGTTTTGTAGTGATTCCTATGTTGTTGATGTAAATAATATTTGTTGGTCCGTGGTGTGTAATGAGGAACAACCAGACGTTGCACTTGACACATTTATGAAATTGCTTGTCCCAGTTACTAATAAGCATGCACCCATTAAGAAAATTACTGTAAAAACTGTTAAATCCCCATGGATTGAGGAGGAATTTAAAAATGGTATGGTTGAGAGGGATGAGGCAAAAGGAATGGCAAATAAGTCTGGCTGCACAACCGATTGGCAAACGTACTGCAAATTGAGAAATCATGTGACTAAACTGAATAAAAAGAAGAAGAAACTACACTATGAAACAAAGATAAATGACATAAACAATGATAGTAAAGAGCTTTGGAGCACCTTAAATTACATTTTGGGAAAAAAGGCAAACTCTGCGCCATCATTCATGGAATCAGATGGCTCATTCATCACAAAACCAACTGATATTGCCAACTACTTTACTGATTTTTTCACTGGCAAGATTAGCAAACTTAGGCATGACATGCCAGCAACAAACGCTGACACTACACATCCAAGTACAGTTGAAGTCGGAAGTTTACATACACCTTAGCCAAATACATTTAAACTCAGTTTTTCACAATTTCTGACATTTAATCCTAGTAAAAATTCCCTGTTTTAGGTCAGTTAGGATCACCACTTTATTTTAAGAATGTGAAATGTCAGAATAATAATAGAGAGAATGATTTATTTCAGCTTTTATTTCTTTCATCGCATTCCCAGTGGGTCAGAAGTTTACATACACTCAATGAGTATTTGGTAGCATTGCCTTTAAGTAGTTTAACTTGGGTCAAACATTTCGGGTAGCCTTCCACAAGCTTCCCACAATAAGTTGGGGGAATGTTGGCCCATTCCTCCTGACAGAGCTGGTGTAACTGAGTCAGGTTTGTAGGCCTCCTTGCTCGCACACGCTTTTTCAGTTCTGCCCACACATTTTCTATAGGATTGAGGTCAGGGCTTTGTGATGGCCACTCCAATACCTTGACTTTGTTGTCCTTAAGCCATTTTGCCACAACTTTGGAAGTATACTTGGGGTCATTGTCCATTTGGAAGACCCATTTGCGATCAAGCTTTAACTTCCTGACTGATGTCTTGAGATGTTGCTTCAATATATCCACATAATTTTCCTTCCTCATGATGCCATCTATTTTGTGAAGTGCACCATTCCCTCCTGCAGCAAAGCACCCCCACAGCATGATGCTGCCACCCCCGTGCTTCACGGTTGGGATGGTGTTCTTCGGCTTGCAAGCCTTCCCCTTTTTCCTCCAAACATAACAATGGTCATTATGGCCAAACAGTTCTATTTTTGTTTCATCAGACCAGAGGACATTTCTCCAAAAAGTTAGATCTTTGTCCCCATGTGGAGTTGCAAACCGTAGTCTGGCTTTTTATGGCAGTTTTGGAGCAGTGGCTTCTTCCTTGCTGAGTGGCCTTTCAGGTTATGTCGATATAGGACTTGTTTTACTGTGGATATAGATACTTTTGTACCTGTTTCCTCCAGCATCTTCACAAGCTCCTTTGCTGTTGTTCTGGGACTGATTTGCACTTTTCGCACCAAAGTACGTTCATCTCTAGAAGACAGAACGCGTCTCCTTCCTGAGCGGTATGACGGCTGCGTGGTCCCATGGTGTTTATTGTTTGTACAGATGAACGTGGTACCTTCAGGCATTTGGAAATTGCTCCCAAGGATGAACCAGACTTGTGGAGGTCTACACATTTTTTTCTTTTGATTTTCCCATGATGTCAAACAAAGAGGCACTGAGTTTGAAGGTAGGCCTTGAAATACATCCACAGGTACACCTACAATTGACTCAAATGATGTCAATTAGCCTATCAGAAGCTTCTAAAGCCATGACATCATTTTCTGGAATTTTCCAAGCTGTTTAAAGGCACAGTCAACTTAGTGTATGTAAACTTCTGACCCACTGGAATTGTGATACAGTGAATTATAAGTGAAATAATCTGTCTGTAAACAATTGTTGGAAAAATGACTTGTGTCATGCACAAAGTAGATGTCCTAACCGACTTGCCAAAACTATAGTTTGTTAACAAGAAATGTGTGGAGTGGTTGAAAAACGAGTTTTAATGACTCCAACCTAAGTGTATGCAAACTTCCGACTTCAACTGTATATCTGACCAAATTATGAAAGACAAACATTGTAATTTTGAATTCCGTAAAGTGAGTGTGGAAGAGGTGAAAAAATTATGACAAGCCACCGGGGTCTGACAACATGGATGGAAAATTACTGAGGATAATAGCGGACGATATTGCCACTCCTATTTGCCATATCTTCAATTTAAGCCTCCTAGAAAGTGTGTGCCCTCAGGCCTGGAGGGAAGCAAAAGTCATTCCGCTACCTAAGAATAGTAAAGCCCCCTTTACTGGCTCAAATAGCAGACCAATCAACCTGTTACCAACCCTGAGTAAAGTGTTGGAAGAAATGGTGTTTGACCAGATACAATGCTATTTTACAGTAAACAAATTGACAACAGACTTTCCGCATGCTTATAGGGAAGGACATTCAACAAGCACAGCACTTACACAAATAGCTGATGATTGGCTGAGAGAAATTGATGATAAAAAGATTGTGGGGGCTGTTTTGTTAGACTTCAGTGCGGCTTTTGACATTATCGATCATAGTCTGCTGCTGGAAAAACGTATGTGTTATGGCTTTACACCCCCAGCTATATTGTGAATAAAGAGTTACCTGTCTAACAGAACAGTGTGTGTTCTTTAATGGAAGCCTCTCCAACATAATCCAGGTAGAATCAGGAATTCCCCAGGGCAGCTGTCTAGGCCCCTTACTTTTTTCCATCTTTACTAACAACATGCCACTGGCTTTGAGTAAAGCCAGTCTGTCTATGTATGCGGATGACTCAACACTATACACGTCAGCTACTATGGCAACTGAAATTACTGCAACACATAACAAAGAGCTGCAGTTGGTTTCAGAATGGGTGGCAATAAATAAATTAGTCCTAAATAGTTTGGTATAAATAATTCACTAAACCCTAAATGCTCAACTCAATCTTGTAATAAATAATGT
>CM072230.1:1823955-1841455 GCA_036851935.1 Coregonus suidteri
TCCTGATTGTCCTGTATGAGTACAGTAGTTCAGTCTGATTGTCCTGTATGAGTACAGTAGTTCAGTCTGATTGTCCTGTCCTGTATGAGTACAATAGTTCAGTCTGATTGTCCTGTCCCTGTATGGAGTACAGTAGTTCAGTCTGATTGTCCTGTATGAGTACAATAGTTCAGTCTGATTGTCCTGTCCTGTATGAGTACAGTAGTTCAGTCTGATTGTCCTGTATGAGTACAGTAGTTCAGTCTGATTGTCCTGTCCTGTATGAGTACAGTAGTTCAGTCTGATTGTCCTGTCCTGTATGAGTACAGTAGTTCAGTCTGATTGTCCTGTATGAGTACAGTAGTTCAGTCTGATTGTCCTGTCCTGTATGAGTACAGTAGTTCAGTCTGATTGTCCTGAGTACAGTCCTGTATGAGTACAGTAGTTCAGTCTGATTGTCCTGTCCTGTATGAGTACAGTAGTTCAGTCTGATTGTCCTGTATGAGTACAGTAGTTCAGTCTGATTGTCCTGTCCTGTATGAGTACAGTAGTTCAGTCTGATGTCCTGTGTCCTGTCCTGTTGTCCTGTATGAGTACAGTAGTTCAGTCTGATTGTCCTGTCCTGTATGAGTACAGTAGTTCAGTCTGATTGTCCTGTATGAGTACAGTAGTTCAGTCTGATTGTCCTGTCCTGTATGAGTACAGTAGTTCAGTCTGATTGTCCTGTCCTGTATGAGTACAGTAGTTCAGTCTGATTGTCCTGTATGAGTACAGTAGTTCAGTCTGATTGTCCTGTTGTCCTGTCCTGTATGAGTACAGTAGTTCAGTCTGATTGTCCTGTATGAGTACAGTAGTTCAGTCTGATTGTCCTGTATGAGTACAGTAGTTCAGTCTGATTGTCCTGTATGAGTACAGTAGTTCAGTCTGATTGTCCTGTATGAGTACAGTAGTTCAGTCTGATTGTCCTGTATGTATGAGTACAGTAGTTCAGTCTGATTGTCCTGTATGAGTACAGTAGTTCAGTCTGATTGTCCTGTATGGGTACAGTAGTTCAGTCTGATTGTCCTGTATGAGTACAGTAGTTCAGTCTGATTGTCCTGTATGAGTACAGTAGTTCAGTCTGATTGTCCTGTATGAGTACAGTAGTTCAGTCTGATTGTCCTGTATGAGTACAGTAGTTCAGTCTGATTGTCCTGTATGAGTACAGTAGTTCAGTCTGATTGTCCTGTCCTGTATGAGTACAGTAGTTCAGTCTGATTGTCCTGTCCTGTATGAGTACAGTAGTTCAGTCTGATTGTCCTGTATGAGTACAGTAGTTCAGTCTGATTGTCCTGTATGAGTACAGTAGTTCAGTCTGATTGTCCTGTATGAGTACAGTAGTTCAGTCTGATTGTCCTGTATGAGTACAGTAGTTCAGTCTGATTGTCCTGTATGAGTACAGTAGTTCAGTCTGATTGTCCTGTCCTGTATGAGTACAGTAGTTCAGTCTGATTGTCCTGTATGTATGTACAGTAGTTCAGTCTGATTGTCCTGTATGAGTACAGTAGTTCAGTCTGATTGTCCTGTATGAGTACAGTAGTTCAGTCTGATTGTCCTGTATGAGTACAGTAGTTCAGTCTGATTGTCCTGTATGAGTACAGTAGTTCAGTCTGATTGTCAGTCTGATTGTCCTGTATGAGTACAGTAGTTCAGTCTGATTGTCCTGTATGAGTACAGTAGTTCAGTCTGATTGTCCTGTATGAGTACAGTAGTTCAGTCTGATTTGTCCTGTATGAGTACAGTAGTTCAGTCTGATTGTCCTGTATGAGTACAGTAGTTCAGTCTGATTGTCCTGTATGAGTACAGTAGTTCAGTCTGATTGTCCTGTATGAGTACAGTAGTTCAGTCTGATTGTCCTGTATGAGTACAGTAGTTCAGTCTGATTGTCCTGTCCTGTATGAGTACAGTAGTTCAGTCTGATTGTCCTGTATGAGTACAGTAGTTCAGTCTGATTGTCCTGTATGAGTACAGTAGTTCAGTCTGATTGTCCTGTCCTGTATGAGTACAGTAGTTCAGTCTGATTGTCCTGTCCTGTATGAGTACAGTAGTTCAGTCTGATTGTCCTGTCTTGTATGGGTACAGTAGTTCAGTCTGATTGTCCTGTATGAGTACAGTAGTTCAGTCTGATTGTCCTGTATGAGTACAGTAGTTCAGTCTGATTGTCCTGTCCTGTATGAGTACAGTAGTTCAGTCTGATTGTCCTGTCTGAGTACAGTAGTTCAGTCTGATTGTCCTGTCCTGTATGAGTACAGTAGTTCAGTCTGATTGTCCTGTATGGGTACAGTAGTTCAGTCTGATTGTCCTGTCCTGTATGAGTACAGTAGTTCAGTCTGATTGTCCCTGTCCTGTATGAGTACAGTAGTTAGTTCAGTCTGATTAGTCCTGTCCTGTATGAGTACAGTAGTTCAGTCTGATTGTCCTGTATGAGTACAGTAGTTTCAGTCTGATTGTCCTGTCCTGTATGAGTACAGTAGTTCAGTCTGATTGTCCTGTCCTGTATGAGTACAGTAGTTCAGTCTGATTGTCCTGTATGAGTACAGTAGTTCAGTCTGATTGTCCTGTCTTGTATGGGTACAGTAGTTCAGTCTGATTGTCCTGTATGAGTACAGTAGTTCAGTCTGATTGTCCTGTATGGGTACAGTAGTTCAGTCTGATTTCCTGTCCTGTATGAGTACAGTAGTTCAGTCTGATTGTCCTGTATGAGTACAGTAGTTCAGTCTGATTGTCCTGTCCTGTATGAGTACAGTAGTTCAGTCTGATTGTCCTGTATGAGTACAGTAGTTCAGTCTGATTGTCCTGTATGAGTACAGTAGTTCAGTCTGATTGTCCTGTATGAGTACAGTAGTTCAGTCTGATTGTCCTGTATGAGTACAGTAGTTCAGTCTGATTGTCCTGTATGAGTACAGTAGTTCAGTCTGATTGTCCTGTATGGGTACAGTAGTTCAGTCTGATTGTCCTGTATGAGTACAGTAGTTCAGTCTGATTGTCCTGTATGAGTACAGTAGTTCAGTCTGATTGTCCTGTATGAGTACAGTAGTTTCAGTCTGATTGTCCTGTATGAAGTACAGTAGTTCAGTCTGATTGTCCTGTATGAGTACAATAGTTCAGTCTGATTGTCCTGTCCTGTATGAGTACAGTAGTTCAGTCTGATTGTCCTGTCCTGTATGAGTACAGTAGTTCAGTCTGATTGTCCTGTATGAGTACAGTAGTTCAGTCTGATTGTCCTGTATGAGTACAGTAGTTCAGTCTGATTGTCCTGTCCTGTATGAGTACAGTAGTTTCAGTCTGATTGTCCTGTATGAGTACAGTAGTTCAGTCTGATTGTTGTCCTGTATGAGTACAGTAGTTCAGTCTGATTGTCCTGTCCTGTATGAGTACAGTAGTTCAGTCTGATTGTCCTGTCCTGTATGGGTACAGTAGTTCAGTCTGATTGTCCTGTATGAGTACAGTAGTTCAGTCTGATTGTCCTGTCCTGTATGAGTACAGTAGTTCAGTCTGATTGTCCTGTATGAGTACAGTAGTTCAGTCTGATTGTCCTGTATGAGTACAGTAGTTCAGTCTGATTGTCCTGTATGAGTACAGTAGTTCAGTCTGATTGTCCTGTATGGGTACAGTAGTTCAGTCTGATTGTCCTGTATGAGTACAGTAGTTCAGTCTGATTGTCCTGTCCTGTATGAGTACAGTAGTTCAGTCTGATTGTCCTGTCCTGTATGAGTACAGTAGTTCAGTCTGATTGTCCTGTATGAGTACAGTAGTTCAGTCTGATTGTCCTGTATGAGTACAGTAGTTCAGTCTGATTGTCCTGTATGAGTACAGTAGTTCAGTCTGATTGTCCTGTATGGGTACAGTAGTTCAGTCTGATTGTCCTGTATGAGTACAGTAGTTCAGTCTGATTGTCCTGTATGAGTACAGTAGTTCAGTCTGATTGTCCTGTATGAGTACAGTAGTTCAGTCTGATTGTACTGTCCTGTAGTTAAAATAAAATTGGGATTTTGTCCTTTCCTACTAAAGGCCATAGAAACGCATTGAATAACACTTTCATAAATGGAATCATGTTTTGAAGTACAGTTGAAGTCGGAAGTTTATATACACCTTAGCCAAATACAATTAAACTCAGTTTTTCACAATTCCTGACATTTACTCCTAGTAAAAATTCCCTGTTTTAGGTCAGTTATGATCAGCACTTTATTTTAAGAATGTGAAATGTCAGAATAATAGTACAGAGAATGATTTATTTCAGCTTTTAGTTATTTCATCACATTCCCAGTGGGTCAGAAGTTTACGTACACTCAATTAGTATTTGGTAGCATTGCCTTTAAATTGTTTAACTTGGGTCAAACGTTTCAGGTAGCCTTCCACAAGCTTCCCACAATAAGTTGGGTGAATTTTGGCCCATTCCTCCTGACAGAGCTGGTGTAACTGAGTCAGGTTTGTAGGCCTCCTTGCTCGCACACGCTTTTTCAGTTCTGCCCACAAATGTTCTATAGGATTGAGGTCAGGGCTTTGTGATGGCCACTCCAATACCTTGATTTTGTTGTCCTTAAGCCATTTTGCCACAACTTTGGAAGTATGCTTGGGGTCATTGTCCATTTGGAAGACCCCAAGCTTTAACTTCCTGACTGATGTCTTGAGATGTTGCTTCAATATATCCACATCATTTTCCTTCCTCATGATGCCATCTATTTTGTGAAGTGCACCAGTCCCTCCTTCAGGCGTTTGGAAATTGCTCCCAAGGACGAACCAGACTTGTGGAGGTCTACAAATTTTTTTCTGAGGTCTTGGCTGATTTCTTTTGATTTTCCCATGATGTCAAGCAAAGAGGCACTGAGTTTGAAGGTAGGCCTTGAAATACATCCACAGGTACACCTCCAATTGACTCAAATGATGTCAATTAGCCTATCAGAAGCTTCTAAAGCCATGACATAATTTTCTGGAATTTTCCAAGCTGTTTAAAGGCACAGTCAACTTAGTGTATGTAACCTTCTGACCCACTGGAATTGTGATACAGTGAATTATAAGTGATTTTTGAATGACTACCTCATCTCTGTACCCCATACATACAGGTCCCTCAGTCGAGCAGTGAATTTCAAACATAGATTAAACCACAAAGACCAGGGAGGTTTTCCAATGACTCGCAAAGAAGGGCACCTATTGGTAGATGGGTAAAAAATAAAAGAAGCAGACATTGAATATCCCTTTGAGGTGTATCAATACACCCAGTCACTACAAAGATACAGGCGTCCTTCCTATCTCAGTTGCCGGAGAGGAAGGAAACCTCTCAGGGATTTCACCATGAGGCCAATGGTGACTTTAAAACAGTTACAGAGTTTAATGGCTGTGATAGGAGAAAACTGAGGCTGGATCAACAACATTGTAGTTGCTCCACAATACTAACCTGAATGACAGAGTGAAAAGAAGGAATCCTGTACAGAATAAAAATATTCCAATACATGCATCCTGTTTGCAATAAGGCACTAAAGTTAATCTGAAATTCACTTTATGTCCTGAATACAAAGTGTTATGTTTGGGGTAAATCCAACACATCACTGAGTATCACTCTTCATATTTTCAAACGTGGTGGTGGCTGCATCATGTTATGAGTATGCTTATCATCGGCAAGTACTAGGGAGTTTTTTAAGAACGGATTAGAGCTAAGCACAGGCAAAATCCTAGAGGAAAACCTGCTTGTTTGCTTTCCAACAGACACTGGGAGACAAATTCACCTTTCAGCAGGACAATAACCTAAAATACAAGGAAAATATACACGGGAGTTGCTTACCAAGATGACAATGAATGTTCCTAAGTGGCCTAGTTACAGTTTTTACTTAATCGGCTTGAAATTCTATTGCAAGACTTGAAAATGCCTGTCTAGCAATGATCAGCAACCAACAACGACATTGTCTCCATAGTGACCCCATCATCATCACGGTGCAGGCGTTCCTCCAGGACGACTGAGTAGTTAACTGACTACAGTAACTCACTGACTAACTAAATGACTCCCTGTCTGTCTGTCTCCATAGTGACCCCATCATCATCACGGTGCAGGCGTTCCTCCAGGACGACTCCATGGTCCCTCTCTCCATGACCCACCAGTCGCTCTACTTAACCGTGGAAAGGCAGGTGGTCATTGCTGCAGTCATCCTGGGGGGAGTTTACGTCCTCATTATCTTCGAGGTAAAGAGAGAGAGGGGGGGAGGGGAGGGAGGGAGGGAGGGAGGGAGGGAGGGAAGGTTAAATCTCTTCACCAGATTCCCCCCTGGATGATATGGAGAGGTTCTGGATAAGGCTATTCCCCTACAGTTCTGCAGGGCTCTGAAAAACTGATTTTCAAACTCTCTTTCCTGCTTGTGATGGATTTTTTACACAAAGACAAACATTGGGAAAATGTCTTCATAAAGGGTTTAAGCTGCAGTTTCCCTTCTAAAATAACTCTAATGTACTCGTAGCCCTTTGCTTTTCTCTAAATCACATCGTCAATTAAAATCATCTCAAAAGGAGCTGTAGCCCGTAGATGTTGCATTAGGGAGCTCGTTATAACACTGACCCTAGCTCCCCTGGAGCTCAGTTACAACGCCAGGGTTGTGGGTTCGTTTCCCACGGGGGGCCAGTATGAAAATGTATGTACTCACTAACTGTAAGTCGCTCTGGATAAGAGCGTCTGCTAAATGACTAAAATGTCAATGTAGTTATTACACTGGCCCTAGTTATTACACTGGACCTAGTTATTACACTGGCCCTAGTTATTACACTGGCCCTAGTTATTACACTGGACCTAGTTATAACACTGGCCCTAGTTATTACACTGGCCCTAGTTATTACACTGGCCCTAGTTATTACACTGGACCTAGTTATAACACTGGCCCTAGTTATTACACTGGCCCTAGTTATTACACTGGACCTAGTTATTACACTGGCCCTAGTTATTACACTGGCCCTAGTTATTACACTGGACCTAGTTATTACACTGGCCCTAGTTATTACACTGGCCCTAGTTATAACACTGGCCCTAGTTATAACACTGGCCCTAGTTATTACACTGGCCCTAGTTATTACATTGGCCCTAGTTATTACACTGGCCCTAGTTATTACACTGGCCCTAGTTATAACACTGGACCTAGTTATAACACTGGCCCTAGTTATAACACTGGCCCTAGTTATTACACTGGACCTAGTTATTACACTGGACCTAGTTATTACACTGGCCCTAGTTATAACACTGGACCTAGTTATTACACTGGACCTAGTTATTACACTGGCCCTAGTTATTACACTGGACCTAGTTATTACACTGGCCCTAGTTATTACACTGGCCCTAGTTATTACACTGGCCCTAGTTATTACACTGGCCCTAGTTATTACACTGGCCCTAGTTATAACACTGGACCTAGTTATAACACTGGACCTAGTTATACACTGGACCTAGTTATTACACTGGCCCTAGTTATTACACTGGCCCTAGTTATAACACTGGCCCTAGTTATTACACTGGCCCTAGTTATTACACTGGACCTAGTTATTACACTGGCCCTAGTTATAACACTGGCCCTAGTTATAACACTGGCCCTAGTTATTACACTGGCCCTAGTTATTACACTGGCCCTAGTTATTACACTGGCCCTAGTTATTACACTGGCCCTAGTTATTACACTGGCCCTAGTTATTACACTGGCCCTAGTTATTACACTGGCCCTAGTTATTACACTGGACCTAGTTATTACACTGGCCCTAGTTATAACACTGGCCCTAGTTATTACACTGGCCCTAGTTATTACACTGGACCTAGTTATTACACTGGCCCTAGTTATAACACTGGCCCTAGTTATTACACTGGCCCTAGTTATTACACTGGCCCTAGTTATTACACTGGCCCTAGTTATTACACTGGCCCTAGTTATTACACTGGCCCTAGTTATTACACTGGCCCTAGTTATAACACTGGCCCTAGTTATAACACTGACCCTAGTTATTACACTGGCCCTAGTTATTACACTGGCCCTGGTTATTACACTGGCCCTAGTTATTACACTGTCATAACACTGGCCCTAGTTATTACACTGGCCCTAGTTATTACACTGGCCCTAGTTATTACACTGGACCTAGTTATAACACTGGCCCTAGTTATAACACTGGCCCTAGTTATAACACTGGCCCTAGTTATAACACTGGCCCTAGTTATTACACTGGCCCTAGTTATAACACTGGCCCTAGTTATTACACTGGCCCTAGTTATAACACTGGCCCTAGTTATAACACTGGCCCTAGTTATTACACTGGCCCTAGTTATAACACTGGCCCTAGTTATTACACTGGCCCTAGTTATTACACTGGCCCTAGTTATTACACTGGCCCTAGTTATTACACTGGCCCTAGTTATTACACTGGCCCTAGTTATTACACTGTCCCTAGTTATAACACTGTCCCTAGTTATTACACTGGCCCTAGTTATTACACTCTTATAACACTGGCCCTAGTTATTACACTGGCCCTAGTTATAACACTGGCCCTAGTTATTACACTGGCCCTAGTTATTACACTGTTATAACACTGGCCCTAGTTATTACACACTGCCCTAGTTATTACACTGGCCCTAGTTATTACACTGGCCCTAGTTATAACACTGGACCTAGTTATTACACTGGCCCTAGTTATTACACTGGACCTAGTTATTACACTGGCCCTAGTTATTACACTGGCCCTAGTTATAACACTGGCCCTAGTTATTACACTGGCCCTAGTTATTACACTGGACCTAGTTATAACACTGGCCCTGGTTATTACACTGGCCCTAGTTATTACACTGGCCCTAGTTATTACACTGGCCCTAGTTATTAAACTGGCCCTAGTTATAACACTGGCCCTAGTTATTACACTGGCCCTAGTTATTACACTGGACCTAGTTATTACACTGGCCCTAGTTATAACACTGGCCCTAGTTTATTACACTGGCCCTAGTTATTACACTGGACCTAGTTATTACACTGGCCCTAGTTATAACACTGGCCCTAGTTATTACACTGGCCCTAGTTATTACACTGGCCCTAGTTATTACACTGGCCCTAGTTATTACACTGGCCCTAGTTATTAAACTGGCCCTAGTTATAACACTGGCCCTAGTTATAACACTGACCCTAGTTATTACACTGGCCCTAGTTATTACACTGGCCCTGGTTATTACACTGGCCCTAGTTATTACACTGTCATAACACTGGCCCTAGTTATTACACTGGCCCTAGTTATTACACTGGCCCTAGTTATTACACTGGACCTAGTTATAACACTGGCCCTAGTTATAACACTGGCCCTAGTTATAACACTGGCCCTAGTTATTACACTGGCCCTAGTTATTACACTGGCCCTAGTTATTACACTGGACCTAGTTATTACACTGGACCTAGTTATTACACTGGCCCTAGTTATTACACTGGCCCTAGTTATAACACTGGCCCTAGTTATTACACTGGCCCTAGTTATTACACTGGACCTAGTTATTACACTGGCCCTAGTTATAACACTGGACCTAGTTATTACACTGGCCCTAGTTATTAAACTGGCCCTAGTTATAACACTGGCCCTAGTTATAACACTGGACCTAGTTAGTTATTACACTGGCCCTGGTTATTACACTGGCCCTAGTTATTACACTGTCATAACACTGGCCCTAGTTATTACACTGGCCCTAGTTATTACACTGGCCCTAGTTATTACACTGGACCTAGTTATAACACTGGCCCTAGTTATAACACTGGCCCTAGTTATAACACTGGCCCTAGTTATAACACTGGCCCTAGTTATTACACTGGCCCTAGTTATTACACTGGCCCTAGTTATAACACTGGCCCTAGTTATAACACTGGCCCTAGTTATTACACTGGCCCTAGTTATAACACTGGCCCTAGTTATTACACTGGCCCTAGTTATTACACTGGCCCTAGTTATTACACTGGCTCTAGTTATTACACTGGCCCTAGTTATTACACTGGCCCTAGTTATTACACTGTCCCTAGTTATAACACTGTCCCTAGTTATTACACTGGCCCTAGTTATTACACTCTTATAACACTGGCCCTAGTTATTACACTGGCCCTAGTTATAACACTGGCCCTAGTTATTACACTGGCCCTAGTTATTACACTGTTATAACACTGGCCCTAGTTATTACACTGGCCCTACTTATTACACTGGCCCTAGTTTATTACACTGGCCCTAGTTATAACACTGGACCTAGTTATTACACTGGCCCTAGTTATTACACTGGACCTAGTTATTACACTGGCCCTAGTTATAACACTGGCCCTAGTTATAACACTGGCCCTAGTTATTACACTGGCCCTAGTTATTACACTGGACCTAGTTATTACACTGGCCCTGGTTATTACACTGGCCCTAGTTATTACACTGGCCCTAGTTATTACACTGGCCCTAGTTATTACACTGGCCCTAGTTATTACACTGGCCCTAGTTATTACACTGGCCCTAGTTATAACACTGGCCCTAGTTATTACACTGGCCCTAGTTATTACACTGGCCCTAGTTATTACACTGGCCCTAGTTATTACACTGGACCTAGTTATTACACTGGCCCTAGTTATTAAACTGGCCCTAGTTATAACACTGGCCCTAGTTATAACACTGACCCTAGTTATTACACTGGCCCTAGTTATTACACTGGCCCTGGTTATTACACTGGCCCTAGTTATAACACTGGCCCTAGTTTATAACACTGACCCTAGTTATTACACTGGCCCTAGTTAGTTTACACTGGACCTAGTTATAACACTGGCCCTAGTTATAACACTGGCCCTAGTTATAACACTGGCCCTAGTTATAACACTGGCCCTAGTTATTACACTGGCCCTAGTTATAACACTGGCCCTAGTTATTACACTGGCCCTAGTTATAACACTGGCCCTAGTTATAACACTGGCCCTAGTTATTACACTGGCCCTAGTTATAACACTGCCCTAGTTATTACACTGGCCCTAGTTATTACACTGGCCCTAGTTATTACACTGGCCCTAGTTATTACACTGTCCCTAGTTATAACACTGTCCCTAGTTATTACACTGGCCCTAGTTATTACACTCTTATAACACTGGCCCTAGTTATTACACTGGCCCTAGTTATTACACTGGCCCTAGTTATTACACTGTTATAACACTGGCCCTAGTTATTACACTGGCCCTAGTTATTACACTGGCCCTAGTTATTACACTGGCCCTAGTTATAACACTGGCCCTAGTTATTACACTGTTATAACACTGGCCCTAGTTATTACACTCTTATAACACTGGCCCTAGTTATTACACTGGCCCTAGTTATAACACGGGCCCTAGTTATAACACTGGCCCTAGTTATTACACTGGCCCTAGTTATAACACTGGCCCTAGTTATTACACTGGCCCTAGTTATTACACTGGCCCTAGTTATTACACTGGCCCTAGTTATTACACTGGCCCTAGTTATTACACTCTTATAACACTGGCCCTAGTTATTACACTGGCCCTAGTTATAACACTGGCCCTAGTTATTACACTGGCCCTAGTTATTACACTGTTATAACACTGGCCCTAGTTATTACACTGGCCCTAGTTATTACACTGGCCCTAGTTATTACACTGGCCCTAGTTATTACACTGGCCCTAGTTATTACACTGTTATAACACTGGCCCTAGTTATTACACTGGCCCTAGTTATTACACTGGCCCTAGTTATTACACTGTTATAACACTGGCCCTAGTTATTACACTGGCCCTAGTTATTACACTGTCCCTAGTTATTACACTGGCCCTAGTTATAACACTGGCCCTAGTTATAACACTGGCCCTAGTTATTACACTGTCATAACACTGGCCCTAGTTATTACACTGGCCCTAGTTATAACACTGGCCCTAGTTATTACACTGTCATAACACTGGCCCTAGTTATAACACTGGCCCTAGTTATTACACTGTTATAACACTGGCCCTAGTTATTACACTGGCCCTAGTTATAACACTGGCCCTGGTTATTACACTGGCCCTAGTTATTACACTGGCCCTAGTTATTACACTGGCCCTAGTTATTACACTGGCCCTAGTTATTACACTGTTATATAACACTGGCCCTAGTTATTACACTGGCCCTAGTTATTACACTGGCCCTAGTTATTACACTGGCCCTAGTTATTACACTGGCCCTAGTTATAACACTGGCCCTAGTTATTACACTGGCCCTAGTTATTACACTGTTATAACACTGGCCCTAGTTATTACACTGGCCCTAGTTATAACACTGGCCCTAGTTATTACACTGGCCCTAGTTATAACACTGGCCCTAGTTATTACACTGGCCCTGGTTATTACACTGGCCCTAGTTATTACACTGTCATAACACTGGCCCTAGTTATAACACTGGCCCTAGTTATTACACTGGCCCTAGTTATTACACTGGCCCTAGTTATTACACTGGCCCTAGTTATAACACTGGCCCTAGTTATTACACTGGCCCTAGTTATTACACTGTCATAACACTGGCCCTAGTTATAACACTGGCCTTAGTTATTACACTGGCCCTAGTTATTACACTGGCCCTAGTTATAACACTGGCCCTAGTTATAACACTGGCCCTAGTTATTACACTGGCCCTAGTTATTACACTGGCCCTAGTTATAACACTGGCCCTAGTTATTACACTGGCCCTAGTTATTACACTGGCCCTAGTTATAACACTGGCCCTAGTTATTACACTGGCCCTAGTTATTACACTATTATAACACTGGCCCTAGTTATTACACTATTATTACACTGGCCCTAGTTATTACACTGGCCCTAGTTATTACACTATTATAACACTGGCCCTAGTTATAACACTGGCCCTAGTTATTACACTGGCCCTAGTTATTACACTGTTATTACAATGGCCCTAGTTATTACACTGTTATAACACTGGCCCTAGTTATAACACTGGACCTAGTTATTACACTGGCCCTAGTTATTACACTGGCCCTAGTTATTACACTGGCCCTAGTTATAACACTGGCCCTAGTTATTACACTATTATAACACTGGCCCTAGTTATAACACTGGCCCTAGTTATTACACTGGCCCTAGTTATTACACTGGCCCTAGTTATTACACTGTCCCTAGTTATTACACTGGCCCTAGTTATTACACTGTTATAACACTGGCCCTAGTTATAACACTGGCCCTAGTTATTACACTGGCCCTAGTTATTACACTGGCCCTAGTTATTACACTGTTATAACACTGGCCCTAGTTATTACACTGGCCCTAGTTATTACACTGGCCCTAGTTATTACACTGGCCCTAGTTATTACACTGGCCCTAGTTATTACACTGGCCCTAGTTATTACACTGGCCCTAGTTATTACACTGGCCCTAGTTATTACACTGGCCCTAGTTATTACACTGGCCCTAGTTATAACACTGGCCCTAGTTATAACACTGGCCCTGGTTATAACACTGGCCCAAGTTATAACACTTGCCTTAGTTATTACACTGGCCCTAGTTATAACACGGCCCTAGTTATAACACTGGCCCTAGTTATTACACTGGCCCTAGTTATAACACTGGCCCTAGTTATTACACTGGCCCTAGTTATAACACTGGCCCTAGTTATTACACTGGCCCTAGTTATAACACTGGCCCTGGTTATAACACTGGCCCTAGTTATTACACTGTTATAACACTGGCCCTAGTTATAACATTGGACCTAGTTATTACACTGGCCCTAGTTATAACACTGGCCCTAGTTATAACACTGGCCCTAGTTATTACACTGGCTAGTTATTACACTGGCCCTAGTTATTACACTGGCCCTAGTTATTACACTGGCCCTAGTTATAAACACTGGCCCTAGTTATTACACTGGCCCTAGTTATTACACTGGCCCTAGTTATAACACTGGCCCTAGTAATAACACTGGCCCTAGTTATAACACTGGCCCTAGTTATAACACTGGCCCTAGTTATTACACTGACCCTAGTTATTACACTGGCCCTAGTTATTACACTGTTCCTAGTTATAACACTGGCCCTAGTTATTACACTGGCCCTAGTTATTACACTGGCCCTAGTTATTACACTGGTCCTAGTTATTACACTGTTATTACACTGGCCCTAGTTATAACACTGGCCCTAGTTATAACACTGGCCCTAGTTATTACACTGGCCCTAGTTATTACACTGTTATTACACTGGCCCTAGTTATTACACTGTTATTACACTGGCCCTAGTTATTACACTGGCCCTAGTTATACCACTGGCCCTAGTTATTACACTGGCCCTAGTTATTACACTGTTATTACACTGGCCCTAGTTATTACACTGGCCCTAGTTATTACACTGTTATAACACTGGCCGTAGTTATAACACTGGCCTTAGTTATAACACTGGCCCTAGTTATTACACTGGCCCTAGTTATAACACTGGCCCTAGTTATTACACTGGCCCAAGTTATTACACTGGCCCTAGTTATTACACTGGTCCTAGTTATAACACTGGCCCTAGTTATAACACTGGTATCTAGTTATTACACTGGCCCTAGTTATAACACTGGCCCTAGTTATTACACTGGCCCTAGTTATTACACTGGCCCTAGTTATTACACTGGCCCTAGTTATAACACTGGCCCTAGTTATTACACTGGCCCTAGTTATTACACTGTTATAACACTGGCCCTAGTTATTACACTGGCCCTAGTTATAACACTGGCCCTAGTTATTACACTGGCCCTAGTTATAACACTGGCCCTAGTTATTACACTGGCCCTAGTTATTACACTGGCCCTAGTTATTACACTGGCCCTAGTTATTACACTGTCATAACACTGGCCCTAGTTATTACACTGGCCCTAGTTATTACACTGGCCCTAGTTATTACACTGGCCCTAGTTATTACACTGGCCCTAGTTATAACACTGGCCCTAGTTATAACACTGGCCCTAGTTATTACACTGGCCCTAGTTATTACACTGGCCCTAGTTATAACACTGGCCCTAGTTATTACACTGGCCCTGGTTATTACACTGGCCCTAGTTATTACACTGTCATAACACTGGCCCTAGTTATTACACTGGCCCTAGTTATAACACTGGCCCTAGTTATTACACTGGCCCTAGTTATAACACTGGCCCTAGTTATAACACTGGCCCTAGTTATACACTGGCCCTAGTTATTACACTGGCCCTAGTTATTACACTGTCATAACACTGGCCCTAGTTATAACACTGGCCTTAGTTATTACACTGGCCCTAGTTATTACACTGGCCCTAGTTATAACACTGGCCCTAGTTATAACACTGGCCCTAGTTATTACACTGGCCCTAGTTATTACACTGGCCCTAGTTATTACACTGGCCCTAGTTATAACACTGGCCCTAGTTATTACACTGGCCCTAGTTATTACACTGGCCCTAGTTATAACACTGGCCCTAGTTATTACACTGGCCCTAGTTATTACACTATTATAACACTGGCCCTAGTTATTACACTATTATTACACTGGCCCTAGTTATTACACTATTATAACACTGGCCCTAGTTATAACACTGGCCCTAGTTATTACACTGGCCCTAGTTATTACACTGTTATTACAATGGCCCTAGTTATTACACTGTTATAACACTGGCCCTAGTTATAACACTGGACCTAGTTATTACACTGGCCCTAGTTATTACACTGGCCCTAGTTATTACACTGGCCCTAGTTATAACACTGGCCCTAGTTATTACACTATTATAACACTGGTCCTAGTTATAACACTGGCCCTAGTTATTACACTGGCCCTAGTTATTACACTGGCCCTAGTTATTACACTGTCCCTAGTTATTACACTGGCCCTAGTTATTACACTGTTATAACACTGGCCCTAGTTATAACACTGGCTCTAGTTATTACACTGGCCCTAGTTATTACACTGGCCCTAGTTATTACACTGTTATAACACTGGCCCTAGTTTATTACACTGGCCCTAGTTATTACACTGGCCCTAGTTATTACACTGGCCCTAGTTATAACACTGGCCCTAGTTATTACACTGGCCCTAGTTATAACACTGGCCCTAGTTATTACACTGGCCCTAGTTATTACACTGGCCCTAGTTATTACACTGGCCCTAGTTATAACACTGGCCCTAGTTATAACACTGGCCCTGGTTATAACACTGGCCCTAGTTATAACACTTGCCTTAGTTATTACACTGGCCCTAGTTATAACACTAGCCCTAGTTATAACACTGGCCCTAGTTATTACACTGGCCCTAGTTATAACACTGGCCCTAGTTATTACACTGGCCCTAGTTATAACACTGGCCCTAGTTATTACACTGGCCCTAGTTATAACACTGGCCCTGGTTATAACACTGGCCCTAGTTATTACACTGTTATAACACTGGCCCTAGTTATAACATTGGACCTAGTTATTACACTGGCCCTAGTTATAACACTGGCCCTAGTTTATAACACTGGCCCTAGTTATAACACTGGCTATAGTTATTACACTGGCCCTAGTTATTACACTGGCCCTAGTTATTACACTGGCCCTAGTTATTACACTGGCCCTAGTTATAACACTGGCCCTAGTTATTACACTGGCCCTAGTTATTACACTGGCCCTAGTTATAACACTGGCCCTAGTTATAACACTGGCCCTAGTTATAACACTGGCCCTAGTTATAACACTGGCTATAGTTATTACACTGACCCTAGTTATTACACTGGCCCTAGTTATTACACTGTTCCTAGTTATAACACTGGCCCTAGTTATTACACTGGCCCTAGTTATTACACTGGCCCTAGTTATTACACTGGTCCTAGTTATTACACCGTTATAAACACTGGCCCTAGTTATAACACTGGCCCTAGTTATAACACTGGCCCTAGTTATTACACTGGCCCTAGTTATTACACTGTTATTACACTGGCCCTAGTTATTACACTGTTATTACACTGGCCCTAGTTATTACACTGGCCCTAGTTATACCACTGGCCCTAGTTATTACACTGGCCCTAGTTATTACACTGTTATAACACTGGCCGTAGTTATAACACTGGCCTTAGTTATAACACTGGCCCTAGTTATTACACTGGCCCTAGTTATAACACTGGCCCTAGTTATTACACTGGCCCAAGTTATTACACTGGCCCTAGTTATAACACTGGTCCTAGTTATAACACTGGCCCTAGTTATAACACTGGTATCTAGTTATTACACTGGCCCTAGTTATAACACTGGCCCTAGTTATTACACTGGCCCTAGTTATTACACTGGCCCTAGTTATTACACTGGCGTAGTTATAACACTGGCCCTAGTTATAACACTGGCCCTAGTTATAATACTGGCCCTAGTTATTATACTGGCCCTAGTTATTACACTGGCCCTAGTTATAACACTGGCCCTAGTTATGACACTGTTATAACACTGGCCCTAGTTATTACACTGGCCCTAGTTATTACACTGGCCCTAGTTATTACACTGGCCCTAGTTA
>CM072230.1:1848955-1873955 GCA_036851935.1 Coregonus suidteri
CTGTGAAGGTGAGTTGGTCAACTGGCTTCTTTGACCCCTGTGCTGTGAAGGTGAGTTGGTCAACTGGCTTCTTTGACCCCTGTGCTGTGAAGGCGAGTTGGTCAACGGTGACACTGTCCTGAGTGACTCTGAAGGTTGCTTCCAGTAGGTCTAACCACTGTCTGTGCCTGTGGGACACGCTAGCTGTCTACTGCAGACATGTCAATGGACTGCATCCCAAATGGCAGCTCTGGGCTCTGGTCCAAAGTAGTGCGCTGTATAGGGAATAGGGTGCCATTCTCTGGTCCAAAGTAGTGCGCTGTATAGGGAATAGGGTGCCATTCTCTGGTCCAAAGTAGTGCGCTGTATAGGGAATAGGGTGCCATTCTCTGGTCCAAAGTAGTGCGCTGTATAGGGAATAGGGTGCCATTCTCTGGTCCAAAGTAGTGCGCTGTATAGGAATAGGGTGCCATTCTCTGGTCCAAAGTAGTGCGCTGTATAGGGAATAGGGTGCCATTCTCTGGTCCAAAGTAGTGCGCTGTATAGGGAATAGGGTGCCATTCTCTGCTCCAAAGTAGTGCGCTGTATAGGGAATAGGGTGCCATTCTCTGCTCCAAAGTAGTGCGCTGTATAGGGAATAGGGTGCCATTCTCTGCTCCAAAGTAGTGCGCTGTATAGGGAATAGGGTGCCATTCTCTGGTCCAAAGTAGTGCGCTGTATAGGGAATAGGGTGCCATTCTCTGGTCCAAAGTAGTGCGCTGTATAGGGAATAGGGTGCCATTCTCTGGTCCAAAGTAGTGCGCTGTATAGGGGAATAGGGTGCCATTCTCTGGTCCAAAGTAGTGCGCTGTATAGGGAATAGGGTGCCATTCTCTGGTCCAAAGTAGTGCGCTGTATAGGGAATAGGGTGCCATTCTCTGGTCCAAAGTAGTGCGCTGTATAGGGAATAGGGTGCCATTCTCTGGTCCAAAGTAGTGCGCTGTATAGGGAATAGGGTGCCATTCTCTGGTCCAAAGTAGTGCGCTGTATAGGGAATAGGGTGCCATTCTCTGGTCCAAAGTAGTGCGCTGTATAGGGAATAGGGTGCCATTCTCTGGTCCAAAGTAGTGCGCTGTATAGGGAATAGGGTGCCATTCTCTGGTCCAAAGTAGTGCGCTGTATAGGGAATAAACCAGCCCAAGTTAGACTGCCACAGGGTGGTTGGTGCTTTATGTATCCCAAGCCTCTAAGTGGCATGCTCTTAACAAGTCAACATGCTTTACAGCTTGTAAGTAGTAATCAGTCCCTACACCCAAACGAGGGCATTGCGTTCATCCACCTCTGGCCTGCTGGCTCCCCTACCTCTACGGAAGCACAGTTCCCGCTCAGCCCAGTCAAAACTGTTCGCTGCTCTGGCACCCCAATGGTGGAACAAGCTCCCTCACGACGCCAGTACAGCGGAGTCACTCACCACCTTCCGGAGACACTTGAAACCCCACCTCTTTAAGGAATACCTGGGATAGGATAAAGTAATCCTTCTACCCCACCCTTACCCCAACCCAAACCCCAACCCCCCAAAAATAAAAATAAAATAAAATAAATAAATACAAATAAACATTGTGAAGTGGTGATCCCACTGGCTATAAGGTGAATGCACCTATTTGTAAGTCGCTCTGGATAAGAGCGTCTGCTAAATGACGTAAATGTAAATGTAAGTATCCTTCAGACATCAACACCAAAGAGACAGATGTTGTGCTTGTACGCCAAGACACGATAACAATACATTTCTTTGTTTTATACTCTCATAATCCTTATAGAACTAAAGGTATATCAGCAATGGGCATGTAGATACAGTATTGAAACTTACAGTAATACAGAATTGAAACTTACAGTAATACAGAATTGAAACTTACAGTAATACAGAATTGAAACTTACAGTAATACAGTATTGAAACTTACAGTAATACAGAATTGAAACTTACAGTAATACAGAATTGAAACTTACAGTAATACAGTATTGAAACTTACAGTAATACAGTATTGAAACTTACAGTAATACAGAATTGAAACTTACAGTAATACAGTATTGAAACTTACAGTAATACAGAATTGAAACTTACAGTAATACCTTATTGAAACATAAACACTGTACTAGAATTACCTACTCAAGTTTAGAGTAAATTGTCTTTTTGAATGGAGTTACAGTTTAATGCTTTGGGTCGAAAGTAGAATTCCATCAGGGGGGCTACCGTCATCAGAGATGTCTGAGAACAGAGGTAGAGAGAGAGAGAGAGAGAGAGAGAGAGAGAGAGAGAGGTAGAGATGTCTGAGAACAGAGGTAGAGAGAGAGAGAGGAGAGAGAGAGAGAGGTAGAGAGAGAGAGGTAGAGATGTCTGAGAAGAGGTGTAGAGAGAGGGAGAGAGGTAGAGAGAGGTAGAGATGTCTGAGATTAGAGGTAGAGAGAGAGGTAGAGATGTCTGAGAACAGAGGTAGAGAGAGAGAGGTAGAGAGAAAGAGAGGTAGAGAGAGAGGTAGAGAGAAAGAGAGGTAGAGAGAGAGGTAGAGAGGTCTGAGAACAGAGGTAGAGAGAGAGAGAGGTAGAGATGTCTGAGAACAGAGGTAGAGAGAGAGAGAGGGAGAGAGATGTCTGAGATTAGAGGTAGAGAGAGAGAGGTAGAGATGTCTGAGAACAGAGGTAGAGAGAGAGAGAGGTAGAGAGGTCTGAGAACAGAGGTAGAGAGAGAGAGAGAGGTAGAGAGGTCTGAGAACAGAGGTAGAGAGAGAGAGAGGTAGAGATGTCTGAGAACAGAGGTAGAGAGAGAGAGAGGTAGAGATGTCTGAGATTAGAGGTAGAGAGAGAGAGGTAGAGAGGTCTGAGAACAGAGGTAGAGAGAGAGAGAGAGGTAGAGATGTCTGAGATTAGAGGTAGAGAGAGAGAGAGGTAGAGATGTCTGAGATTAGAGGTAGAGAGAGAGAGGTAGAGATGTCTGAGGACAGAGGTAGAGAGAGAGAGAGAGGTAGAGATGTCTGAGAACAGAGGTAGAGAGAGAGAGAGAGGTAGAGATGTCTGAGATTAGAGGTAGAGAGAGAGAGGTAGAGAGAGAGAGGTAGAGATGTCTGAGAACAGAGGTAGAGAGAGAGAGAGAGGTAGAGAGAGAGAGAGGTAGAGAGAGAGAGGTAGAGATGTCTGAGATTAGAGGTAGAGAGAGAGAGGTAGAGATGTCTGAGGACAGAGGTAGAGAGAGAGAGAGAGGTAGAGATGTCTGAGAACAGATGTAGAGAGAGAGAGAGAGGTAGAGATGTCTGAGGATTAGAGGTAGAGAGAGAGAGGTAGAGAGAGAGAGGTAGAGAGAGAGAGGTAGAGAGAGAGAGGTAGAGAGAGAGAGGTAGAGAGAGAGAGGTAGGATGTCTGAGAACAGAGGTAGAGAGAGAGGTAGAGATGTCTGAGAAGAGAGGTAGAGAGAGAGAGAGAGGTAGAGAGAGAGAGGTAGGATGTCTGAGAACAGAGGTAGAGAGAGAGAGAGGTAGAGAGAGAGAGGTAGAGAGAGAGAGGTAGAGAGAGGTAGAGAGAGAGAGGTAGAGAGAGAGAGGTAGAGAGGTCTGAGAACAGAGGTAGAGAGAGAGAGAGGTAGAGAGGTCTGAGAACAGAGGTAGAGAGAGAGGGAGGTAGAGAGGTCTGAGAACAGAGGTAGAGAGAGAGAGGTAGAGAGAGAGAGAGAGAGAGAGGTAGAGATGTCTGAGAACAGAGGTAGAGAGAGAGAGAAGTAGAAAGGTAGAGAGGTCTGAGAACAGGGGGGAGATCTGAGATCAGGGGGAGGTAGGGAGGACTGAGATCAGGGGGAGGTAGGGAGGACTGAGATCAGGGGGAGGTAGGGAGGACTGAGATCAGGGGGAGGTAGGGAGATCTGAGATCAGGGGGAGGTAGTGAGGTCTGAGATCAAGACAAGGGCAGAAGGCAGGAGCTTCAAATTAAAATCTCAGCTCAGTAGACCTCCCTTTCAGCTGGTGGCCACACAGCCCTGTCACAAATTACACCCTATTTCTTATATAGTGCATTGCTTTTGACCAGAACCCCATGGGTCAAAAGTGATGCACTATATAGGGAATATGGTGACATTTGGGATGCAGACTCTGTGCTGTTATCCTAGCCTCATCCTCTCTCCACCCTCATCCTCTCTCCACCCTCATCCTCTCTCCACCCTCATCCTCTCTCCACCCTCATCCTCTCTCCACCCTCATCCTCTCTCCACCCTCATCCTCTCTCCACCCTCATCCTCTCTCCACCCTCATCCTCTCTCCAGTTTTAATCAAGGCAGAGAGTCAGTAGTTATTTAGTTTGAATCAAGGCAGAGAGTCAGTAGTTAGTTTAGTTTGAATCAAGGCAGAGAGTCAGTAGTTATTTAGTTTGAATCAAGGCAGAGAGTCAGTAGTTAGTTTAGTTTGAATCAAGGCAGAGAGTCAGTAGTTATTTAGTTTGAATCAATGCAGAGAGTCAGTAGTTAGTTTAGTTTGAATCAAGGCAGAGAGTCAGTAGTTATTTAGTTTGAATCAATGCAGAGAGTCAGTAGTTAGTTTAGTTTGAATCAAGGCAGAGAGTCAGTAGTTATTTAGTTTGAATCAATGCAGAGAGTCAGTAGTTAGTTTAGTTTGAATCAAGGCAGAGAGTCAGTAGTTATTTAGTTTGAATCAATGCAGAGAGTCAGTAGTTATTTAGTTTGAATCAATGCAGAGAGTCAGTAGTTAGTTTAGTTTGAATCAAGGCAGAGAGTCAGTAGTTATTTAGTTTGAATCAATGCAGAGAGTCAGTAGTTATTTAGTTTGAATCAATGCAGAGTAGTTTAGTTTTAAAGTGTCAGTAGTTATTTTTGGGACACTCAGATTAGATCATTCTATGTCTTGATGATTTCTTTCTCTTTGATGGATTCAAGGAAATATTTACATTCTATCCTCAGTGGTGACATTTTATTAAATAATTACAGAAAAACTCAATAGAAGTTTTTTTCCTCTGGTTCAAAGCCTAAATACATTGAAAAGATGTAAAACGACTTTATTAAGTTAAAAATCTAACTTTCAACAACACGCCAGCCCTGACATATTAGTTTAACCTTTGATATGAAATCCATGACAAACTTTATTTCACATTATTTCCTAGATTTAATTGTCCACGTATGTCCTTGATCAATTCTAGATAAATCCATAGGAGATAAAAATGTTTTTGACACATTGCTTCCTAGATTTTAATTGCCAGTCTATGTATGTAAGGGACGTATTGCTAATGTATTATTTCCCACACATATTACTTATTTTAGGTGGCATATTTAGTTATTCTTCAACATATTTCCTTTCCTCCCTCCGGGCCTTATTTTAAGTGTAATATGTAACGAATCTTTTAGGTGTAATAATATTTAGTGAATCTTTTAGGTGTAATAATATTTAGTGAGTCTTTTAGGTGTAATAATATTTAGTGAATCTTCTAGGTGTAATAATATTTAGTGAATCTTTTAGGTGTAATAATATTTAGTGAATCTTCTAGGTGTAATAATATGTAGTGAATCTTTTAGGTGTAATAATATTTAGTGAATCTTTTAGGTGTAATAATATGTAGTGAATCTTTTAGGTGTAATAATATGTAGTGAATCTTTTAGGTGTAATAATATGTAGTGAATCCTTTAGGTGTAATAATATTTAGTGAATCTTTTAGGTGTAATAATATGTAGTGAATCCTTTAGGTGTAATAATATTTAGTGAATCTTTTAGGTGTAATAATATTTAGTGAATCCTTTAGGTGTAATAATATTTAGTGAATCTTTTAGGTGTAATAATATTTAGTGAATCTTTTAGGTGTAATAATATTTAGTGAATCTTTTAGGTGTAATAATATTTAGTGAATCTTTTAGGTGTAATAATATTTAGTGAATCTTTTAGGTGTAATAATATTTAGTGAATCTTTTAGGTGTAATAATATTTAGTGAATCTTTTAGGTGTAATAATATTTAGTGAATCTTTTAGGTGTAATAATATTTAGTGAATCTTTTAGGTGTAATAATATGTAGTGAATCCTTTAGGTGTAATAATATGTAGTGAATCCTTTAGGTGTAATAATATTTAGTGAATCTTTTAGGTGTAATAATATTTAGTGAATCTTTTAGGTGTAATAATATTTAGTGAATCTTTTAGGTGTAATAATATTTAGTGAGTCTTTTAGGTGTAATAATATGTAGTGAACCTTTAGGTGTAATAATATTTAGTGAATCTTTTAGGTGTAATAATATTTAGTGAATCTTTTAGGTGTAATAATATGTAGTGAATCTTTTAGGTGTAATAATATTTAGTGAATCTTTTAGGTGTAATAATATTTAGTGAATCTTTTAGGTGTAATAATATGTAGTGAATCTTTTAGGTGTAATAATATTTAGTGAATCTTTTAGGTGTAATAATATGTAGTGAATCTTTTAGGTGTAATAATATTTAGTGAATCTTTTAGGTGTAATAATATGTAGTGAATCTTTTAGGTGTAATAATATTTAGTGAGTCTTTTAGGTGTAATAATATTTAGTGAATCTTTTAGGTGTAATAATATTTAGTGAATCTTTTAGGTGTAATAATATTTAGTGAATCTTTTAGGTGTAATAATATGTAGTGAATCTTTTAGGTGTAATAATATTTAGTGAATCTTTTAGGTGTAATAATATTTAGTGAATCTTTTAGGTGTAATAATATTTAGTGAATCTTTTAGGTGTAATAAATATGTAGTGAATCTTTTAGGTGTAATAATATTTAGTGAATCTTTTAGGTGTAATAATATTTAGTGAATCTTTTAGGTGTAATAATATTTAGTGAATCTTTTAGGTGTAATAATATTTAGTGAATCTTTTAGGTGTAATAATATTTAGTGAATCTTTTAGGTGTAATAATATTTAGTGAATCTTTTAGGTGTAATAATATTTAGTGAATCTTTTAGGTGTAATAATATGTAGTGAATCTTTTAGGTGTAATAATATGTAGTGAATCTTTTAGGTGTAATAATATTTAGTGAATCTTTTAGGTGTAATAATATTTAGTGAATCTTTTAGGTGTAATAATATTTAGTGAATCTTCTAGGTGTAATAATATTTAGTGAATCTTCTAGGTGTAATAATATTTAGTGAATCTTTTAGGTGTAATAATATTTAGTGTATCTTTTAGGTGTAATAATATTTAGTGAATCTTTTAGGTGTAATAATATTTAGTGAATCTTTTAGGTGTAATAATATTTAGTGAATCTTTTAGGTGTAATAATATTTAGTGAGTCTTTTAGGTGTAATAATATTTAGTGAGTCTTTTAGGTGTAATAATATTTAGTGAATCTTTTAGGTGTAATAATATTTAGTGAATCTTTTAGGTGTAATAATATTTAGTGAGTCTTTTAGGTGTAATAATATTTAGTGAGTCTTTTAGGTGTAATAATATTTAGTGAATCTTTTAGGTGTAATAATATTTAGTGAATCTTTTAGGTGTAATAATATTTAGTGAATCTTTTAGGTGTAATAATATTTAGTGAATCTTTTAGGTGTAATAATATTTAGTGAGTCTTTTAGGTGTAATAATATTTAGTGAGTCTTTTAGGTGTAATAATATTTAGTGAATCTTTTAGGTGTAATAATATTTAGTGAATCTTTTAGGTGTAATAATATTTAGTGAATCTTTTAGGTGTAATAATATTTAGTGAATCTTTTAGGTGTAATAATATTTAGTGAATCTTTTAGGTGTAATAATATTTAGTGAATCTTTTAGGTGTAATAATATGTAGTGAATCTTTTAGGTGTAATAATATTTAGTGAATCTTTTAGGTGTAATAATATGTAGTGAATCTTTTAGGTGTAATAATATTTAGTGAATCTTTTAGGTGTAATAATATGTAGTGAATCTTTTAGGTGTAATAATATGTAGTGAATCTTTTAGGTGTAATAATATTTAGTGAATCTTTTAGGTGTAATAATATTTAGTGAATCTTTTAGGTGTAATAATATTTTAGTGAATCTTTTAGGTGTAATAATATTTAGTGAATCTTTTAGGTGTAATAATACTTTGTGAATCCTTTAGGTGTAATAATATTTAGTGAGTCTTTTAGGTTAAATCATATTTAGTGAATCTTTTAGGTGTAATAATACTTTGTGAATCTTTTAGGTGTAATAATATGTAGTGAATCTTTAGGTGCAATAATACTTTGTGAATCCTTTAGGTGTAATAATATTTAGTGAGTCTTTTAGGTTAAATCATATTTAGTGAATCTTTTAGGTGTAATAATATTTAGTGAATCTTTTAGGTGTAATAATATTTAGTGAATCCTTTAGGTGTAATAATATTTAGTGAGTCTTTTAGGTGTAATAATATTTAGTGAATCCTTTAGGTGTAATAATATTTAGTGAATCTTTTAGGTGTAATAATATTTAGTGAATCTTTTAGGTGTAATAATATTTAGTGAATCTTTTAGGTGTAATAATATTTAGTGAATCTTTTAGGTGTAATAATATTTAGTGAATCTTTTTAGGTGTAATAATATTTAGTGAATCTTTTAGGTGTAATAATATTTAGTGAATCTTTTAGGTGTAATAATATTTAGTGAATCTTTTAGGTGTAATAATATTTAGTGAATCTTTTAGGTGTAATAATATGTAGTGAATCCTTTAGGTGTAATAATATGTAGTGAATCCTTTAGGTGTAATAATATTTAGTGAATCTTTTAGGTGTAATAATATTTAGTGAATCTTTTAGGTGTAATAATATTTAGTGAATCTTTTAGGTGTAATAATATTTAGTGAGTCTTTTAGGTGTAATAATATGTAGTGAATCTTTTAGGTGTAATAATATTTAGTGAATCTTTTAGGTGTAATAATATTTAGTGAATCTTTTAGGTGTAATAATATGTAGTGAATCTTTTAGGTGTAATAATATTTAGTGAATCTTTAGGTGTAATAATATTTAGTGAATCTTTTAGGTGTAATAATATGTAGTGAATCTTTTAGGTGTAATAATATTTAGTGAATCTTTTAGGTGTAATAATATGTAGTGAATCCTTTAGGTGTAATAATATTTAGTGAATCTTTTAGGTGTAATAATATGTAGTGAATCTTTTAGGTGTAATAATATTTAGTGAGTCTTTTTAGGTGTAATAATATGTAGTGAATCTTTTAGGTGTAATAATATTTAGTGAATCTTTTAGGTGTAATAATATTTAGTGAATCCTTTAGGTGTAATAATATGTAGTGAATCTTTTAGGTGTAATAATATTTAGTGAATCTTTTAGGTGTAATAATATTTTAGTGAATCTTTTAGGTGTAATAATATTTAGTGAATCTTTTAGGTGTAATAATATGTAGTGAATCTTTTAGGTGTAATAATATTTAGTGAATCTTTTAGGTGTAATAATATTTAGTGAATCTTTTAGGTGTAATAATATTTAGTGAATCTTTTAGGTGTAATAATATTTAGTGAATCTTTTAGGTGTAATAATATTTAGTGAATCTTTTAGGTGTAATAATATTTAGTGAATCTTTTAGGTGTAATAATATTTAGTGAATCTTCTAGGTGTAATAATATTTAGTGAATCTTCTAGGTGTAATAATATTTAGTGAATCTTTTAGGTGTAATAATATTTAGTGAATCTTTTAGGTGTAATAATATTTAGTGAATCTTTTAGGTGTAATAATATTTAGTGAATCTTTTAGGTGTAATAATATTTAGTGAATCTTTTAGGTGTAATAATATTTAGTGAGTCTTTTAGGTGTAATAATATTTAGTGAGTCTTTTAGGTGTAATAATATTTAGTGAATCTTTTAGGTGTAATAATATTTAGTGAATCTTTTAGGTGTAATAATATTTAGTGAGTCTTTTAGGTGTAATAATATTTAGTGAGTCTTTTAGGTGTAATAATATTTAGTGAATCTTTTAGGTGTAATAATATTTAGTGAATCTTTTAGGTGTAATAATATTTAGTGAATCTTTTAGGTGTAATAATATTTAGTGAGTCTTTTAGGTGTAATAATATTTAGTGAATCTTTTAGGTGTAATAATATTTAGTGAATCTTTTAGGTGTAATAATATTTAGTGAATCTTTTAGGTGTAATAATATTTAGTGAATCTTTTAGGTGTAATAATATTTAGTGAATCTTTTAGGTGTAATAATATTTAGTGAATCTTTTAGGTGTAATAATATTTAGTGAATCTTTTAGGTGTAATAATATGTAGTGAATCTTTTAGGTGTAATAATATTTAGTGAATCTTTTAGGTGTAATAATATGTAGTGAATCTTTTAGGTGTAATAATATTTAGTGAATCTTTTAGGTGTAATAATATGTAGTGAATCTTTTAGGTGTAATAATATGTAGTGAATCTTTTAGGTGTAATAATATTTAGTGAATCTTTTAGGTGTAATAATATTTAGTGAATCTTTTAGGTGTAATAATATTTAGTGAATCTTTTAGGTGTAATAATATTTAGTGAATCTTTTAGGTGCAATAATACTTTGTGAATCCTTTAGGTGTAATAATATTTAGTGAGTCTTTTAGGTTAAATCATATTTAGTGAATCTTTAGGTGTAATAATATTTAGTGAATCTTTTAGGTGTAATAATATGTAGTGAATCTTTTAGGTGCAATAATACTTTGTGAATCCTTTAGGTGTAATAATATTTAGTGAGTCTTTTAGGTTAAATCATATTTAGTGAATCTTTTAGGTGTAATAATATTTAGTGAATCTTCTAGGTGTAATAATATTTAGTGAATCTTTTAGGTGTAATAATATTTAGTGAATCTTCTAGGTGTAATAATATTTAGTGAATCTTTTAGGTGTAATAATATTTAGTGAGTCTTTTAGGTTAAATCCTATTTAGTGAAGGTCTGTAACCATCTCCTGCCCCATCTCCAGGCCTACCAGCTGTCCAGAGGCAAGGTCTGGCCCATGATCATCATCCTGTGCCTCATAGCAGCCATCTTGTCAGCCTTCCTGGACAACGTGACAACTATGATGCTCTTTACTCCGGTCACCATCAGGTAAGAATTCTAACCCTAACCCTTAATGCTGTTACCACCAGGTACAGAGTGGACCCACAGCTGTCACCGTTGCATGGTAAACCTGGACCTGATGCACACTGTAAACGTAGGGAGAATCTCAATTGCATACTCCTCGCATCCTCTCTCCTCGCCTCCTTCTCAAAACCCATTGGAAGAGAAAGCTATTGAGGTCCCTCCCCAGAGGAGTATGCAATTGAGATTCTCCCAGAGACCTGTCACTGTCTGGTAACCATTATCAACCCACACCTGCTCTGAAAACTCCTCTCCTCTCCTCTCCTCTCCTCTCCTCTCCTCTCCTCTCCTCTCCTCTCCTCTCCTCTCCTCTCCTCTCCTCTCCTCTCCTCTCCTCTCCTCTCCTCTCCTCTCCTCTCCTCTCCCTCCCCCTCTCTCTCTCTCCCCCTCTCCCTCTCTCTCTCTCTCTCTCTCTCTCCCACCCTCTCTCCTCTTTCTCTTGCAATTAAATTAAATGAAAGGGATTTATTGGCATGGGAAACGTGTTTACAATGCCAAAGCAAGTGGTATAGACAATAAACAAAAGGGAAATAAACAAGGGAAACATTAGTAAACATTACACTCAGAAATCTAAAATAATATAGACGTCTCAAATGTTATATTATTGTCTGTGTCCAGTGTTGTAACAATGTGCAAGTAGTTGAAGTATGAAAGGGAAAATAAATAAACAGATAAATATGGGTTGTATTTACAATGTTGTTTGTGATCCACTGGTTGCCCTTTTCTTGTGGCAACAGGTCACAAATCTTGCTGCTGTGATGGCACACTGCGGTATTTCACCCAGTAGATAAGGGAGTTTATCATAATTGGGTTTGTTTTCAAATTCTTTGTGAGTCTGTGTAATCTGTGGGAAATATTTGTCTCTAATGTGGTCATACATTTGGCTGGAGGTTAGGAAGTGCAGCTCAGTTTCCACCTCATTTTGTGGGCAGTGTGCACATAGCCTGTCTTCTCTTGAGAGCCAGGTCTGCCTACGGCGGCCTTTCTCAATAGCAAGGCTATGCTCACTGAGTCTGTACATAGTCAAGGATTTTCTTAGTTTGGGTTCAGTCACAGTGGTCAGGTATTCTGCCACTGTGTACTCTCTCTCTCTCTCTCTTACTCTCCATGTGAGTCCCTAAGCTAGACTGAGTTATGGACTACAACAGACTGAGTTATGGACTACAACAGACTGAGTTATGGACTATAACAGACTGAGTTATGGACTACAACAGACTGAGTTATGGACTATAACAGACTGAGTTATGGACTACAACAGACTGAGTTATGGACTACAACAGACTGAGTTATGGACTACAACAGACTGAGTTATGGACTACAACAGACTGAGTTATGGACTATAACAGACTGAGTTTATGGACTACAACAGACTGAGTTATGGACTATAACAGGACTGAGTTATGGACTATAACAGACTGAGTTATGGACTACAACAGACTGAGTTATGGACTACAACAGACTGAGTTATGGACTACAACAGACTGAGTTATGGACTACAACAGACTGAGTTATGGACTACAACAGACTGAGTTATGGACTACAACAGACTGAGTTATGGACTACAACAGTCCCTTACATACCGATGTTCCTCTTCTGAGTCTTGGCCAAGGGAATGACGTTGGTCTGAAGCCATAGTGTTTTCCACCTCCGTGCTGATAGTCATTTTATTTTATTTATTTTACCTTTATTTAACTAGGCAAGTCAGTTAAGAACAAATTCTTATTTACAATGACGGCCTACACCGGCCAAACCCGGACGACGCTGGGCCAATTGTGCGCCGCCCTATGGGACTCCCAATCACGGCCGGTTGTGATACAGCCTGGAATCGAACCAGGGGGTCTGTAGTGACGCCTCAAGCACTGAGATGCAGTGCCTTAGACCGCTGTGCCACTCGGGACCATCAGGATTGTTAAGACCGATTTTTTTCTCTAGGCAGCAATCTCATCAGAGCTAAAGGATCTTCCTGTCTGTCTCCCATCTCTCTCTTTCTCTTTAATGTTTCTCTCTCTTCCTGATTCTGTCTCTCTCTATTTTCACTCTCTTCTTCTCTCTCTCTCTCTCTCTCTCTCTCTCTCTCTCTCTCTCTCTCTCTCTCTCTCTCTCTCTCTCTCTCTCTCTCTCTCTTCTCTCTCTCTCTCTCACCCTCTCTCTCTCTTTCTCTCAGATAAGCTTTATTAGCATTATTGACAAGGCCACTGTTGTTAAAGCGAAGTGAGATAATGACATCAACAATTACAGTAAAAATATCTCTCTTTTTTCTTGAGGATGTCTCAAAAAAGAGAGATAAAACATGTACGTTTTCTCTCTCTTTCTGCCAGGTTTTGCTGGCTGTCTAAATGTTTTTTTCCCTCTTTTTTTTTGTCCTGGTTCCTGTAGGTTATGCGAGGTTCTGAATCTTGACCCTAGACATGTCCTGATAGCTGAGGTGATATTCACCAACATTGGGGGAGCGGCTACAGCGGTCGGGGATCCACCCAACGTCATCATCGTCTCCAACCAGGACCTCCGGAAAAGTGTAGGACACTGTTATCGCCTCTTAGATTGCATCCCAAATGGCACCCTATTCCATTAAATAGTGCACTATTTTGGACTGTTTTTTTTTTTACCAGGGCCTGTAGATATACTGATTCTGATAAAGGGAATATTTGGGACACAGACTTAGTGTAAACTTAACTCAAGGTTTAAGTCAGTGTGTGGGTCACTGGGTCGGCCTTGAACTGGTAATGATGCAAAGATACAGACTGGTTGTGAACCATAAGATAGACGCCTGGTAGATAGACGCCTGGTAAAGGGAGACCTTGATACATGTGAGTCCCTGAGCTCCCGAGTGGCGCAGCGGTCTAAGGCACTGCATCTCAGTGCTTGAGGCGTCCCTACAGACCCCCTGGTTAGATTCCAGGCTGTATCACAACCGGCCGTGATTGGGAGTCCCACAGGGCGGCGCACAATTGGCCCAGCGTCGTCCGGGTTTGGCCGGTGTAGGCCGTCATTGTAAATAAGAATTTGTTCTTAACTGACTTGCCTAGTTAAATAAAGGTTAAATAAATAAATAAAAATAAATAAAATACACAAAGATGAGATTTAGAACATATAGAAGATCTACAGTACCGTCAGTTTGTAAACTTGAATGGCTCAATTGCTCTTCTCTGCTCTGTGTGACTGGAGCGATGGACAAGTATGCTGCTGTAGAAAGATGGATGTCACGGTCTCCTCTGTTCTATGACCAGGAGTCTGATATTCCCCAGGCTCTTACCTTAGACAAGTAAATCTGTTTCTGTAAACCACATCATTGTCTTCAATACAACAGCTCTGTCATTACATGGAACCGCAATCTAGCAGGGGGATGTCTTGAGAGCTACAACCACCCAAATCATTTGGGTTCCTGGATCCTTTCGCAGCATTATAAGGCCACGTTGAGACAGTGACTTATCAATGACTCATGTCCAGCTCAGACTATGGGAGGCGCACAGTACTACATAGAGCCATGACTACATGGAACTCTATTCCACATCAAGTAACTTATGCCAGCAGTAAAATTAGATTAAAAAAACAGATAAAAATACACCTTATGGAACAACGGGGACTGTGAAGAGACACACACACAAAGGCACAGTCACATGCATACACACACACATGATAACGTACGCACTATACACACACGTACACATGGATGTTGTATTGTAGATATGTGGTAGTAGAGTAGAGGCCTGAGGGAACACACTTAATGTGTTATGAAATCTGTTGTGAAACCCCAGGAAGAGTAGCTGCTGCCTTGGCAGGAACTAATGGGGATCCATAATAAATACAAATACAAAATACAATCTGACACACCACACACACACAAAGAAACAAAGAAACAAATAAACAAACAAAGAAACAAACAGTGTGTTGCCAGGACAACAACCTCTCCCTCAACGTCAGCAAGACAAAGGAGCTGATCGTGGACTACAGAAAACGGATGCTCCCATCCACATCAACGAGGCTGTAGTGGAGAGGGTCGAGAGCTTCAAGTTCCTCGGTGTTCGCTTCACTAAGGACCTATCATGGTCCATACACACCCACACAGTCGTGAAGAGGGCACGACAACGCCTCTTCACCCTCAGGAGGCTGAAAAGATTTGGCATGAGCCCTCAGATCCTCAAAAAGTACTACAGCTGCACCATTGAGAGCATCCTGACTGGTTGCATCACCGCCTGGTATGACAACTGCTCGGCATCCGACCGCAAGGCGCTACAGAAGGTAGTGCGTACGGCCCAGTACATCACTGGGGCTGAGCTCCCTGCCATCCAGGACCTCTATACCAGGCGGTGTCAGAGGAAGGCCCTAAAAATTGTCAAAGCCTCCAGTCACCGAAGTCATAGACTGTTCTCTCTGGTATCGTATGGCAAGCGGTACCGGAGCGCCAAGTATCGGACCAAAAGGCTCCTGAATAGCTTCTACCCTAAAGCCATAAGACTGCTGAACAGTTAATCAAATGGCTACCCGGACTATTTGCATTGACCCGTTTTTATTTGCACTGACTCTCTTGCACCGGCTCTATGCACACTCACTGGGCTCTACCCACACACTCACTGGACTCTACACCTACACACTGGACTCTACCCACACACTCACTGGACTCTACCCACACACTCACTGGACTCTACACCTACACACTGGACTCTACCCACACACTCACTGGACTCTACACCTACACACTGGACTCTACCCACACACACACTGGACTCTACCCACACACTCACTGGACTCTACCCACACACTCACTGGACTCTACCCACACACTCACTGGACTCTACCCACACACTCACTGGGCTCTACCCACACACTCACTGGACTCTACCCACACACTCACTGGGCTCTACCCACACACTCACTGGACTCTACCCACACACTCACTGGACTCTACCCACACACTCACTGGACTCTACCCACACACTCACTGGACTCTACCCACACTCACTGGACTCTACCCACACACTCACAGGACTCTACCCACACACTCACTGGACTCTACCCACACACTCACTGGACTCTACCCGCACACTCACTGGACTCTACCCACACACTCACAGGACTCTACCCACACACTCACTGGACTCTACCCACACACTCACTGGACTCTACCCGCACACTCACTGGACTCTACCCAAACACTCACTGGACTCTACCTACACACTCACTGGACTCTACCCACACACTCACTGGACTCTACCCACACACTCACTGGACTCTACCCACACACTCACTGGACTCTACACCTACACACTGGACTCTACCCACACACTCACTGGACTCTACACCTACACACTGGACTCTACCCACACACTCACTGGACTCTACCCACACACTCACTGGACTCTACCCACACACTCACTGGAACTCTACCCACACACTCCCTGGACTCTACCCACACACTCACTGGACTCTACCCACACACTCACTGGACTCTACCCACACACCCTGGACTCTACCCACACTCACTGGACTCTACCCACACTCACTGGACTCTACCCACACACTCCCTGGACTATACCCACTCACTGGACTCTACCCACCCACTCACTGGACTCTACCCACACACTCACTGGACTCTACCCACACACTCCCTGGACTCTACCCACACTCACTGGACTCTACCCACACTCACTGGACTCTACCCACACACTCCCTGGACTATACCCACTCACTGGACTCTACCCACACACTCACTGGACTCTACCCACACACTCACTGGACTCTACCCACACACTCCCTGGACTCTACCCACACACACACTGGACTCTACCCACACACTCACTGGACTCTACCCACACACTCACTGGACTCTACCCACACACTCACTGGACTCTACCCACCCACTCACTGGACTCTACCCACACACTCCCTGGACTGTACCCACACACTCACTGGACCCTACCCACACACTCACTGGACTCTACCCACACACTCACTGGACTCTACCCACACACTCACTGGACCCTACTCACATAATTAAGTATGAGTATGAGTTAGTAGCCTAACTCTAATGAAGTAGACTAACTCTAATAAATAGAACGAAGTAGCCTAGCTATAATAAGTATAATGAAGTAGCCTGTCTCTAATAAATATAATGAAGTAGCCTATCTCTAATAAATATAATGAAGTAGCCTATTCCAACCACTCTTTCTCTCTGTCTGTTCCAGGGGATAGACTTTGCTAGCTTCACAGGCTACATGTTCCTGGGGATCTGTCTGGTCCTCCTCACCTCCTTCCCCTTCCTCCGTCTGCTCTACTGGAACAAGAAGCTGTACAACAAGGAGTCCAGCGAGATCCTCGGTGAGTGTGAGTGTGTGTGTGTTAGTGTGAGTGTGTGATCCTGGGTGAGTCCTGATTGATACCGATGTAGGATCTTAATTTGATCACACTGTTGCAGGAGAACTTGCAGGAAATGTAAAACTTGTGTCGTGTTTGAGGTTTAAAAAGGCTTCTTAAGTTTGTAATTTCCACTTTGATGCCTTAGGAGTTTAGTACAACTGCCACACTGGTGTATCATAACCCAAGAATTAAAGCAAATGTTGTATTTTATAAAGTCTACCAACCTTGCCAGCAGGCATGCCAGCTACGATAGTGAGACAAACTACTCTAACTTGATTGATGGCCTTAAATGGCTTGATAGCTAGTTCATGAGGTTGGGAGATTGGGAACCTATCTAGCTGGCTAGCTGAAGCCAACTTCATAAAATCGCTAGTTGGCTAGTATTTACAGAGAAACAACAAAACAGCAATATGCTACATCGCTTGATCAAATTAATTCACAAACATACATTCCTACGAGTCCTGCCCATCACCGGCAACTAAAATCAATCGCTGTGTGTTTTAACTCGACACTCTCTCTCCTCAACTGACGATACTGTCTGCATACAGTAGAGTATCTAGCGTCCTGCATATCTTTGCTCCGTGGTGCAACATGGAAGGAACCACTTCCTAGGGAGAATTGGGGGGGGTCAAGTCAGTGTACCCCCTCTACAAAATACCCCTGACAAATATTTTTATAAATAATTATGATAAAACGTGGGTTTAAAAATCATGTTTAGCAATTAATTTAACATTTAAAAAAAGGACAAATCTGAGGGGGCATTGTGCACCCTGTGCCCCCTATGGGCATGACGCCTCTGATGTAAATAATAATTCACATTTCCTGTTGCTGCAGGATTATTTTCCTGCTGTAGTAAACTGGCTCAAATTAAAATCCTACATCTGTACAACCATTTCATCAAACTGGAGAAGCACTTTAAACCAATATATTGTTTGTTGTAAACAACACAGTGGAGATCAATGACCACTAAAACAAGTCAACCTTAAAGGGTGGATATGAAACATTTTAACAACTGTTCCAAAACAACCCAACAACCACCCAGTAGTAATCTCATTTCACCTTGTTTAACCCAGAGAGAACCAGGGTGGGGGTGTGAACCCAAACCAGTACCACAATACCTACCACCATCCCAACACCCTACCACTAACCCAACCCCCTACCAGGACTAGTAGTGGTATTGACAGGACTAGTAATGGTATTGTAGTGACAGGACTAGTAGTGGTATTGACAGGACTAGTAGTGGTATTGTAGTGACAGGACTAGTAGTGGTATTGTATTGACAGGACTAGTAGTGGTATTGTAGTGACAGGACTAGTAGTGGTAGTGGTATTGACAGGACTAGTAGTGGTATTGACAGGACTAGTAGTGGTATTGTAGTGACAGGACTAGTAGTGGTATTGACAGGACTAGTAGTGGTATTGTAGTGACAGGACTAGTAGTGGTATTGTAGTGACAGGACTAGTAGTGGTATTGTAGTGACAGGACTAGTAGTGGTATTGACAGGACTAGTAGTGGTATTGTAGTGACAGGACTAGTAGTGGTATTGTATTGACAGGACTAGTAGTGGTATTGTAGTGACAGGACTAGTAGTGGTATTGTATTGACAGGACTAGTAGTGGTATTGTAGTGACAGGACTAGTAGTGGTATTGTAGTGACAGGACTAGTAGTGGTAGTGTAGTGACAGGACTAGTAGTGGTATTGACAGGACTAGTAGTGGTATTGCAGTAACAGGACTAGTAGTGGTATTGTAGTGACAGGACTAGTAGTGGTATTGACAGGACTAGTAGTGGTATTGCAGTAACAGGACTAGTAGTGGTATTGACAGGACTAGTAGTGGTATTGCAGTAACAGGACTAGTAGTGGTATTGACAGGACTAGTAGTGGTATTGCAGTAACAGGACTAGTAGTGGTATTGTAGTGACAGGACTAGTAGTGGTAGTGTAGTGACAGGGACTAGTAGTGGTATTGACAGGACTAGTAGTGGTATTGCAGTAACAGGACTAGTAGTGGTATTGTAGTGACAGGACTAGTAGTGTAGTGACAGGACTAGTAGTGGTATTGTAGTGACAGGACTAGTAGTGGTATTGACAGGACTAGTAGTTGTAGTGACAGGACTAGTAGTGGTATTGTAGTGACAGGACTAGTAGTGGTATTGTAGTGACAGGACTAGTAGTGGTATTGACAGGACTAGTAGTGGTCCTCTGTGGTCCTCTGTAGCTCAGCTGGTAGAGCACACGGCGCTTGTAACGCCAAGGTAGTGGGTTCGATCCCCGGGACCACCCATACACAAAAAAAAATGTATGCACGCATGACTGTAAGTCGCTTTGGGATAAAAGCGTCTGCTAAATGGCATATTTAGTGGTATTGTAGTGACAGGACTAGTAGTGGTATTGACAGGACTAGTAGTGGTATTTGACAGGACTAGTAGTGGTATTGTATTGACAGGACTAGTAGTGGTAGTGACAGGACTAGTAGTGGTAGTGACAGGACTAGTAGTGGTATTGTAGTGACAGGACTAGTAGTGGTAGTGACAGGACTAGTAGTGGTAGTGACAGGACTAGTAGTGGTATTGTAGTGACAGGACTAGTAGTGGTATTGTAGTGACTGGACTAGTAGTGGTATTGTAGTGACAGGACTAGTAGTGGTATTGTAGTGACAGGACTAGTAGTGGTATTGTAGTGACAGGACTAGTAGTGGTATTGACAGGACTAGTAGTGGTATTGACAGGACTAGTAGTGGTATTGACAGGACTAGTAGTGGTATTGTAGTGACAGGACTAGTAGTGGTATTGACAGGACTAGTAGTGGTATTGACAGGACTAGTAGTGGTATTGTAGTGACAGGACTAGTAGTGGTATTGACAGGACTAGTAGTGGTATTGTAGTGACAGGACTAGTAGTGGTATTGTAGTAACAGGACTAGTAGTGGTATTGTAGTGACAGGACTAGTAGTGGTGGTAGTGACAGGACTAGTAGTGGTATTGTAGTGACTGGGACTAGTAGTGGTATTGTAGTGACAGGACTAGTAGTGGTATTGTAGTGACAGGACTAGTAGTGGTATTGTAGTGACAGGACTAGTAGTGGTATTGTAGTGACTGGACTAGTAGTGGTATTGTAGTGACAGGACTAGTAGTGGTATTGTAGTGACAGGACTAGTAGTGGTATTGTAGTGACAGGACTAGTAGTGGTATTGTAGTGACTGGACTAGTAGTGGTATTGTAGTGACTGGACTAGTAGTGGTATTGTAGTGACTGGACTAGTAGTGGTATTGTAGTGACAGGACTAGTAGTGGTATTGTAGTGACAGGACTAGTAGTGGTATTGTAGTGACAGGACTAGTAGTGGTATTGTAGTGACAGGACTAGTAGTGGTATTGTAGTGACAGGACTAGTAGTGGTATTGACAGGACTAGTAGTGGTATTGTAGTGACAGGACTAGTAGTGGTATTGTAGTGACAGGACTAGTAGTGGTAGTGTAGTGACAGGACTAGTAGTGGTATTGACAGGACTAGTAGTGGTATTGTAGTGACAGGACTAGTAGTGGTATTGTAGTGACAGGACTAGTAGTGGTATTGTAGTGACTGGACTAGTAGTGGTATTGTAGTGACAGGACTAGTAGTGGTATTGTAGTGACAGGACTAGTAGTGGTATTGTAGTGACAGGACTAGTAGTGGTATTGACAGGACTAGTAGTGGTATTGTAGTGACAGGGACTAGTAGTGGTATTGTAGTGACAGGACTAGTAGTGGTATTGACAGGACTAGTAGTGGTATTGTAGTGACAGGACTAGTAGTGGTATTGTAGTGACTGGACTAGTAGTGGTATTGTAGTGACAGGACTAGTAGTGGTAGTAACAGGACTAGTAGTGGTATTGTAGTGACAGGACTAGTAGTGGTATTGACAGGACTAGTAGTGGTAGTGACAGGACTAGTAGTGGTATTGACAGGACTAGTAGTGGTATTGCAGTAACAGGACTAGTAGTGGTATTGACAGGACTAGTAGTGGTATTGTAGTGACAGGACTAGTAGTGGTATTGTAGTGACAGGACTAGTAGTGGTATTGTAGTGACAGGACTAGTAGTGGTAGTGTAGTGACAGGACTAGTAGTGGTATTGACAGGACTAGTAGTGGTATTGTAGTGACAGGACTAGTAGTGGTATTGTAGTGACAGGACTAGTAGTGGTATTGTAGTGACAGGACTAGTAGTGGTATTGACAGGACTAGTAGTGGTATTGTAGTGACAGGACTAGTAGTGGTATTGTAGTGACAGGACTAGTAGTGGTATTGTAGTGACAGGACTAGTAGTGGTATTGTAGTGACAGGACTAGTAGTGGTATTGTAGTGACAGGACTAGTAGTGGTATTGTAGTGACTGGACTAGTAGTGGTATTTGTAGTGACAGGACTAGTAGTGGTAGTGACAGGACTAGTAGTGGTATTGTAGTGACAGGACTAGTAGTGGTATCGACAGGACTAGTAGTGGTAGTGACAGGACTAGTAGTGGTATTGACAGGACTAGTAGTGGTATTGTAGTGACAGGACTAGTAGTGGTATTGTAGTGACAGGACTAGTAGTGGTATTGTAGTGACTGGACTAGTAGTGGTATTGACAGGACTAGTAGTGGTATTGTAGTGACAGGACTAGTAGTGGTATTGTAGTGACTGGACTAGTAGTGGTATTGACAGGACTAGTAGTGGTATTGTAGTGACAGGACTAGTAGTGGTATTGTAGTGACAGGACTAGTAGTGGTATTGTAGTGACAGGACTAGTAGTGGTATTGACAGGACTAGTAGTGGTATTGTAGTGACAGGACTAGTAGTGGTAGTGACAGGACTAGTAGTGGTATTGTAGTGACAGGACTAGTAGTGGTATTGACAGGACTAGTAGTGGTATTGTAGTGACAGGACTAGTAGTGGTATTGTAGTGACTGGACTAGTAGTGGTATTGTAGTGACAGGACTAGTAGTGGTATTGTAGTGACAGGACTAGTAGTGGTATTGACAGGACTAGTAGTGGTATTGTAGTGACAGGACTAGTAGTGGTATTGTAGTGACTGGACTAGTAGTGGTATTGTAGTGACAGGACTAGTAGTGGTATTGTAGTGACAGGACTAGTAGTGGTATTGTAGTGACTGGACGAGTAGTGGTATTGACAGGACTAGTAGTGGTATTGTAGTGACAGGACTAGTAGTGGTATTGTAGTGACAGGACTAGTAGTGGTATTGTAGTGACAGGACTAGTAGTGGTATTGTAGTGACAGGACTAGTAGTGGTATTGTAGTGACAGGACTAGTAGTGGTATTGACAGGACTAGTAGTGGTATTGTAGTGACAGGACTAGTAGTGGTATTGTAGTGACAGGACTAGTAGTGGTATTGACAGGACTAGTAGTGGTATTGTAGTGACAGGACTAGTAGTGGTATTGTAGTGACAGGACTAGTAGTGGTATTGTAGTGACTGGACTAGTAGTGGTATTGACAGGACTAGTAGTGGTATTGTAGTGACTGGACTAGTAGTGGTATTGTAGTGACAGGACTAGTAGTGGTATTGTAGTGACAGGACTAGTAGTGGTATTGTAGTGACAGGACTAGTAGTGGTATTGTAGTGACAGGACTAGTAGTGGTATTGTAGTGACAGGACTAGTAGTGGTATTGACAGGACTAGTAGTGGTATTGTAGTGACAGGACTAGTAGTGGTAGTGACAGGACTAGTAGTGGTAGTGACAGGACTAGTAGTGGTAGTGACAGGACTAGTAGTGGTATTGTAGTGACAGGACTAGTAGTGGTATTGTAGTGACAGGACTAGTAGTGGTATTGTAGTGACAGGACTAGTAGTGGTATTGTAGTGACAGGACTAGTAGTGGTATTGTAGTGACAGGACTAGTAGTGGTATTGTAGTGACAGGACTAGTAGTGGTATTGTAGTGACAGGACTAGTAGTGGTATTGTAGTGACAGGACTAGTAGTGGTAGTGGTAGTGACAGGACTAGTAGTGGTATTGTAGTGACAGGACTAGTAGTGGTATTGTAGTGACCAGGACTAGTAGTGGTATTGTAGTGACAGGACTAGTAGTGGTATTGTAGTGACTGGACTAGTAGTGGTATTGACAGGACTAGTAGTGGTATTGTAGTGACTGGACTAGTAGTGGTATTGTAGTGACAGGACTAGTAGTGGTATTGTAGTGACAGGACTAGTAGTGGTATTGTAGTGACAGGACTAGTAGTGGTATTGTAGTGACAGGACTAGTAGTGGTAGTGACAGGACTAGTAGTGGTATTGTAGTGACAGGACTAGTAGTGGTATTGACAGGACTAGTAGTGGTAGTGACAGGACTAGTAGTGGTATTGACAGGACTAGTAGTGGTATTGTAGTGACAGGACTAGTAGTGGTATTGTAGTGACAGGACTAGTAGTGGTATTGTAGTGACAGGACTAGTAGTGGTATTGTAGTGACTGGACTAGTAGTGGTAGTGACAGGACTAGTAGTGGTATTGTAGTGACAGGACTAGTAGTGGTATTGTAGTGACTGGACTAGTAGTGGTATTGACAGGACTAGTAGTGGTATTGTAGTGACAGGACTAGTAGTGGTATTGTAGTGACTGGACTAGTAGTGGTATTGTAGTGACAGGACTAGTAGTGGTAGTGACAGGACTAGTAGTGGTATTGTAGTGACAGGAGGACTAGTAGTGGTATTGTAGTGACAGGACTAGTAGTGGTATTGACAGGACTAGTAGTGGTATTTGCAGTAACAGGACTAGTAGTGGTATTGTAGTGACAGGACTAGTAGTGGTATTGTAGTGACAGGACTAGTAGTGGTATTGTAGTGACAGGACTAGTAGTGGTATTGACAGGACTAGTAGTGGTATTGTAGTGACTGGACTAGTAGTGGTATTGACAGGACTAGTAGTGGTATTGTAGTGACAGGACTAGTAGTGGTATTGACAGGACTAGTAGTGGTATTGACAGGACTAGTAGTGGTATTGACAGGACTAGTAGTGGTATTGTAGTGACAGGACTAGTAGTGGTAGTGTAGTGACAGGACTAGTAGTGGTATTGTAGTGACAGGACTAGTAGTGGTATTGTAGTGACTGGACTAGTAGTGGTATTGTAGTGACAGGACTAGTAGTGGTATTGACAGGACTAGTAGTGGTATTGACAGGACTAGTAGTGGTATTGACAGGACTAGTAGTGGTATTGTAGTGACAGGACTAGTAGTGGTAGTGTAGTGACAGGACTAGTAGTGGTATTGTAGTGACAGGACTAGTAGTGGTATTGTAGTGACTGGACTAGTAGTGGTATTGTAGTGACAGGACTAGTAGTGGTATTGACAGGACTAGTAGTGGTATTGTAGTGACAGGACTAGTAGTGGTATTGTAGTGACAGGACTAGTAGTGGTATTGACAGGACTAGTAGTGGTATTGTAGTGACAGGACTAGTAGTGGTAGTGGTATTGACAGGACTAGTAGTGGTAGTGACAGGACTAGTAGTGGTATTGTAGTGACAGGACTAGTAGTGTATTGACAGGACTAGTAGTGGTATTGTAGTGACAGGACTAGTAGTGGTAGTGACAGGACTAGTAGTGGTATTGACAGGACTAGTAGTGGTATTGTAGTGACAGGACTAGTAGTGGTATTGTAGTG
>CM072230.1:1878955-1901455 GCA_036851935.1 Coregonus suidteri
AGTGTATATATAATATATATACCAGTATGAAAATGTATGCACTCACTTAATTGTAAGTCGCTCTGGATAAGAGCGTCTGCTAAATGACTAAAATGTAAATGTAAAGGTAGCTGTCATATTAATCATGGATAGAGGTCTCCAGTGTCTCTATTCTGTAGTTCAGCTATCCCTCTTCATAAATACAGCTCTTCTCCCTCCACATGCCAAAGGCCACCTTAGCACTGCATGTTGTGTGAAATGAGACAATTAATGCTTCAATATTTGTCATGATGTTGAGGAAGTATGACCTTTAAACAGTTCTCAAAGCAATAATATCACAGTTAGAATAACAGTCATTAGTAAACAACTGGATGAAACAGCTAAGATGACTAACAGACAGTAAAGGAGATAGGGAAGGATGGATATCAGAGGAAGAAAAAACATGTTTACTAAGTATCTCTCTGTCTGTCTCTCTCTCTCTGTCTGTCTGTCTGTCTGTCTGTCTGTCTGTCTGTCTGTCTGTCTGTCTGTCTGTCTGTCTGTCTGTCTGTCTGTCTGTCTGTCTGTCTGTCTGTCTGTCTGTCTGTCTGTCTGTCTGTCTGTCTGTCTGTCTCGGTCTGTCTATCTGTCTCGGTCTGTCTATCTGTCTCGGTCTGTCTGTCTCTTTCTCTGTGTGTCTGTGTGTCTCTGTCTGTCTGTCTGTCTCTCTCTCTCTCTCTCTGTATGTCTGTCTGTCTGTCTGTCTCTCTTTCTCTCTCTCTCTCTCTCTCTCTCTCTGTCTGTCTCTCTTTCTCTCTCTGTCTCACTCTCTGTCTGTCTGTCTGTCTGTCTGTCTGTCTGTCTGTCTGTCTGTCTGTCTGTCTGTCTGTCTGTCTGTCTGTCTGTCTGTCTGTCTTTCTCTCTCTCTCTCTCTCTCTGTCGTCTGTCTGTCTGTCTGTCTGTCTTTCTCTCTCTCTCTCTCGCTCTGTATGTATGTCTGTCGGTCTGTCTCTCTTTCTCTCTCTCGCTCTCTGTCTGTCTCTCTTTCTCTCTCTCTCTCTGTATGTCTCTCTCTCTCTCTCTTTCTCTCTCTCTCGCTCTCTGTCTGTCTGTCTGTCTGTCTGTCTGTCTGTCTGTCTGTCTGTCTGTCTGTCTGTCTGTCTGTCTGTCTGTCTGTCTGTCTGTGTCTGTCTGTCTGTCTATTCCAGCCAGATTTCCCAGGAAGATAAGAACTGGGAGAATAACATTCAGGAGTTGCATAAAAAGGTAATAAAACGGTCAATACTACATCATATATGTCTGTTAACAAAATGGTTCCACTCCAGAATCTCCCATAAGTGTTCAACTGTGTTTAGATCTGGTGACTGAGACGCAGGCACACGCGCACACACACACACACACACACACACACACACACACACACACACACACACACACACACACACACACACACACACACACACACACACACACACACACACACACACACACACACACACACACACACACACACACACAGACACACACACACAAGGGTACATGTCACTGACAAGTTCCTTCTCAAGTACTGACAGGTCTATCAACATCTAGATGTTTGACTGAACAAAAATAGTATTTGCACTCAGAGCATCCTTTTAGTTGGTTTTCGCTCTGTGCTGCTGTTTTTAGATTTATCCACTGTCCGGTTTGTATAAGGCAGCGGCAGGTCTGTTGTTGTTGATAACCACCAGGCACCAGGCTGGATGTGCTCAGAGCCTCATCTGGCCTGTATAACTCATCTAACTCAAGCAGTGAAGCTGTTTCCAGTCATTACTGTGTTGGGCCCCCTGTGAGGCTCTGAGAGGCACTAGTCCTGTTACTGCAATACCACTACTAGTCCTGTCACTACAATACCACTACTAGTCCTGTCACTACACTACCACTACTAGTCCTGTCACTACAATACCACTACTAGTCCTGTCACTACAATACCACTACTAGTCCTGTCACTACAATACCACTACTAGTCCTGTCAATACCACTACTAGTCCTGTCACTACAATACCACTACTAGTCCTGTCACTACCACTACTAGTCCTGTCACTACAATACCACTACTAGTCCTGTCACTACAATACCACTACTAGTCCTGTCACTACAATACCACTACTAGTCCTGTCACTACAATACCACTACTAGTCCTGTCACTACAATACCACTACTAGTCCTGTCAATACCACTACTAGTCCTGTCACTACCACTACTAGTCCTGTCACTACAATACCACTACTAGTCCTGTCACTACAATACCACTACTAGTCCTGTCACTACAATACCACTACTAGTCCTGTCACTACAATACCACTACTAGTCCTGTCACTACAATACCACTACTAGTCCTGTCACTACAATACCACTACTAGTCCTGTCACTACAATACCACTACTAGTCCTGTCACTACAATACCACTACTAGTCCAGTGTCTACTAGTCCTGTCAATACCACTACTAGTCCTGTCACTACAATACCACTACTAGTCCTGTCACTACAATACCACTACTAGTCCTGTCACTTACACTACCCAACTCCTGTCACTGTCAATACCACTACTAGTCCTGTCACTACAATACCACTACTAGTCCTGTCACTACAATACCACTACTAGTCCTGTCAATACAATACCTACTAGTCCTGTCACTACAATACCACTACTAGTCCTGTCACTACAATACCACTACTAGTCCTGTCACTACAATACCACTACTAGTCCTGTCACTACAATACCACTACTAGTCCTGTCACTACAATACCACTACTAGTCCTGTCACTACAATACCACTACTAGTCCTGTCACTACAATACCACTACTAGTCCTGTCACTACAATACCACTACTAGTCCTGTCACTACAATACCACTACTAGTCCTGTCACTACAATACCACTACTAGTCCTGTCACTACACTACCACTACTAGTCCTGTCACTACAATACCACTACTAGTCCTGTCACTACAATACCACTACTAGTCCTGTCACTACAATACCACTACTAGTCCTGTCACTACAATACCACTACTAGTCCTGTCACTACAATACCACTACTAGTCCTGTCACTCACTACCACTACTAGTCCTGTCACTACAATACCACTACTAGTCCTGTCACTACAATACCACTACTAGTCCTGTCACTACAATACCACTACTAGTCCCTGTCATACTACAATACCACTACTAGTCCTGTCACTACCACTACTAGTCCTGTCACTACAATACCACTACTAGTCCTGTCACTACAATACCACTACTAGTCCTGTCACTACAATACCACTACTAGTCCTGTCACTGCAATACCACTACTAGTCCTGTCACTACACCACTACTAGTCCTGTCACTACAATACCACTACTAGTCCTGTCACTACAATACCACTACTAGTCCTGTCACTACAATACCACTACTAGTCCCTCACTACCACTACTAATATACCACTACTAGTCCTGTCACTACCTACCACTACTAGTCCTGTCACTACAATACCACTACTAGTCCTGTCACTACCACTACTAGTCCTGTCAATACCACTACTAGTCCTGTCACTACAATACCACTACTAGTCCTGTCACTACAATACCACTACTAGTCCTGTCACTACAATACCACTACTAGTCCTGTCACTACAATACCACTACTAGTCCTGTCACTACAATACCACTACTAGTCCTGTCAATACCACTACTAGTCCGTCACTACAATACCACTACTAGTCCTGTCCTACTAGTCCTGGTCACTACAATACCACTACTAGTCCTGTACAATACCTGTCACTCACTACAATACCACTACTAGTCCTGTCACTACAATACCACTACTAGTCCTGTCACTACAATACCACTACTAGTCCTGTCACTACAATACCACTACTAGTCCTGTCACTACAATACCACTACTAGTCCTGTCACTACAATACCACTACTAGTCCTGTCACTACAATACCACTACTAGTCCTGTCACTACAATACCACTACTAGTCCTGTCACTACAATACCACTACTAGTCCTGTCACTACAATACCACTACTAGTCCTGTCACTACAATACCATTACTAGTCCTGTACTGGTACCACTACTAGTTAGGGGGGGGTAGTGGGGGGGGTAGTGGGGTAGTTGGGGTAGGGGGTTGGGGTAGGGGGTTGGGGTAGTGGTAGGGGGTTGGGGTAGTGGTAGGGGTTTAGGGGGTAGTGTGTAGGGGGTTGGGGTAGGGGGTTGGGGTAGTGGTAGGGGGTAGTGGTAGGGGGTTGGGGTAGGGGGTTGGTTAGTGGTAGGGGGTTGGGGTAGGGGGTTGGGGTAGTGGTAGGGGGTTGGGGTAGGGGGTTGGGGTAGTGGTAGGGGTTGGGGGTGGTAGTGGTAGTGGGGGTTGGGGTAGTGGTAGGGGGTTGGGGTAGGGGGTTGGGGTAGTGGTAGGGGTAGGGTAGTGGGGGTTGGGGTAGGGGTTGGGGGTGGTAGGGGGTTGGGGTAGGGGGTTGGGGGGGGGTTGGGGTAGGGGGTTGGGGTAGGTAGTTGGTAGGGGGTTGGGGTAGTGGTAGGGGGTTGGGGTAGTGGTAGGGGGTAGTGGTAGGGGGTTGGGGTAGTGGTAGGGGGTAGTGGTAGGGGGTTGGGGTAGTGGTAGGGGGTAGTGGTAGGGGGTTGGGGTAGTGGTAGGGGGTAGGGTAGTGGTAGGGGGTTGGGGTAGTGGTAGGGGGTTGGGGTAGTGGTAGGGGGTAGTGGTAGGGGTTGGGGTAGTGGTAGGGGGTTGGGGAAGTGGTACATGCTGTTTTGATCAATCTAATGAATGACAGGAACATGACATGCCGTTTTGATCAATGTAACGAATGACTGGAAAAACGTTAGGAAACAAATATATACATATTAGCGCCGCTAAATTCAGGCTAAGCACAACAAGGCCAACTTCAAATGCTGACATCCAACAACAAAACTCCATGGTGTGGCCTGGATGTAGCTATACGTTCTTTGAGAGCAATTGTTTTGTACCTTTTTAACAAACAACGTTTTACAATTTCATGGAAAGAACAAATATAGTTTAATGAAACAAGAGGCGTTGTGTTTGTCGCCGGCATACAGCGGAAATCAACCCAGTCGGTCTGAATGCTATAGGTTGCTTGCATGAAAGTTATTATTCAATTTTAATCTGAATTAGACCGATCTGGTTGAATGAAGGTAAAATACCCGGTAAAATAAAAAATTATTAACCTGGCTAAATAACAATAGTGGTTAAATGGGTCTTTGCATGCAGCAAACCTATAGGCATGCTCTTTCATTATTAAATTAGGTTTTTGTCTTTGTTGCTTTTGTAGAGCAGTGTGAAGATAAATCAGGACTCCAAAAAATCTCATTCTAACGAAAACTAGTTGAAATGCCTTTATTATACAGTACCAGTCAAAGGTTTGGACACACCTACTCATTCCAGGGTTTTTCTTTATTTTTACTATTTTCTACATTGTAAAATAATAGTGAAGACATCAAAACTATGAAATAACACACATGGAATCATGTAGTAAGCAAAAAAGTGTTAAACAAATAAAAATATATTTTATATTTGAGATTATTCAAATAGCCACCCTTTGCCTTGATGACAGCTTTGCACACTCTTGGCATTCTCTCAACCAGCTTCACCTGGAATGCTTTTCCAACTATCTTGAAGGAGTTCCCACATATGCTGAGCACTTGTTGGCTGCTTTTCCTTCACTCTGTGGTCCGACTCATCCCAAACCATCTCAATTGGGTTGAGGTCGGGTGATTGTGGAGGCCAGTTCATCTGATGCAGCACTCCATCACTCTCCTTCTTGGTAAAATAGCCCTTACACAGCCTGGAGGTGTGTTGGGTCATTGTCCTGTTGAAAAACAAATGATTGTCCACTAAGTCCAAACCAGATGGGATGGCGTATCGCTGCAGAATGCTGTGGTAGCCATGCTGGTTAAGTGTGCCTTGAATTCTAAATAAATCACAGACAGTGTCACCAGCAAAGCACCTCCACACCATAACACCTCCTCCTCCATGCTTTACGGTGGGAACTACACATGCGGAGATCATCCGTTCACCCACACCGCGTCTCACAAAGACACGGCGGTTAGAACCAAAAATCTCCAATTTGGATCCAGACCAAAGGACAAATTTCCACCGGTCTAAAGTCCATTGCTCGTGTTTCTTGGCCCAAGCAAGTCTCTTCTTCTTGTTGGTGTCCTTTAGTAGTGGTTTCTTTGTAGCAATTCGACCATGAAGGCCTGATTCACAAAGTCTCCTCTGAACAGTTGATGTTGAGATGTGTCTGTTACTTGAACTCTGTGAAGCATTTATTTGGGCTGCAATTTCAGAGGTTGGTAACTCTAATGAACTTATCCTCTGTAGCAGAGGTAACTCTGGGTCTTCCATTCCTGTGGCGGTCCTCATGAGAGCCAGTTTCATCATAGCGCTTGATGGGTTTTGCGACTGCACTTGAAGAAACTTTCAAAGTTCTTTAAATTTTTCGTATTGAGTGACCTTCATGTCTTAAAGTAATGATGGACTGTTGTTTCTCTTTGCTTATTTGAGCTGTTCTTGCCATAATATGGACTTGGTCTTTTACCAAATAGGGCTATCTTCTGTATACCCCCCTACCTTGTCACAACACAACTGATTGGCTCAAACGCATTAAGAAGGAAAGAAATTCCACAAAATTAACTTTTAAGAAGGCACACCTGTTAATTGAAATGCATTCCAGGTGACTACTTCATGCATTTACATTTTAGTCATTTAGCAGACGCTCTTATCCAGAGCGACTTACAGTTAGTGAATACATTTTATTTTTTTACTGGCCCCCCGTGGGAATCGAACCCACAACCCTGGCATTGCAAACGCCATGCTCTATCAACTGAGCTACATCCCTGCCGGCCATTCCCTCCCCTACCCTGGGCCAATTGTGCGCCGCCCATGAGTCTCCCGGTCGCGGCCGGCTGCGACAGAGCCTGGATTCGAACCAGGATCTCTAGTGGCACAGTTAGCACTGCGAAGCAGTGCCTTAGACCACTGCGCCACTCAGGAGACACATGAGTGTGCAAAGCTGTCATCAAGGCAAAGGGTGGCTATTTGAAGAATCTCACATATAAAATATATTTGGATTTGTTTAACACTTTTTTGGGTTACTACATGATTCCATATGTGTTATTTCATAGTTTTGATGTCTTCACTATTATTTTACAATGTATATATAATTAAATATGTATTATTATGAATCAGCTCGCCTCGCACTCGCCATTGCAGCTTGCAGGCAGCCTCCATTCAACACACACACACACACACACACACCACACACACACACCACACACACACACACACACACACACACACACACAACCATAACCCAAACTGGGGAGAGGACAGGAATTAATGCACAATGAAGTTGAGTAAACAAGACTTGTGTGAATAATGCAACAAACTTGATTTCATAGTCTAGAATATTATGAATATAAAATAGAAATCAGCGGGACAAAGTTGTCTGTCTGACTGCTACTCCCGCCCACAGCATGAAACGTGCCCTCTAGGATGATGTTATCTAGATAATGAAGTTGGCTTAATTTGAGAACAACACCACAGGCAGTAAGCAGTTAAGATCGCTCTCTTCTACAGAATTACAGGCAGAGTCCAAGTCAGCCTGCTAAGTTAATGTCCTTGGGTATATTAAAGGTGCAAATAAAATGTATTCTTATTCTCCGAACAGAACAGAATAACAGACCGAGTCCTCCTGGTGAAGTGTGTGTCTGTGCTGGGGGTCGTCATCTTCATGTTCTTCCTCAACTCCTTCGTTCCCAGCATTCATCTGGAGCTGGGTAAGCTGCTGTAATGTCTCATTAAAACAGTGGGTAAGCTGCTGTAATGTCTCATTAAAACAGGACCCACTATTTTGGGTCCTGGTCAAAAGTAATGCAGTATATAATAGTGAATAGGAAGCCATTTTAGATGCAGCCTGGAAATGAATGACTAAGAATCACTGCGTTGTTTTCACTGGCTTGACGACTAGTTGTAGGTTCTGTTAGTATAGTAGTGTAATTATACAGTACAGCTTTCTCCCTATCAGATCATCTTAATATGCTACCAACATCTCAATAAGCCCTGTTAAAACCTGATGCTACCAACATCTCAATAAGCCCTGTTAAAACCTGATGCTACCAACATCTCAATAAGCCCTGTTAAAACCTGATGCTACCAACATCTCAATAAGCCCTGTTAAAACCTGATGCTACCAACATCTCAATAAGCCCTGTTAAAACCTGATGCTACCAACATCTCAATAAGCCCTGTTAAAACCTGATGCTACCAACATCTCAATAAGCCCTGTTAAAACCTGATGCTACCAACATCTCAATAAACCCTGTTAAAACCTGATGCTACCAACATCTCAATAAGCCCTGTTAAAACCTGATGCTACCAACATCTCAATAACCCTGTTAAAACCTGATGCTACCAACATCTCAATAAGCCCTGTTAAAAAACTGATGCTACCAACATCTCAATAAGCCCTGTTAAAACCTGATGCTACCAACATCTCAATAAGCCCTGTTAAAACCTGATGCTACCAACATCTCAATAAGCCCTGTTAAAACCTGATGCTACCAACATCTCAATAAGCCCTGTTAAAACCTGATGCTACCAACATCTCAATAAGCCCTGTTAAAACCTGATGCTACCAACATCTCAATAAGCCCTGTTAAAACCTGATGCTACCAACATCTCATAAACCCTGTTTAAAACCTGATGCTACCAACATCTCAATAAACCCTGTTAAAACCTGATGCTACCAACATCTCAATAAGCCCTGTTAAAACCTGATGCTACCAACATCTCAATAAACCCTGTTAAAACCTGATGCTACCAACATCTCAATAAACCCTGACTCCTAAGTCCTGATGCTACCAGGAAATTACATTTAGGCTACTGCACTGCTTTTAGACCTGTCACAAATGTATAGTTTTTTTGTAACATTCAGCACTCTGTTGAAGAATACATCACGTGCTGTTTAGGACTATTTAGGTGCTGTTGTTATTGCTGAAACACCCATCATGTCACATTAGGTGCTGTTGTTATTGCTGAAACACCCATCATGTAACATTAGGTGGTGTTGTTATTGCTGAAACACCCAAAATGTCACATTAGGTGGTGTTGTTATTTCTGAAACACCCACAATGTCACATTAGGTGGTGTTGTTATTTCTGAAACACCCACAATGTCACATTAGGTGGTGTTGTTATTTCTGAAACACCCACAATGTCACATTAGGTGGTGTTGTTATTTCTGAAACACACACAATGTCACATTAGGTGGTGTTGTTATTGCTGAAACACCCACAATGTCACATTAGGTGCTGTTATTATTGCTGAAACACCCATAATGTCACATTAGGTTGTACTGTTATTGCTGAAACACCCACAATGTCACATTAGTTAGGTGCTGTTGTTATTGCTGAAACACCCATAATGTCACATTAGGTGCTGTTGTTATTGCTGAAACACCCATAATGTCACATTAGGTGCTGTTGTTATTGCTGAAACACCCATAATGTCACATTAGGTGGTGTTGTTATTGCTGAAACACCCATAATGTCACATTAGGTGCTGTTGTTATTTCTGAAACACCCACAATGTCACATTAGGTGGTGTTGTTATTGCTGAAACACCCACAATGTCACATTAGGTGCTGTTGTTATTGCTGAAACACCCACAATGTCACATTAGGTGGTGTTGTTATTGCTGAAATATCCATAATGTCACATTAGGTGCTGTTGTTATTGCTGAAACACCCACAATGTCACATTAGGTGCTGTTGTTATTGCTGAAACACCCATAATGTCACATTAGGTGCTGTTGTTATTGCTGAAACACCCACAATGTCACATTAGGTGCTGTTGTTATTGCTGAAACACCCACAATGTCACATTAGGTGATGTTGTTATTGCTGAAACACCCATAATGTCACATTAGGTGCTGTTGTTATTGCTGAAACACCCATAATGTCACATTAGGTGGTGTTGTTATTGCTGAAACACCCATAATGTCACATTAGGTGCTGTTGTTATTGCTGAAACACCCATAATGTCACATTAGGTGCTGTTGTTATTGCTGAAACACCCATAATGTCACATTAGGTGGTGTTGTTATTGCTGAAACACCCATAATGTCACATTAGGTGCTGTTGTTATTTCTGAAACACCCACAATGTCACATTAGGTGGTGTTGTTATTGCTGAAACACCCACAATGTCACATTAGGTGCTGTTGTTATTGCTGAAACACCCACAATGTCCCCACAAACACCCACAAACACCCACCCACTCACCCACCCACCCACCCACTCACCCACCACCCACCCACCCACTCACCCACCCACTCACTCACCCACCCACTCACTCACCCACCCACCCACCCACCCACCCACTCACTCACTCACCCACCCACCCACCACTCACTCACTCACTCACTCACTCACCCACCCACCCACCCACTCACCCACCCACTCACCCACCCACCCCACCCACCCACCCACCCACCCACCCACCACTCACCCACTCACCCACTCACCCACTCACTCACCCCACCCACCACCCACCACCCACTCACCCCCCACTCACTCACCCACCCACCCACTCCTCACCCCCACTCACCCCTCACTCACACACTCACTCACTCACTCACCTCACTCACTCACTCACCACTCACTCCCACTCCTCACTCACTCACTCACTCACCTCCCACTCACCCACCCACCCACCCACTCACTCACTCACTCACTCACTCACTCACTCACTCACTCACTCACTCACTCACTCACTCACTCACTCACTCACTCACTCACTCACTCACTCACCCACCCACTCACTCCACTCACTCACACCCACCCACCACTCACCCACCCACTCACTCACTCACTCACTCACTCACTCACTCACTCACTCACCACTCCTCACCCTCCTCCCCACCACTCACCCCACTCACCCACCTCACCCACACCCCCCCCACCCACCCACCCACTCACCCACCCACCCACTCACCCACCCCCCCCACCCCCCCCACCCACCCACCACCCCTCACCCACCCACTCACCCACTCACCCACTCACCCCACCCACCCCCTCACCCACTCACCTCACCCCCCCCACCACTCACCCCCCACTCACTCACCCACTCACTCACTCCCTCACTCACTCACCCACTCACCCACCCCACTCACTCACTCACCACCCACCCACTCACTCACCCCCCACTCACTCACCCCCACTCACCTCATCACCACTCACTCACCCCCTCACTCACTCACTCCCCCCTCCTCACTCACCTCCCCCCACCCCCCACTCACCCCCCCACTCACCCACCCCCCCTCACCCACCCACTCACCCCCCCCACCCACCCCCCTCACCCCCACTCACCTCCCTCACCACCCCCCCACCCACCCACCCACCTTCCCCACTCACTCACTCACTGACCAATTGGCAAGGGTCTTCACTGACATTTTCAACATGTCCCTGACTGAGTCTGTAATACCAACATGTTTCAAGCAGACCACCCCCCCCTGTGCCCAAGGACACTAAGATAACCACCTGCCTAAATGACCCCCTACCGACCCGTAGCACTCACACCTCTGTAGCCATGAAGTGCTTTAAAAGGCTGGCCATGGCTCACATCAACACCATTATCCCAGAAACCCTAGACCCACTCGAATTTGCATACCGCCCCAACAGATCCACAGATGATGCAATCTCCCCCCCCCCCACTCCACACTGCCCTTTCCCATCTGGACAAGAGGAACACCTATGTGAGAATGCTATTCATTGACTACAGCTCAGTGTTCAACATCATAGTTCCCTCAAAGCTCATCACAAAGCTAAGGACCCTGAGACTAAACACCTCCCTCTGCAACTGGATCTTGAACTTCCTGACGGGCCGCCCCCAGGTGGTAAGGGTAGGTAACAACACGTCTGCCACGCTGATCCTCAACACGGGGGCCCCTCAGATGGCTGCGTGGTCCCATGGTGTTTATACTTGCGTACTATTGTTCGTACAGATGATCGTGGTACCTTCAGGCGTTTGGAAATTGCTCCCAAGGATGAAGCAGACTTGTGGAGGTCAAAAAAAAAATTCTGAGGTATTGGCTGATTTCTTTTGATTTTCACATGATGTCAAGCAAAGAGGCACTGAGTTTGAAGGTAGGCCTTGAAATACATCCACAGGTACACCTCCAATTGACTCAAATTATGTCAATTAGCCTATCAGAAGCTTCTAAAGCCATTACATATCTTTCTGGAATTTTCCAAGATGTTTAAAGGCACAGTCAACTTAGTGTATGTAAACTTCTGACCCACTGGAATTGTGATACAGTGAATTATAAGTGAAATAATTGTTGGAAAAATTACTTGTGTCATGCACAAAGATAGATGTCCTAACCGACTTGCCAAAACTATAGTTTGTTAACAAGACATTTGTGGAGTGGTTGAAAAACGAGTTTTAATGACTCCAACCTAAGTGTATGTAAACTTCCAAATTCAACTGTAAGTAAGCATTTCACTGTAATGTCTACACCTGCTGTATTCGGCGCATGTGGCAAATACATTTTGATTTGATTTGATTTGAGGTCACAGTCAGGGGGTTGACTATTGCGAGCCCCAACCTATTCACTCCCAGAAGATGTTTTTGAAACTCAGCGTCATTACATTTTCATTAGGTTGACACAGAAACATTTAATTTGGCTTTTAATAATAGTCTGGTCATTTAATTATGTGGCATATGTTCATGACATACAATAAACCTGAATATACTTCCTTGAAACGTTCTCCCCCCCCACCAATGACTGTGAGTAGCCCCCCCCCCCCCAACCCCCCCCCTCTTTCTGTGAGTAGCTAAAGAAAACAACCTGAGTCTCCCCCCTGTGAGTAGCTCCCCCCCCCAACCTGAGTCTCCCCCCCCCCCTGAGTAGCCCCCCCCCTCTTTCCTGTGAGTAGCTAAAGAAAACAACCTGAGTCTCTTTCTGTGAGTAGCTAAAGAAAACAACCTGAGTCTCTTTTTGGTCCCCCTCTTCTCTCCTTCCTCTGCCCCCCCCCCCTATCTATCTGTTTGAGAGAGGAGAGGAGATGAGAGGTTGTTTTGTTCCTTAACCTTACAAGAGTTAATGTGAAACATCCAAACACACCACTCCACTAAACTCAGACACTCTATATCTTCCTGGCTGGGCCATGTAGCATCCAGTCATACTCTATATCTTTCTGGCCCCCCATGTAGCATCCAGTCATACTCTATAATCTCCTGGCCCCCCATGTAGCATCCAGTCATACTCTATATCTTCCTGGCCCCATGTAGCATCCAGTCATACTCTATATCTTCCCCTGGCTGGGCCATGTAGCCCCCCCCCAGTCATACTCTATATCTTCCTGGCTGGGCCATGTAGCATCCAGTCATACTCTATATCCCCCTGGCTGGGCCATGTAGCATCCAGTCATACTCTATATCTTCCTGGCTAGGCCATGTAGTATCCAGTCATACTCTATATCTTTCTGGCTAGGCCATGTAGCATCCAGTCATACTCTATATCTTCCTGGCTGGGCCATGTAGCATCCAGTCATACTCTATATCTTTCTGGCTGGGCCATGTAGCATCCAGTCATACTCTATATCTTCCTGGCTGGGCCATGTAGCATCCAGTCACACGTTTTGTTCTCTTGCGTATCAACCACTACCACAACAACAATAACAAGACGGAGCCGCCCCTCTGCCCCTGGGGACCGCGGGTTGGGACCGCGGGTTGGGACGCACCGGGTTGGGACCGCGGGTTGGGACCGCGGGTTGTGACCGCGGGTTGGGACCGCAGATTGGGACGCACCGGACGCCACTGAAGCTGGTGCACCTCCTGGGCGCAATAGGAACAGAGCCCCCAGCTGTCTCCGACGAAGCCGTTCTGCTGCGGGGAGTTGTGTGGCTCCTGCCTCCCATGGGTTCAGGCACTGCCTCTGGACAGCCAAAGGAGGAGGGCGAGAGGCGAGTGGGGCGCCGGCGCTCCCGAAGAAGGTTGTCCAGATGGATGGCCATTCGAGATGAGCGCATCCAAGGAAAGGTTGTCGTCCCGGCACGCCAACTCTGTTCAGAATAGGGTGCGGAGCGCCGGCTCATTTAATCCGCTGGAGGCTGCCACGGTCCGGAAGGTGAGGGCGTACTCCTACAGCGGTCTGGGCACCCTGCCGGAGTTGGAGAAGTCGCTCACATCCATTTCTGCCCTCCGGTGGATGGTCGATGACCGTCCTGAACAGAGCCATGAACCATAGGAACCCAGCTCCTCCTCTCCTCTCTCCCAGACGGCCGTAGCCCACTCCAGCGCCTTCCCGGAAATGACCGTGGCAACCTTGGACCTCTCGGTGGTGGGGACTGGATGGAGTCCCGTCATACTTGTCCGGGAGGGACAGTTGGGCAACGCTGACCTGGGCGGACTGCTGGATGGGCTGGGGGACTGGCTCGCTGGGACGAATCGTGGTAGAAGGCCCCTCTGCTAGTTGGAGGTGAATCCTCTCAGGTGGTGTCGAGGCAGTGAAGGACGGGAGGACCTCATCCATAGCCGTACCCAGTTCTTCCAGCTGATCGTGGTGTTGGAGGAGGTGTTGGAGGAGGTGTTGGAGGAGGAGGTGTCCCTGTTCACCGACCGTCTGGCAGATGTCTTTCTCTTCTGCTGCTTCCATATTTAGAGGCAGTAGTCTGTCACATATACCCCTTAGAGTCAGGAAGCCCCCCCAGAAGGTGAGTTTAATGATAAAAATAAGGCAGATTAAGAAAATAGGAGAATCGTACTGAACGTGACCAAAACCAATACTGCTTGATCACTGACGCTACTGAGGACGGGGGAGCAGTGTGACAGCTGGTTATAAACCTATCAAAACCTCTCCTCTCTAACAGCAGGTTTTAAACCAGCCTATCAAAACCTCTCCTCTCTAACAGCAGGTTTTAAACCAGCCTATCAAAACCTCTCCTCTCTAACAGATTGGAGATCTTCTCTTTGTCTGCTGCTGTGTTTCTCTTCAGTGCTAGGACACACACCCTCCTCTTTCCTCATGTCTCTCCCTCTCTCTCCCTCGCTCCCCATCTAGCTCTCCCTCACTCCCCTCTCCTCACTCGCTCCCCTCTCCTCACTCGCTCCCCTCCCCTCTCCTCACTCCTCCCCTCTCCTCCTCTCCATCTCCCCTCTCCTCACTCCCCCCTCCCCTCTCCTCACTCGCTCCCCCCTCTCCTCACTCGCTCCCCCCCCCCTCTCCTCACTCGCTCCCCCCTCCTCACTCCCTCCACTCTCCTCACTCCATCCCCCCTCTCCCCCCCCCCCCCCCCCCCCTCTCTCCCCCCCCCCCCCCCCCCCCTCCCCCTCCCTCCCCCCCCTCTCCCTCTCCTCACTCGCTCCCCTCTCCTCCCTCCCCCCCCTCCCCCCCCCCCCATCTCCCCTCTCCTCACTCCATCTCCCCCCTCCTCACTCCCCCCCCTCTCCTCTCCTCACTCCCCCCCCCCCCCTCCCCTCCCCCTCCCTCCCCCCCTCCTCCCTCCCCTCCCCTCTCCTCACTCCATCTCCCCTCTCCTCACTCCATCTCCCCTCTCCTCACTCCATCTCCCCTCTCCTCCCTCCCCCCCCCCCCCCTCCCTCCATCTCCCCTCTCCTCCCTCCTCCCCTCTCCTCTCCTCCTCCCTCCCTCCCCTCTCCTCCCTCCCTCCCCCCCCCCTCTCCTCCCTCTCCTCCCCCCCCCTCCCTCCATCTCCCCTCTCCCCCCCTCCTCCCCCTCCCCTCTCCCCCCCTCCCCCCCCCCCCCCCTCTCCTCCCCTCCCTCCCCTCTCCTCCCTCCCCCCCTCTCCTCCCTCCTCCTCCCCCCCCCCCCCCCCTCACCCTCCTCCCCTCCCCTCCCCCCCTCCCCCCTCCTCCCCCCCCCTCCTCCCCTCTCCTCCCTCCCTCACTCCCCTCCCTCCTCCCTCCCTCCCCTCCCCTCCCTCCCTTCCCCTCCCCCCTCCTCACTCCCTCCCCTCCCCTCCCTCCCCCCCCTCCCCCTCCCACTCCTCCCCCCCCCTCCTCCCTCCCCCCCTCCCCTCTCCCCTCTCCCCCCCCTCTCCCACTCCATCTCCCTCTCCTCCCCCCCTCCCCCCCTCCCCCTCCCCCCTCCCCCCTCCTCACCCCCCCCCCCTCTCCTCCCTCCCTCCCCTCCCCCCTCTCCTCCCTCCCCCCCCCTCTCCTCCCTCTCCCCCCCCTCCTCCTCACTCCTCTCTCCCCTCCCCTCCCTCCCCTCCCCTCTCCTCACCCCCTCCCCCCTCTCCCCCCCCCCCCCCCCCTCCTCTCCTCACTCCCTCCCCCCCCCCCCCTCTCCCCCCCCCCCCCCTCCTCCCCCCTCCCCTCCTCCCCCCTCCATCTCCCCTCTCCCCCTCCTCCCCCCTCTCCCCCCTCCTCCCTCTCCTCTCTCCCCCTCCCTCCCCTCTCCTCTCCTCCTCCCCCCCCCTCTCCTCCTCCCTCCCCTCCCCCCCCCTCCCTCCCCCCCCTCCTCACTCCATCTCCCCCCCTCCCTCCACCCCCCCCTCCCTCTCCTCCCTCTCCCTCTCCCCCCTCCCCCTCTCCCTCTCTCCCCTCCTCCTCCTCCCCTCCCCTCCCCCCCCCTCTCCCCCCCCTCCTCCCCTCCCCCCCCCCTCCCTCTCCCCCCTCTCCTCACTCCTCTCCCCTCCTCACTCCATCTCCCCTCTCCTCACCTCTCTCCCCCTCTCCTCCCTCCCTCCCCTCTCCTCACTCGCTCCCCCCCCCCCTCCCCCCTCCCCCCCCCCTCCCCCCTCTCCCCCCCCCTCCCTCCCTCCCCTCTCCCCCCTCCCCCCCCTCTCCTCTCCCTCCCCTCCCCCCCTCTCCTCCCCCTCCCTCCCCTCCCCCCTCCTCCCTCTCCCCCCCTCCTCCCCCCCTCTCCCTCTCCCCTCCCCTCTCCTCCCCCCTCTCCTCCTCCCCTCCCCCCTCTCTCCTCTCTCTCCCCCTCTCCTCACTCCCTCCCCCTCCTCCCCCTCCCCTCTCCTCCCCCCCTCCCCCTCTCTCCCCCCCCCCTCTCCTCTCCTCCCTCCCCCCCCTCTCCTCCCCTCTCCCCTCTCCTCCTCCCCCCCCCCTCTCCCCTCTCCTCTCCCCTCTCCTCCCCCTCTCTCTCTCCTCCTCCCCCTCCCTCTCCTCTCCTCTCTCCCTCTCCCCCCCCTCCTCTCTCCCTCCCCCCCCTCCTCACTCCATCTCCCCTCTCCTCACTCCATCTCCCCCCTCTCCTCCTCCCTCTCCCCCTCTCCCCCTCCCCTCCCCTCTCCTCCCTCTCTCCCCCTCCTCCTCTCCTCCCTCCCTCCCCTCCCCTCTCCTCCTCCCCCCCCCCTCCCCCCTCCTCCCCTCCCCTCTCCTCACTCCATCTCCCCTCCTCCTCACTCCATCTCCCCTCTCCTCCCTCCATCTCCCTCCCCTCCCTCCTCTCCCCTCTCCCACTCCTCCCCTCTCCTCCCCCCCTCCCCTCCTCCTCCCCTCGCTCCCCCCCCCTCTCCTCCCTCCCCCCCCCCTCCCTCCCTCCCTCCCCTCTCCTCCCTCCCTCCCCTCCCCTCTCCTCCTCTCGCCCCCCCTCTCCTCCCTCTCTCTCCCCTCTCCTCCCTCCATCTCCCCCCTCCTCCTCTCCATCTCCCCTCTCCTCCTCCCCCCCCTCTCCTCTCCTCTCTCCCCCTCTCCTCACTCGCTCCCCTCCCCTCTCCTCACTCGCTCCCCTCTCCTCACTCCCTCCCCTCTCCTCCTCTCCCCTCCCCTCCCTCCTCCTCCCTCCCTCCCCCTCTCCTCCCTCCTCCTCCCCTCTCCTCCCTCCCCCCTCCCCTCTCCTCCCTCGCCCTCCCCTCTCCTCCCCTCTCCCCCTCCTCTCTCTCTCTCCCTCCCCCCCTCTCCTCCCTCCCTCCCCTCTCCTCCCTCCTCCTCTCCCCCCCTCCTCACCCATCTCCCCCCCCTCTCTCCCTCCCCCTCCCCTCTCCTCTCTCTTCCCCTCCCCTCTCCTCTCTCCTCCCCTCTCCTCTCCTCACTCCCTCCCCTCTCCTCCACTCCCCCCTCCCTCACTCCATCCCCCCCCCTCCCCCCTCCTCCCCCCCCTCCCTCTCCATCTCCCCTCTCCTCTCTCCTCCCTCTCCCCTCTCCTCTCTCCTCCCCTCTCCTCTCCCTCACTCCCCCCCTCTCCTCTCCCCCCTCCCTCTCCCCTCTCCTCCCTCTCCTCCTCCCCTCCTCCCTCCCCCTCCCCTCTCCCCCCTCCCCCCCCCTCTCTCCCCCCTCCCTCCTCCCCCCCCCTCCCCATCTCCTCTCCCTCTCCTCACTCCCTCCCCTCTCCTCTCCCTCCCCCCCCCCCCCTCTCCTCACCCTCCTCCCCTCTCTCACTCCTCTCCCCTCTCTCCTCCTCACTCCATCTCCCCTCTCCTCTCTCCCTCCCCCCCCTCTCCTCTCCTCCCCTCCTCCTCTCTCCTCCCCCCCCCTCTCCTCCCTCCCTCCCCTCTCCTCACTCCCTCCCCTCTCCTCCTCCCTCCCCTCTCCTCCTCCTCCCCTCCCCTCCCCTCTCCCTCCCCCCACTCTCCTCCTCCTCCTCTCCCCTCTCCTCACTCCATCTCCCCTCTCCTCCTCTCTCTCCCCTCCCCTCTCCTCACTCGCTCCCTCTCCTCACTCGCTCCCCTCTCCTCCTCCTCCCTCCCTCTCCCCTCCTCCTCCCCCCCCTCTCCCCTCCCTCCTCCTCGCTCCCCTCTCATCACTCGCTCCCTCCCCTCTCCTCCTCTCCCCCTCTCCTCACTCCTCCCTCCCCTCTCCTCACTCCATCTCCCCTCTCCTCACTCGCTCCCCTCTCCTCCTCCATCTCCCTCTCCCCTCTCCTCCACTCCATCTCCCCTCTCCCCCTCTCCTCCCCTCCCCTCTCCTCACTCTCTCCCCTCTCCTCCCTCGCTCCCCTCCCCTCTCCTCCCTCGCTCCCTCTCCTCACTCCATCTCCCCTCTCCTCACTCCATCTCCCCTCTCCTCACTCCATCTCCCCTCTCCTCACTCCATCTCCCCTCTCCTCCCTCGCTCCTCTCTCCCCCTCTCCTCACTCGCTCCCCTCTCCTCTCCTCACTCCCCCCCCTCTCCTCACTCGCTCCCCTCTCCTCACTCGCTCCCCCTCTCCTCACTCCATCTCCCCTCTCCTCACTCCATCTCCCCTCTCCTCACTCCATCTCCCCTCTCCTCACTTCATCTCCCCTCTCCTCACTCCATCTCCCCTCTCCTCACTCCATCTCCCCTCTCCTCACTCCATCTCCCCTCTCCTCACTCCATCTCCCCTCCCCTCCTCACTCGCTCCCCTCTCCTCACTCCTCCCTCTCCCCTCTCCTCACTCCATCTCCCCTCTCCTCCTCACTCGCTCCCCTCTCCTCACTCGCTCCCCTCTCCTCACTCCATCTCCCCTCTCCTCACTCCATCTCCCCTCTCCTCACTCCATCTCCCCTCTCCTCACTCGCTCCCCCCCCCCCTCTCTCTCTTTCTCTCTCTCTCTCCCTCCAAAAGACAGGGTTTAATTCTGAGGATTACCTTAATGCTGTGGTTGGGATATGTGTTAGAGTGGGATGCTTTGGTAATGAACCCACCAAGCCTGAACAGAAACATTATCCATCAGCCCCTACCTGGTAACACTCAACTCAATCGTGTTATTGGACAATAAGGCAGAGCACGCTTTGATGGGAATCAAATCCTCTGTCTGGCTCTCTCTCTCTCTCACACGCACAAACAAACACTCTGTTTATCTACGTGGTGAGTCACCTTGTTTGTTTGATTCTCCTCAACGAAGTCTCTCGTCGTGACAGCCTTAAAATGTCCGCCCAGATTCCCCTATCTATCACTCTAACCTGCAAGGGAGGAACGGAGGAATGTTAATAGATGCAGTGAACTCCCGGATTGTGCAGTTAGTCGAAACATAAACTACAAACATCTATTTTGACATTTGAAATCCTGGGGGAGCGGGAAACGTCATTCAGTCTGTCTGTCTATGGCACACTGGAATACATAAAGGTCAACAGATAGGTGTACTGTATTGTTAGATAGGTGTACTGTATTGTTAGATTGCGACGGATTTGTGTCACGGAAAGAGATTAAATAATCTGGGCCAGTTAGAGAGAAAGGCCTTTCCTTATATAGTCTACTAATGCTGACCCAGGGTGCCATTTGGGACCAAGGGTGCCATTTGGGATGCTATATTTGGGACGCTATAGGTGCCATTTGGGACGCTATAGGGTTTGGGACGCTATAGCCATTTGGGATGCTATAGGGTGCCATTTGGGACGCTATAGGGTGCCATTTGGGACGCTATAGGGTGCCATTTGGGACGCTATCATAGCCATTTGGGATTGCCATTTGGGATGCTATAGGGGGCCATTTGGGATGCTAGTGCCAAAATAGGGCATTTTTCATAGTTAGAGGGCTTTTTTAGACTTTAGTGAAACAACACCACAACATGTACGGTGGAATTAATATGGAACCGTTCCTGATCCCTTCTCTGTATCTTCTCGTACTCTCTGTCTGTTGGATTTGTTAACTCACTTTATGTTTAAACTCAAGTCTACCATTACTCAGCTTAATTTCATGCACTCTGGACTCAACACCTTAAGGTTTCCTCATGGTCTTTGTGCGTGCCCAAGCACTAAACGCAGTGGGGGTTGCAGTGGCACAGTGTCGGTCAAACAGACTGGCTGTAGACTGGTCTCAGGGTCCTCTCTCCTGTCCTTTACCCCAGGTTGGATAGCTATCCTTGGGGCTCTGTGGGGCTGGCTGTAGTAGGGTGGTTCTAACAGGGTCCTCTCTCCTCTCGGTCCCCCAGGATGGATAGCTATCATCGGGGCTCTGTGGCTGCTGGTGCTGGCTGACGTCCAGGACTTCGAGATCATTCTGCACAGAGTGGAGTGGGCCACGCTGCTGTTCTTCGCTGCTCTGTTTGTTCTCATGGAGGTATGTTTTAATCCTTTGTTTTGTAAAGGGCCCAATCTCACCCCAAAAATAACCCTTTGTTTTGTAAAGGGCCCAATCTCACCCCAAAACACAGCCTTTAACCGAACTGGGGCCAGGGGGGCTTTGTTTTGTAAAGGGCCCAATCTCACCCCCCCAAAACACAGGGCCTTTAACCGAACTGGGGCAGGGGGGCTTTGTTTTGTAAAGGGCCCAATCTCACCCCAAAACACAGCCCTTAACCGAACTGGGGCCGGGGGGCTTTGTTTTGTAAAGGGCCCAATCTCACCCCAAAACACAGCCCTTAACCGAACTGGGGCCGGGGGGCTTTGTTTTGTAAAGGGCCCAATCTCACCCCAAAACACAGCCCTTAACCGCACTGGGACCGGGGGGCTTGGCTTAGTGTGTGTGTGTCTGTTTGTCTGTGTGTGTGTTTGTACACGTGCGTCCGTGTGTGTGTGTGTGTGTCTGCGTTCTTGTGTGTGATTAGTGCAGAACCTCTATAAAGTGTTTAGCCGGTCATTGGAAACACTGCAGAACAGGGCCATCAGACAGCACAGGGAGGACAGGCTCTGTCTATTTCAATAAGATGGATGCTGTCCTGAGAAGGACAGTCTCTGTCTATTTCAATAAGATGGATGCTGTCCTCCAGAAGGACAGTCTCTGTCTATTTCAATAAGATGGACGCGGTCCTGAGAAGGACAGTCTCTGTCTATTTCAATAAGATGGACGCGGTCCTGAGAAGGACAGTCTCTGTCTATTTCAATAAGATGGATGCTGTCCTCCAGTAGGACAGTCTCTGTCTATTTCAATAAGATGGATGCTGTCCTCCAGAAGGACAGTCTCTGTCTATTTCAATAAGATGGACGCGGTCCTGAGAAGGACAGTATCTATTTCAAGAAGATGGACGCTGTCCTCCAGAAGGACAGTATCTATTTCAAGAAGATGGACGCTGTCCTCCAGAAGGACAGACAGGCCAGTCTCTGTCTATTTCAATAAGATGTATGAATTATAGACAGTTTCTCTACTCATGGTGAATAGAGAATCAGCATTACACAGTCAAAATAATCACATAGGATTTACTTTTTCATTGTTCTTTAATCAGGGACTGATTTAGACCTGGGACACCAGGTGGGTGCAATTAATTATCAGGTAGAACAGAAAACCAGCAGTAGTCCGGACCTCATAGGGTAAAATGCCCCTGATCTGGAGGGATATAGTTGAGCCTGTTTCATATTTGAGCTCAGAGGCCTTCTTCTCATGGTCAAACCTAAACAAACACATGGTCCTGGTGACTGATGTTCACTTCCTCTTCTCTCTCTCCCTATAGGCTTTGGCCCAGCTGCAGCTTATCGACTATATTGGAGTGCAGACGGCCCTGCTCATAAAAGTAAGTTGACCTTTGTTTTAAAGACTGAACCCCCATCACACTCCTGTCATGTAGAAAGTTGACCAGATTATATTGTTGGCCCCGTAAAGACTGAACCCCCATCACACTCCTGTCATGTAGAATGGTTCTCAATGTGTTCTGTGTTAGAGATAGGGTAGA
>CM072230.1:1906455-1928955 GCA_036851935.1 Coregonus suidteri
CATCTATAGATCACTGCTAGGCAAATCCCCGCCTTATCTTAGCTCATTGGTCACCATAGCAGCACCCACCCGTAGTCTGCGCTCCAGCAGGTATATCTCACTGGTCATTCCCAAAGCCAACACCTCCTTTGGCCGCCATTCCTTCCAGTTCTCTGCTGCCAATGACTGGAACGAATTGCAAAAATCTCTGAAGCTGGAGACTCTTATCTCCCTCAATAACTTTAAGCATCAGTTGTCAGAGCACCTTACCGATCACTGCACCTGTACACAGCCCATCTGAAATTATCCCACCCAACTACCTCATCTCTATATTGTTATTTAATTTGCTCTTTTGCACCCAGTATCTCTATTTGCACATAATCTCTTGCACATCTAGCATTCCAGTGTTAATACTATTGTAATTATTCTGCACTATAGCCTATTTATTGCCTTACCTCCATAACTTGCTACTTTGCACACACTGTATATATATTTTCTGTTGTATTTCTGACTTTATGTTTTTTTACCCCATATGTAACTCTGTGTTGTTTTTTTATTGCACTACTTTGCTTTATCTTGGCCAGGGTCGCAGTTGTAAATGAGAACCTGTTCTCAACTGGCTTACCTGGTTAAATAAAGGTGAAATAAAAAAATAAAATAAAAACTGCCTGCCACACTGTCCCCCTGTGCTCCTGGAGGCTGCCCACTGCCTGCCACACTGTCCCCCTGTGCTCCTGGAGGCTGCCCACTGCCTGCCACACTGTCCCCCTGTGCTGCTGGGAGGGGAGGCACACAGTGAACAGAGTGCAGCTTCCATACGCTGTCACACACTCACACAGACACACACACACACACACACACTCACACATGCACACACACACACACACTCACACATGCACACACACACACACACACACACACCACACACACACACACACACACACACACACTCACACAGACAAACAGACACACACACACACACACTGACACACAGACTCACACATGCACACAGACACATGCACACACACTCACACACACACTCACACACACACACACACTCGCACATGCACTGAATGGGATTTGAGTTGTCTTTTCTGATCTCTCTCTCTCCATCTTGGTATTAATCATTTTGAAGATTAATTAGATTTTAGTCATTTAGCAGACAATCTTATCCTGAGCGATTTACAGGAGCAATTAGGGTTAAGGCATAGATTCATGTCGCCACCTGGGTGTCAGAAGGGGGGAAGGAGAAAAGTAGTTGAGTGTCATCCGCATAGCAATGATAGGAGAGACCATGTGAGGATATGACGGAGCCGAGTGACTTGGTGTATAGAGAGAAGAGGGCCTAGAACCGAGCCCTGTGGGACAACGGTAGTGAGAGTATGTTATAATAATAATAATAATAATATGCCATTTAGCAGACGCTTTTACCCAAAGCGACTTACAGTCATGCGTGTATACATTTTTACGTATGGGTGGTCCCGGGGATCGAACCCACTACCTTGGCGTTACAAGCGCCGTGCTCTACCAGCTGAGCTACAGAGGACCACGCATGTGTGGTGCAGACACAGATCCTCTCCACGTCACCTGGTAGGAGCGGCCTACCAGGTAGGATGCAAAGCAAGAGTGTTCAGAGCCTGAGACGCCCAGCCCTGAGAGGGTGGATAGGAGGATCAGCCCTGAGAGGGTGGAGAGGAGGATCAGCCCTGAGAGGGTGGAGAGGAGGATCAGCCCTGAGAGGGTGGAGAGGAGGATCAGCCCTGAGAGGGTGTGAGAGGAGGATCAGCCCTGAGAGGGTGGAGAGGAGGATCAGCCCTGAGAGGGTGGAGAGGAGGATCTGATGGTTCACAGTGTCGAAGGCAGCGGATAGATCTAGGAGGATGAGAACAGAGGAGAGAGAGAGTCAGCTTTAGCAGAGCAGAGAGCCTCCGTGACACAGAAAAGAGCAGTCTCAGATGAGTGACCCGTCTTGAAGCCTGACTGGTTAGGGTCAAGAAGATTGTTCTGTTCAAATATTTTTTATTGAACACACACAAGAATGGTGTATAGGTATGAAAGACATGTGTACAGTTCTTATCTAAACATAAGAGAACAGACATGAACAACAAGACCCAGAGTTCTGGACACAAAACAAATATTACAAAACACGACATACAGAACAGGGACAGGTAGAAAGAAAAAGGGTAGATGTAACCCCCCCACTTATACCCCCCCTTTATCCCCCCCCCCCCCCCCCCCCCCCCCCCCATTCCCACCCTATTCCCCTCCCGACTGCTCGAGTGTCCGGGCCAGCACACGCTGCCCAAAGGTATATATAAATATGACAATTGAGAGTGCGTTAAAAAGTACAAATTCACAGCACCGACTGGTCCAGGTAAGAGAGGAAAGGCTGCCAGATTTGATCAAATGTTGATAATTTATTGTTCAGAATATAAAGAAGATTGTTCTGAGAGACATAACGAGAGAGTTGATCAGAGACGGCACGCTCAAGTGTTTTGGAAAGAAAAGAAAGAAGGGATTACCAGTCTGTAGTTTTTGACGTCAGATGAGTCGAGGGTTGGTTTTCTTGAGAAGGGGAGCGACTCGGACCATTTTGAAGTCAGAGGCCAGTGGTCAAGGAGGAGTTGATGAGGGAAGTGAGAAGGTCTTCAGAGATGGTCTGGAGGAGGGGAGATGGTCTGGAGGAGGGGAGATGGTCTGGAGGAGGGGAGATGGTCTGGAGGAGGAAGGAGGGGAGATGGTCTGGAGGAAGGGAGATGGTCTGGAGGAGGGGAGATGGTCTGGAGGAGGGGAGATGGTCTGGAGGAGGGGAGATGGTCAGGAGGAGGGGAGATGATCTGGAAGAAGGGAGATGGTCTGGAGGAGGGGAGATGGTCTGGAGGAAGGGAGATGGTCTGGAGGAGGGAGGAGGGAGATGGTCTGGAGGAGGAAGGAGGGGAGATGGTCTGGAGGAGCGGAGATGGTCTGGAGGAGGAAGGAGGGGAGATGGTCTGGAGGAGGAAGGAGGGGAGATGGTCTGGAGGAGGGGAGATGGTCTGGAGGAGGAAGGAGGGGAGATGGTCTGGAGGAGGGGAGATGATCTGGAGGATGGGGTCGAGTAGGCAGGTTGTCAGGTGGGCAGACCTCACTAGTCACAGGATTTCATCTTCAGAGAGAGGGGAGAAAGAGGTCAAGCTGTAGGGTAGTTCTGTGTGAGTGGGACCAGTGGACTCAATAGGATGAGTGAATGAGAAGCAGATGTCATAAACTTTCTTTTCAAAGTGGTTGACAAAGTCGTCTGCAGAAGGGGAGGGGGTGGAGGATTAAGAGTTTCCAGAAGAGAGAGATGATAGGATAGAAGAGGAGAGAGTAGTTGGGAGAGAGAGAGTGAAGATTGCGACGACGCATGACCATCTGGGTAGGGACTGAGTGGGTAGGGTTGGAGGAAAGATGGAGACAGAAAAGGAAACAATGTAGTGATCAGAGACCTGGAAGAGGGTTGCAGTGAGATTAGTAGGAGAACAACCTCTAGTAAAGATGAGGTCAAGCATATTGCCTGCCTTGTGAGTTGGAGGTGATTGGGAAAGGGTGAGGTCAAGCATATTGCCTGCCTTGTGAGTTGGAGGTGATGGGGAAAGGGTGAGGTCAAGCATATTGCCTGCCTTGTGAGTTGGAGGTGATTGGGAAAGGGTGAGGTCAAGCATATTGCCTGCCTTGTGAGTTGGAGGTGATGGGGAAAGGGTCAAAAGAGGCAAGGTGGGGAACGAGAGAGTTAGAAAGAAATGAATCAGAACGCAGACGTCGGGAGGTTGAAGTCACCAAGTACGAGGAATGGTGAGCCGTCATCAGGAAATTAGCTTATCAAGGTGTCAAGAGTTCCAATGTCTAGTTCCAATATATAGTAATCATAATCATTATAATTATTATAATAATTAATTTAACTTGTATAGTGCCTTTCATTACAGAAAATAATCTCAAAGCGCATAAAAATCTAAACAAAAAGCAAATGATGTTAGAGACAGAGATTGAATGTCTCTCTCTTCTGAAGAAAGGCTGGCAGTTGAGACAGTTCCATAGGACCCGCTCCTCCGTAGGTTCTGGTCCTCCACTGCCCAACATGTAGCACCCACCTGGGTGATGTCAAGGCCGCTGAAAAGCGCACTAAAAGACATCTTGGCAGTGGTTAAGAACAGTTCCTGATCATCTTCTGCCATCTCTAGATCTCTAGGTAATTCTTCCCGACAGATGAAACAAAGCTGCATTATTTGAATCCAAACAGCCAGCTAGCTAGCTAGCTATAAGCCGAAAAGATAGACTTTTCATCAAAATTCTGCAAGAATGTGCCTTCGGAAATTATTCAGACCCCCAGCCTTGTTCTACAATGGATTAAATATTTATTTTTTCTCAGCAATCTTCACACAATACGGCATAATGACAAAGCGAAAATTTAATAAAAATGATTTTCAGCCCCTTTGCTATGAGACTCGAAATTGAGCTCAGGTGCATCCTGTTTCCATTGATCATCCTTGAGATGTTTTCTAAAACTTGATTGGAGTCCACCTGTGGTAAATTCAATTGATATGACATGATTTGGAAAGGCACACACCTGTCTATATAAGGTCCCGTAGTTTACAGTGCATGTCAGAGCAAAAACCAAGCCATGAAGTCGAAGGAATTGTCTGTGGAGCTCCGAGACAGGATTGTGTTGAGACACAGATCTGGGGAAGGGTACCAAAACAATTCTGCAGCATTGAAGGTCCCCAAGAACACAGTGTCCTCCATCATTCTTAAATGGAAGAAGTTTGGAACCACCTACACTCTTTCTAGAGCTGGCCACCTGGCCAAACTGAGCAATCGGGGGAGAAGGGCCTTGGTCAAGGAGGTGACCAAGAACCCGATGGTCACTCTGACAGAGGTCTAGAGTTCGTCTGTGGAGATGGGAGAACCTTTCAGAAGGACAACCATCTCTGTAGCACTCCACCAATCAGGCCTTTATGGTAGTGGCCACACGGAAGCAACTCCTCAGTAAAAAGCACATGTAAGCCCGCGTAGAATTTGCCGAAAGGCACCTAAAGGACTCTCAGACCATGAGAAACAAGATTGAACTCTTTGGCCTGAATGCCAAGCGTCACATATGGAGTAAACCTGGCACAATCCCTACGGTGAAGCATGGTGATGGCAGCATCATGCTGTGGGGATGTTTTTCAGCGGCAGGGACTGGGAGACTAGTCAGGATCGAGGGAAAGATGAACGGAGCAAAGTACGGAGAGATCCTTGATGAAAACCTGCTCCAGAGCGCTCAGGACCTCAGACTGGGGCCAAGGTTCACCTTCCAACAGGACAACGACCCTAAGCACATAGCCAAGACAACACAGGAGTGGCATTGGGACAAGTCTCAGAATGTCCTTGAGTGGCCCAGCCAGAGCCAGGACTTGAACCCCATCTAAAATCTCTGGAGAGACCTGAAAATAGCTGTGCAGCAACGCTCCCCATCCAACCCGACAGAGCTTGAGAGGATCTGCAGAGAAGAATGGGGAGAAACTCCCCAAATACAGGTGTGCCAAGCTTGTAGCGTCATACATAAGAAGACTCCAGGTTTGTAATCGCTGCCAAAGGTGCTTCAACAAAGTACTGAGGGTCTGAATATATATGTAAATGTGATATTTAAGTTTTTTATTTTTAATAAATTAGCAAAAAAATTGACAGACAATTTAATAAAATTTTAGAATAAGGGTGTAACGTAACAAAATGTGGAAAAAGTCAAGGGGTCTGAATACTTCCGAAGGCACTGTAAGTGATCAACTCCTAGAGCAGTCAACCCCCCAAAAATAATGTACAAAATGTTACAAAAAATAGACAAAAAAAAAACTACAATATTTACAGAACCCTCTGCCACTTACCATCAATATTTGCATAACCTTTGTGATTGGAGGATAGCTATGAAGGTTATCGGCTCAGGATCAACTACTCTGATCTCCGCGAGTTCATTAATAATAGAATGATCATATTTGAAGTTGAAAAAAAAGGTCAGTCTTTGGTAAATGACAGGAAGGAGTGAAATGTTAACTGGTACCCAGGAAAACGCAGCCCAGCAGGAAAGTGTCCATCTTCATTTCTAAGACATAGTCAATTACAGCACAAACTCCATTTGCCATGTGCTCTCACCAAGCATTTCAACCATAAGCTTTCAGCAACAAGGATCCACCATGCCTCTTGACTGCACAATGTTCTGTGGGTGGCCGCCAAGAAACACAAAAACAGGGTTGAAAATACATTCAACACAAATCCCATGACCAGTCCCTGTGTGTCTTTCTCCAGATCATGTGACCAGCCACCTCCTGTATGATTGGTTGTTTCTATACTTCCTGACTTCCCTGTGTGTCTTTCTCCAGATCATGTGACCAGCCACCTCCTGTATGATTGGTTGTTTCTATACTTCCTGACTTCCCTGTGTGTCTTTCTCCAGATCATGTGACCAGCCACCTCCTGTATGATTGGTTGTTTCTATACTTCCTGACTTCCCTGTGTGTCTTTCTCCAGATCCCTGTCCTCATCAACCTGAGTCAAGATGCAGACGTCAACCTGCCTATCAAACCCCTCATCTTTGCACTGGCCATGGGAGCCTGTCTGGGAGGTGAGTTACAGACAGACAGACAGACAGACAGATGGACAGACAGACGGACCGACAGACAGACAGACGGACCGACAGACAGACAGACCAACAGACAGACAGACAGACAAACAGACAGACACACAGACAAACAGACAGACAGACAGACCGACCGACCGACCGACCGACCGTCATAGGATGCAACCTTTCCAACAAGTCAGTTTGTTAAATTTCTGCCCTGCTAGAGCTGCCCCGGTCAACTGTAAGTGCTGTTATTGTGAAGTGGAAACGTCTAGGAGCAACAATGGCTCAGCCGTGAAGTGGTAGGCTACACAAGCGGTGAGTGCTGAAGGCTAGGACCCTTAGTTCCAGTGAAGTGAAATATTAACGCTACAGCATACAATGACATTCTAGATGATTCTGTCCTTCCAACTTTGTGGCAACAGTTTGGGGAAGGCCCTTCCCTGTTTCAGCATGACAATGCCCCTGTGCAAAAAGCGAGGTCCATACAGAAATGGTTTGTGGAGATCGGTGTGGAAGAACCTGACTGGCATGCACAGAACCTTGACCTCAACCCCATCGCACACCTTTGGGATGAATTCGAATGCCGACTGCGAGCCAGGCCTAATCGCCCAACATCAGTGCCCGACCTCACTAATGCTCTTGTCGCTGAATGGAAGCAAGTCCCCGCAGCAATGTTCCAACATCTAGTGGAAAGCCTTCCCAGAAGAGTGGAGGCTGTTATAGCAGCAAAGGGGGGACCAAAACCATGTTAATGCCCATGACTTTGGAATGAGATGTTAGACAATACTTTGGGTCATGTGGTGCATGTAGAAGACTAACAGTTGAACTGTTGGCGATAATAGTTGCCCTCCAGTGGGTGGAGGACGCTGTATTGAATAGTTTATCATCTGTTAAATCTAATAGGAGTGACCTACTATTGGAGGTATTAATGTTATTATGGAGAATCGAGTCACTTGGTGTAGTAGTGAGATTCTACTGGGTCCATTAGGGTGTTGAAAGGAATGAAAGTGTAGATCAGATAGGCAAAAGGGCTTTAAAAATAGATATAATTGATATTAATGTTCCATTGAGTAGAGGGTAAGATCAGAGACATTTTGATAACGGCAGAAGAGATGGGACTCTGAGCCCAAGGGCCAGCATTTATGGTCGCTCTGTTTCTAGCTCCTAAACAACTTCGCAGTATTTTTTTTTTTTATGGTGTTATTTCTCACATTATTAGCCCAGAACATTTCTTTGAGTTATTACATACAGACGGAAATAACTTTTGGATATCAGAGCGACGGTAACTCACCAGCATTTTCGACCAGAAATACGACTTTCCTGAATTGGATCCTTTGTTCGTACCCCACAAGGCGATTGAACTTATCCCAGAGGCTGCTCCAAGACGCTCCAAGACGCTGCCTGCGGAGAAGAGATAGTGGTCTTCTAGTCCGACTCTGGAGGCGTGCTCACCATCCACCTCTTCCGAGTATATTACTTGCTAATGTTCAGTCTCTGGACAATAAAGTAGACAAGCTCAGGGCGAGGATCTCCTTCCAGAGACACATCAGGGACTGTAACATACTCTGTTTCACGGAATCATGTCTCTCTCCGGATATACTGTCCCCGTCCATACAGCCAGCTGGGTTCTCAGTACATCGCGCAGACAAGAATAATGAACTCTCCAGGAAGAAGAAAGGCGGTGGTGTATGTTTCATGATTAACTACTCATGGTGTGATTCTCGGTACCGGTACCCCCCTGTATATAGCTTCGCTATTGTTATTTTACTGCTGCGCTTTAATTATTTGTTACTTTTATTTCTTATTTTTTCTAGGTTTTCTTTTTTTAAAACTGCATTGTTGGTTAAGGGCTTGTAAGTAAGCATTTCACTGTAATGTCTACACCTTATTCGGCGCATGTGTCAAATAAAAATGGATTTGATTTGATTGTGGTAACGTACAGGAACTCAAGTCCTTTTGTTCACCCGACCTGGAATACCTCACAATCAAATGCCGACCGCATTACTGCTCGAGAGAATTCTCTTCGGTCTTCATCACGGCCGTGTATATCCCCCCCCAAGCCGACACTATGAAGGCTCTCAAGGAACTACACTGGACTTTGTGCAAACTGGAAACTGCATATCCTGAGGCCGCATTTTTTGTAGCTGGGGACTTTAACAATGCAAATCTGAGGAAAACTCTACCAATGTTCAATCAACAAATTGCCTGTAGTGCTCGCGCTTCAAAAACTCTCGACCATCTTAATTTCCCTTCCGGATGGCTACAAAGCTCTCCCCCGCCCTCCCTTCGGGCAAATCAGATCACGACTCCATCCAGCTCCTCCCTTCCTATAGGCAGAAACTCAAACAGGAAGTACCCATGCTAAAGTCTATTCAACGCTGGTCTGAATGAGTTTGGATAATACATCGGCGCGGGCCGCTACACCGAGGACTGAGTTTGCTCTCGTTCTCCACTGTGTGGCCGACGTGAGTAAGACATTTAACCGTGTTAACCCTCGAAAGACTGCCAAATTAGTCCAGTAATGCCCCAGACGGCATCACTAGCTGCGTCCTCAGAGAGCATGCAAAGGCAGACCAGCTGGCTGGAGTGTTTACGGACATATTCAATGTCTCCCTATCCCAGTCTGCTGTCCCCACTTGCTTCTAGATGTCCTCCATTGTCCCTATCCCATCTGGACAAGAGGAATGGAAGTATGTAAGAATGCTGTTCATTGACTATAGCTCAGCATTCAACAAGAGGAATCAAACTATAGTACCCTCCAAGCTCATCATTAAGCTTGAGGCCCTGGGTCTGAACCCTACCCTGTGCAACTGGGTCCTGGACTTCCTGACAGGCTGCCCCCAGGTGGTGAAGGTAGGAAACAACATCTCCACTACGCTGATCCTCAACACTGGGGCCCCACAAGGGTGCATGCTCAGCCCCCACCTGTACTCCCTGTGGTAGCCATGCTGGTTAAGTGTCACCAGCAAAGCACCCCCACACCATAACACCTCCTCCTCCATGCTTTACGGTGGGAACTACACATGCGGAGATCATCCGTTCGCTCACACCGTGTCTCACAATTCTCCAATTTGGACTCCAGACCAAAGAACACATTTCCACCGATCTAATGTCCATTGCTCGTGTTTCTTGGCCAAAACAGGTCTCTTACTTTTATTGGTGTCCTTTAGTAGTGGTTTCTTTGTAGCAATTTGACCATGAAGGCCTGATTTACACAGTCCCCTCTGAACAGTTGATGTTGAGATGTGTCTGTTACTTGAACTCTGTGAAGCATTTATTTGGGCTGCAATTTCTGAGGCTGGTAACTAATGAACTTATCCTCTGCAGCAGAGGTAACTCTGGGTCTTCCATTCCTGTGGCGGTCCTCATGAGAGCCATTTTCATCATAGCGCTTGATGGTTTTTGCGACTGCACTTGAAGAAACTTTCAAAGTTCTTGAAATTTTTCGTATTGACTGACCTTCATGTCTTAAAGTAATGATGGACTGTCGTTTCTCTTTGCTTATTAGAGCTGTTCTTGCCATGATATGTACTTGGTGTTTTCTGTATCCCCCCCCCCCCTACCTTGTCACAACACAACTGATTGGCTCAAGCGCATTAAGACGGAAATAGATTCCACAAATTAACTTTTAACAAGGCACACCTATTAATTGAAATGCATTCCAGGTGACTACCTCATGAAGCTGGTTGAGAGAATGCCAAGAGTGTGCAAAGGTGTCATCAAGGGAAAGGGTGGCTATCTGAAGAATCTCAAATATAAAATATATTTTTATTTGTTTAACACTTTTTTGGTTACTACATGATTCCATATGTGTTATTTCATAGTTTTGATGTCTTCACTATTATTCTACAATGTAGAAAACAGTAAAAATAAAGAAAAACCCTTGAATGAGTAGGTGTGTCCAAACTTTTGACTGGTAGTGTACTTACTACTTTTTAGCTACTTTGCAACTTCTTAGCATGTTAGCTAACCCTTCCCCTAACCCGAAACCTAACCTTAACCCTTTCAGCTAACCCTTCCCCTAACCCTAACCTTAACCCTTTAACCTAACTCCTAACCTTAATCCCTAAACTCTAGCCTAGCTAACGTTAGCGTTAGCCACCTAGCTAACGTTAGCCACAACAAATTGGAATTCGTAACATATCACAAGTTAGCAAATTCGTAACATATTGTACGTTTGCAAATTATTACATACCATACGAAATGTAACATGTCATACTAAAAATAGTGTTTCTGGTTTACGTACAGAATAATCCCAATATCTTCATGCTTATCAAACTGCCGAATGTAACTAACAACTCTTCCCAAGACCATATACACGGAAACATCTGTAAAAGATAATGAAAGCCCTTTTCTCCTGGAAAATAAAGTTTACAAAGTGTTAACATTTACTCTTAGTCATCAACAAGCATGGGGACGATAATTCCACTGTCTTCCCTTAACTCATTAATCGTTTGTTTGAAATTAATACCTTGTTACTACTCCAGAAGGAGATGACAAACTCTCTCAAAAGATGAAAACCACTCAAGGTTCTCTGAGTATTTTTAATTTGATTACCCTTTAGACTTCATTCTCTGTAATTCTCACAATGATTATTCATCCCCAAAATCGGCTCCATTTGATCCCATATCAAATTATCATGGTATCGTTACAGGACCACTTTCCACCGACATAGTAAATATCTGTTTCCCCTTAGATTGTTCCTGTCACCCCTCTAAATGTAATATGTTAGTCATTCGCAAATATAATCAATTACTACGTGTAAAGAATCTGTGATATTTGATCCCAAACGTCTATTCAAAAGTTGTTTGAGATGTGATCTCCTACGTCTTCCACCAATCCTAGAAGAAGAAAAAATCCTACTCAAAACAATTACTTGATGCCAGAGAAACTCGTCATAACAATGTGTTTTTAATTCATGTCAAAACGTTTTGATTTTTTTAAATGAAACTCGTCCTTTACAATCAGCACAGCAGAATGTACCTGAAGTGTTTACCTGAAATAAATCAGAACATTTGTTTGTGTAAAATACTGCGGTTCACAAATGTGGAATTAGTCAAGGCTGTTTTTGATTACAGATGAAGTGAGTCTGTCTAGTCTAGTTCAGCAACGCTTTTTATATAAGTCTAATTTTGTATGGGTGGTCCCGGGGATCGAACCCTTGGCGTAAAAGGTGAGCATGAGGACCACATAACTGTATTTAAAAATACTTGTGTGGTCATACGTGTTAACCAGTGGAACAGAAAACAAGATTGTTTTTCGCAGTAGAATAAACAATACGCCCGTTTGTATATTATATATATATATACATATTATATCCGTGTATTGATCATTTCACTGATATCTCTGTTGTGTTTGTAGGAAACGGAACGTTGATTGGTGCGTCGGCCAATGTGGTGTGTGCGGGGATCGCTGAACAACATGGCTACGGCTTCTCCTTCATGGATTTCTTCAGGTTGGTGCTCCTCTTTAAAACCTCACACAGTAGCCTCTGTGATCATATTAAAACACAAAAACTACATATTAAGTTAAAAGTGGGCAGGTCTCTGAAGCTGAAAAAAAAAATTAAGGACAGGTGGCATAGCCCCTCGCTGGACCATCCGCCAGCCATGCTCTACCAAGGCTTTCCAGACCTCTAGAAATGTCTCTAGATGTAGATTGTCTAGTTGATATAATTGATAGAAGATTGTCTCTGGGATTTTCTGACCCTGGTGTGTCACATTCCCCTTCCATTCCATTCCCATCCCAGACCAGAGCCATGTATTTCTAAATATATGGTTCTTCCAAAACCACCTCTCCTGTGAGAGAGGGGGCCCTGTCTGTCTGTTTGTTTACACAGCAGCCTGGTCAATACGTCTAGGAACCAATACACCCTCACACACAGGGGAAACCAAGGGAATTGACTTTTATACAAATGACTTCCTACATTACCCAGGAGTCCCGCAGTCCCTCTCCCAGGCCTGTGTTCTGTCACCTTCAGGCTGTGCGCTAGGGAGCTGGGGAGGCAGGGGGCTGTGGGCTGGGGGGACTGTGGGCTGGGGGGAGGCAGGGGGCTGTGGGCTGGGGGGACAGGGGGAGGCAGGAGGCTGTGGGCTGGGGGGACAGGGGAGGCAGGGGGATGTGGGGCCAAGGGGGGCCAGGGGGAGGCTGGGGGCTGGGGAGGCAGGGGGGGATGGGGGGACAGGGGCAGGGGGGCTGTGGGCTGGGGGGACAGGGGAGGCTGGGGGATGTGGGGGCCAAGGGGGAGGGGGCTGGGGGCTGGGGGCTGGGGAGGCAGGGGGCTGTGGCTGGGGGCTGGGGAGGGGGGCTTGTGGGCTGGGGGGACAGGGGGAGGCAGGGGGCTGTGGGCTGGGGGGACAGGGGGAGGCAGGGGGCTGTGGGCTGGGGGGACAGGGGGAGGCAGGGGGATGTGGGCTGGGGGGACAGGGGGAGGCAGGGGGCTGTGGGCTGGGGGGACAGGGGGAGGCAGGGGGCTGTGGGCTGGGGGACAGGGGGAGGCAGGGGGCTGTGGGCTGGGGGGACAGGGGGACAGGGGGATGTGGGGCCAGGGGGAGGCAGGGGGCTGTGGGCTGGGGGGACAGGGGGAGGCAGGGGGCTGTGGGCTGGGGGGATAGGGGGAGGCAGGGGGCTGTGGGCTGGGGGGATAGGGGGAGGCAGGGGGAGGCTGTGGGCTGGGGGGCCAGGGGGAGGCAGGGGGCTGTGGGCTGGGGGGACAGGGGGAGGCAGGGGGCTGTGGGCTGGGGAGGCAGGGGGAGGCAGGGGGCTGTGGGCTGGGGGGACAGGGGGAGGCAGGGGGCTGTGGGCTGGGGGGCAGGGGGAGGCAGGGGGCTGTGGGCTGGGGGGACCAGGGGGAGGCTGCTGTGGGCTGGGGGGATAGGGGGAGGCAGGGGGAGGCAGGGGGGCTGTGGGCTGGGGGGCCAGGGGAGGCAGGGGGCTGTGGGCTGGGGGACAGGGGGAGGCAGGGGGGGGCAGGGGGCTGTGGGCTGGGGGGGGGGGCCAGGGGGAGGCAGGGGGGCTGTGGGCTGGGGGGCCAGGGGGAGGCAGGGGGCTGTGGGCTGGGGGGAGCCAGGGGGAGGCAGGGGGCTGTGGGCTGGGGGGATAGGGGGAGGCAGGGGGAGGCAGGGGGCTGTGGGCTGGGGGCCAGGGGGATGGCAGGGGCTGTGGGCTGGGGGGGAGGCAGGGGGAGGCAGGGGGCTGTGGGCTGGGGGATAGGGGGAGGGTCAGGGGGGGCAGGGGGCTGTGGGCTGGGGGGACAGGGGGTGGCAGGGGGCTGTGGGCTGGGGGACAGGGGGAGGCAGGGGGGGCAGGGGGCTGTGGGGCTGGGGGGACAGGGGGACAGGGGGTGGCAGGGGGCTGTGGGCTGGGGGGACAGGGGGGCAGGGGGCTGGGGGGGACAGGGGGAGGCAGGGGGGTGGGCTGGGAGGCAGGGGGCTGTGGGCTGGGGGACAGGGGGAGGCAGGGGGCTGTGGGCTGGGGGGACAGGGGGGACAGGGGGAGGCAGGGGGCTGTGGGCTGGGGGACAGGGGGAGGGGGAGTCAGGGGGAGGCAGGGGGCTGTGGGCTGGGGGGCCAGAGGCAGGGGCTGGGGGGCCAGGGGGAGGCAGCGAGGCTAGGGAGCTGGGGGCCAGGGGGAGGCAGGAGGCTGTGGGCTGGGGGACCAGGGGAGGCAGAGGGAGGCACGAAGAACATGAGGATGGCTGGGGGATGGTCCAGCGAGGGGCTATGCCACCTGTCCGTAAGTTGGGGAATTTAGCATTTTTCACAGAGAGAAAAAGACAGATATATATATATACAGTACCAGTCAAAGGTTTGGACACACCTACTCATTCAAGGGTTTTTCTTTATTTTTTATACAGTGTAGAAAAGTAGTGAAGAGATCAAAACTATAAATTAACACATATGAAATCATGTAGTAACCAAGAAAGTGTTAAACAAATCAGAATATATTTTATATTTGAGATTCTTCAAATAGCCACCCTTTGCCTTGATGACAGCTTTGCACACTCTTGGCATTCTCTCAACCAGCTTCACCTGGAATGCTTTTCCAACAGTCTTGAAGGAGTTTCCACATCTGCTGAGCACTTGTTGGCTGCTTTTCCTTCACTCTGCCGTCCGACTCATCCCAAACCATTTCAATTGGGTTGAGGTCGGGGGATTGTGGAGGCCAGGTCATCTGATGCAGCACTCCATCACTCTCCTTCTTGGTAAAATAGCCCTTACACAGCCTGGAGGTGTGTTGAGTCATTGTCCTGTTGAAAAACATATGATAACCCTACTAAGTGCAAACCTGATGGGATAGTGTATCGCTGCAGAATGCTGTTGTAGCCATGCTGGATAAGTGTGCCTTGAATTCTAAATAAATCAGACAGTATCACCAGCAAAGCATCCCCACACCATAACACCTCCTCCTCCATGCTTTACGGTGGGAAATACACATGCGGAGATCATCCGTTCACTCACACCGTGTCTCACAATTCTCCAATTTGGACTCCAGACCAAAGGACACATTTCCACCGGTCTAATGTCCATTGCTCGTGTTTCTTGGCCCAAGCAGGTCTCCTCTTCTTATTGGTGTCCTTTAGTAGTGGTTTCTTTGCAGCAATTCGACCATTTCACATTTGGTTGCTGCCAATTTCTGACTTGGCTGGTGAACTGTAATGAACTTACCCTCTGCAGCAGAGGTAACTCTGGGTCTTCCTTTTCTGTGGCGGTCCTCATGAGAGCCAGTTTCATCATAGCACTTGAACGTTTTTGCGACTACACTTGAAGAAACGTTCAAAGTACTTGAAATGTTCCGTATTGACTGACTTTCATATCTTAAAGTAATGATGGACTGTCATTTCTCTTTGCTTATTTGAGCTGTTTCTTGCCATAATATGGTATTTTACCAAATAGGGCTATCTTCTGTATACCCCCCTACCTTGTCGCAACACAACTGATTGTCTCAAACGCATAAAGAAATTCAACAAATTAACTTTTAAGAAGGCACACCTATTAATTGAAATGCATTCCAGGTGACTACCTCATGAAGCTGGTTGAGAGAATGCCAAGAGTGTGCAAAGCTGTCATCAAGGCAAAGGGTGGCTATTTGAAAGATCTCAAATATAAAATATACGTTGATTTGTTTAACACTTTTTTGGTTACTACATAATTCCATATGTGTTATTCCATAGTTTTTATGACTTCACTATTATTCCACTATGTAAAAAATAGTTTAAATAAAGTAAATATCCTTGAATGAGTAGGTGTGTCCAAACTTTTGTGTAACTGCTAAACTGCTGGCTGTACACTGTAGTGCACGATTGTAGCAGGTCACTAACGCATTAGTTCTAGTCGATATGTTGACTATGACATTAATAGGTTGACAACAATGTAGGCTGTGTGTAGCGGTTAGCGGTTATGATATGAAGGTTTGGCTTGGAAAGTTTTTTTTTTTTCTTCGCCTGGTCACAGACAGCTGATGTGTTGTGTAATGAAGTCCACAAGCGAAGGGAAAAGGTGAAAGGAGGAGAGCGCGTAGATGTGAGAAGGAATTATAGAATAATCAAAGGGATCATGCTTGTTTGTATGTGGCTGCCATGAAGTTGAACTGTGTTTGCGTGTGATCAGGGGTGTATTCATTCTGCCGATTCTATTGAAAAACGTTTCTTAAACGGAACGAAAAGGGGATAAACATACCTGAATTTGTCCATGATGTTTAATGCCAGTGGGATTATATATGGTTGAATCATCAGGTTTAATGCCAGTGGGATTATATATGGTTGAATCATCAGGTTTAATGCCAGTGGGATTATATATGGTTGAATCATCAGGTTTAATGCCAGTGGGATTATATATGGTTGAATCATCAGGTTTAATGCCAGTGGGATTATATATGGTTGAATCATCAGGTTTAATGCCAGTGGGATTATATATGGTTGAATCATCAGGTTTTAATGCCAGTGGGATTATATATGGTTGAATCATCAGGTTTAATGCCAGTTGGGATTATATATGGTTGAATCATCAGGTTTAATGCCAGTGGGATTATATATGGTTGAATCATCAGGTTTAATGCCAGTGGGATTATATATGGTTGAATCATCAGGTTTAATGCCAGTGGGATTATATATGGTTGAATCATCAGGTTTAATGCCAGTGGGATTATATATGGTTGAATCATCAGGTTTAATGCCAGTGGGATTATATATGGTTGAATCTTCAAGTTTAATGCCAGTGGGATTATATATGGTTGAATCATCAGGTTTAATGCCAGTGGGATTATATATGGTTGAATCATCAGGTTTAATGCCAGTGGGATTATATATGGTTGAATCATCAGGTTTAATGCCAGTGCCGACCAGGTGAAAAATCTGTCAATGTGCCCTTGAGCAAGGCACTTAACCCTAATTGCTCCTGTAAATCGCTCTGGATAAGAGAGTCTGCTAAATGACTAAGGTACCAGTACCAAGTCGATGGGATAAAGTCACTAAGCAACAGGGTAGATAATAAACAGTAACAGCAGCGTATGTGATGAGTCAAAGAGTTAGTGCATAAAGGGTCAGTGCAGTTAGTCCAGGTTAATATTGGTTAACTATTTAACTAACGATTTAGCAGTCTTATGGCTTGGGGGTAGAAGCTGTTCAGGGTCCTGCTGGGTCAAGACGGTACCGCTTGCCGTGCGGCAGCAGAGAGAACAGTCTATGACTTGGGTGGCTGGAGTCTTTGACAATTCTTAGGGCCTTCCTCTGACACCGCCTGGTATAGAGGTCCTGGATGGCAGGGAGCTCGGCCCCAGTGATGTACTGGGTCGTACCCACTACCCTCTGTAGTGGCTTGCGGTCGGATGGCAATCAGTTCCCGTACCAAGCGGTTATCCAGCCAGTCAAGATGCTGTCAATGGTGCAGCTGTATAACTTTTTGAGGATCTGAGGACCCATGCCAAATCTTTTCAGCCTCCTCCACTGTCGTGCCCTCTTCACGACTGTGTTGGTGTGTTTAGACCATGATAGGTCCTTAGTGATGTGGACACAGAGGAACTTGAAGCTCTCGACCTGCTCCACTACAGCCTCGTCGATGTGGATGAGGGCGTGCTCGGACCTCCGTTTCCTGTAGTCCACGATCAGCTTCTTTGTCTTGCTGACGTTGAGGGAGGGGTTGTTGTCCTGGCACCACACTGCCAGGTCTCTGACCTCCTCCCTGTAGGCTGTCTCATCGTCATCGGTGATCAGGCTTACCACCGACAACTTTAATTTAATGATGGTGTTGGAGTCATGCGCGACTACGCAGTCATGGTTGAACAGGGAGTACACTCGTGAGGGGCCCCTGTGTTGAGGGTCAGCATGGCGGATGTGTTGTTGCCTACCCTCACCACCTGGGGGCGGCCCGTCAGGAAGTCCAGGATCCAGTTGCAGAGCAAGGTGTTTAGTCCCAGGGTCCTTAGCTTAATGATGAGCTTGGAGGGCACTATGGTGTTGAGCTGTAGTCAATGAACAGTATTCTCAAATAGTTGTTCCTTTTGTCCAGGTGGGAAAGGGCAGTGTGGAGTGCAATAGAGATTGCATCATCTGTGGATCAGTTGGGGGGGGTTCCATCAATGGAGTCTTCAGTCTCTTTCATAGTTTTCTCCTTCCCCTCCTCCCCCTCCATCCTCCCCTCCTCCCCCTCCTTCCTCCCCTCCTCCCCCTCCTCCTCCTTCCTCCCCTCCTCCTCCTCCTTTCCTCCTCCTCCTCCTTCCCATCCTCCTCCTTCCTCTCCCTCTCCTCCTTCTCCTTCCTCTTCTCCTCCGCCTCCTCCTTCCTCTCCTTCTCCTCCCCTCCTTCCCTCTCCTTCTGTGGGTCTCTCTCTCTGATGTCACCGTTCTGGCGCTCTGAGCCTGTCTGCCTGTCTGCCTGTCTGTCTGTCTGTCTGTCTGCCTGCCTGTCTGCCTGCCTGTCTGCCTGCCTGTCTGCCTGCCTGCCTGTCTGTCTGTCTGCCTGCCTACCATGTAGACTGGGGACAGTGGTCCCATAGAATTAGACTTCTCTCAATGGTTCACTAGGCAGGCAGAGGAATGCAGGTGCACACAGACCGGCCCCATTTGGCCAAAAACCAGAATCACCAGCAACCCTGGCAATCAGTAACAACAGCAGTACTGCTCAGCCCAGACCAGACCAGCACAGGAAAAACATCTCCCCTGTTGCATTTCATGTTTTTTCAGGCAGAACACTATAAATGGTGCAGGTTGCTTTTAGTTTAACATTCTGGTTCCACCAATATAATGTACTGCAGAGGTACGAACCACCTTTCCTCACTTCTTCAGTTGTCCGTGAATTCCCCTTATTCCCTGTATAGCACGCTCATTTGGACCAGAGCCCTATGGGATGCCATTTGGGACATGCTCCCAGGTCAGAATTGAAGCCAGCTGATGACAGCTTGATAATAGAATAGTAGTGCACTATATAGGGAATAGGGTGCCTGTCACGCCCTGGCTCTAGGGACTATTTTAAGTTGAGCCAGGGTGTGTAGAGTTTATGTTTTGTGCTCGTTGTGTCTAGTCTAGTTTTTGTATATCTATGTTGGCCAGAGTGGTTCTCAATCAGAGGCAACGAGTATCAGCTGTTGCTGGTTGTCTCTGATTGGGAACCATATTTAGTCAGGTGGTTTTCCCACAGTGTTTGTGGGATCTTGTTCCGTGTTTTGCACCTGTGGACGTCACGTATCGATTTGTTGTTTTGTTCGTGTATCATTTAATAAATAAGTATGTTCACCTTCCACGCTGCGCCTTGGTCCTCTATATCCGACGATCGTGACAGTGCCATTTGGGACGCAGCCCTGAGGTAGCAGAGGTCAGGTCGCGTACTATCTGATGATGAGCATGCATTTAGCCTATCTTTAGAATATCCTCAGCCACCCAGGATGTCTCCCAAATGGCACGCGGTTCCCAATATCGGGCTCTGGTCAAAAGTTAGTGCACTATATAGGGAATAGGGTGCAATTTGGGATGCAGCACCAGTGAGATGTTATCAGCTGATATCAGTATGACGCTCAAGGAGCTTCAATAGGATCTAATTAAATGTTAGTTTGAGATCACACAGACGGGAGAGAGGCCAAAGGGAGAAAGGGCTTAAACAATGATACAGACAGAGAGTTGCATCCCTCCTCCTCCTCTCCCCCTCCTCCTCCTGGCTGTATCATTGTGTAAGCCCTTTCTTCTGTGGCCTCTGTTCTGTCCTGTCCTGCTGTGCATCCTGGGTAAAAGTTTATGGCTCAGCAGAAAGTGACGCACCTGTCTATATCATCATGAGTTTAGTCTCTTCCTGTCTCTAGAGATGACCTCTGTTTGCATGATGACCAGGTTTAGCACCATCCTGCATGTATAATGCAGAGACAAATACTGTCAAGGCTTTTCGAACGAGAGACATACAGTACAACACAAGGTTACAGACGCTAATGTTCTCATAACAAAACCAAAAAATATATATATAATGTATAATGACGTCAGAAGTTTGAAATGGCTTTTTTAAAAAGTTTGGCAACTTCATATAATAATGTTACATTACACATCAATATTAGCAGAACATTGCAGCAACATTTTCACAACTACTTCCATTATCGTTGAAGTATGTTTTTAAAACAATTCAATACACATCATTGGTTGTTACGTCTATACAGCGCAGGTGGCCTTCACTGGGTGGAATGGGTTGATATCGAACACATCACACACATGGTTTCTATGTGTTTGATGCCATTCCATGAACTCCATTCCAGCTATTATTATGAGCCGTCCTCCCCTCAGCAGCCTCCTGTGCTATACAGGATGTTAGTTTGACCACCCTGTTACAGGAGAAACTTTCCTGCACTGCAGGAAATGAACTTGTATTGTATTCGAGGTTTAAAAATACTTGTAATTTCCATTTTAAAATGTCAGACTTGATTGGTCCTAACGAAAAATGTATCAACCCATACAAAAATGTCCAGTAATTATAATCCACACAGTAATTCACATTTCATGTTGCAGCAGGATTATTTTCCTGAAACTGGTCACAGGAAGATCCTGTACCCTAGGTAGGTATCTCAGTGTCACAGTCGTTGAGAGACTGGTCAGACCAAGGCGCAGCGTGAAATGCATACATGTTTATTAAACTGAATAAACATACAAAAGGCAACGAAACGTGACGTCGGAAAGCTGAGCACAAACAAGATCCCACAACCCAGGCAGGAAAACTGGCTGCCTAAGTATGATCCCCAATCAGAGACAACGAGCGACAGCTGCCTCTGATTGAGAACCACACCCGGGCCAAACATAGAAATACAAAACATAGAATGTCCACATAGAATCAACACACACATGATATTCACACCCTGACCAAACGAACTAGAGTTCTATAGGTCTGACACTCAGATGACATCTCCGTTAATGTGTGGAACGTTCCAGTAATGTTTTCTCAGAACCAATTTAAAGCTGGAATCCTTAGTTGCTACATCCATATTTGGACGTATAATTGAATTATATATATACCCATTGATTCTTGAAGAACATAACTTATAAATGCCTCATGAGCTTAGTTCAACTGTGGTACCTCATCAGAACCCAAAATGTACTTAATGTTTGTAAACAAAGTAAATGTAAACAGACACTGTATCGCCTCAAAACAGGGTTAAAACTATCATCTTGATATCATGGATGGTCAGTCCTTGCATCCATAGCTCTGTCTATGAATTGGACAGTGGTTACATTCCTCCAGCCCCATCCCTCAGCTTTTTACCAAAACAGAGGCAGGGTGTCGCTTTGTTATTGTTTCAATTAAGGATTGTAGCTTTAATTGAATCCAGACATGATTGATGTTTTTAAGGGAACGTTATTGGAACGATCATGTCATAACGTCAACACTATAGCGTTGTGGGAGTATTCCCTGCTTGTTGTTATGGGTGTTATGTTCTCAATCAACGTTAGCACAACGTTCCCGTAATGTTTTCTCAGACCCATTTATATTGATCTCACATTTTGTTGTGGCAGTATGTTCTAAAAACATTACTGGTACATTGTGTTATTATGTTTACCTGGCAACCTAATGAGAACGACAGGGGAATGTTCTGTGGTGGTTGTTACAGATGTTGTGCACAACATTTTAGTGAATGTTAGGAGAACATTCCAAAGATATTTCATTTTAAACATAAAAAAACGAAAACATTTTGTTATCAAAAACATGCTTTAATTGTTTTTGGGATGTTTATCATCCTAATGTCAGATAAAACCTTAACTAGAACCTAATGGGATTCTTAGCTAATGTTCTGGGAATCTTCCCCGTTTGCTGGGTAGTGACGGCTTGGTACAGTAGAGGCTTTGCCTCTTCTAACAGTATGATCACATGGAACTCATAGTGACGCTTTAGTTCTATAGCATAACACAGGGGAGCTCTTCAGCAACATTTACTTAACATACTGACACAGACTACTGGCACAGACTACGGACACAGACTACTGATACAGACTATTGACACAGACTACTGACACAGACTATTGACACAGACTACTGACACAGACAACCGATACAGACTACTGGCACAGACTACTGACACAGACAACCGATACAGACTTTTGACACAGACTACCGATACAGACTATCGACACAGACTACCGATACAGACTATTGACACAGACAACTGATACATATTATTGAAACAAACTACCGATACAGACTATTGACACAGACTACAGAGACAGAGTATTGACACAGACTACCAATACAGACTATTGACACAGACTACTGACACCGACTACAGAGACAGAGTATTGACACAGACTACTGATACAGACTATTAACACAGACTACTGACACAGACTACTGATACAGACTACAGAGACAGAGTATTGACACAGACTACCGATACAGACTATTGACACAGACTACTGACACAGGCTACAGACACATACTACTGACACCAACTA
>CM072230.1:1933955-1988955 GCA_036851935.1 Coregonus suidteri
CTTCTCTTGAGAGCCAAGTCTGCCTACGGCGGCCTTTCTCAATAGCAAGGCTATGCTCACTGAGTCTGTACATAGTCAAAGCTTTCCTTAATTTTGGGTCAGTCACAGTGGTCAGGTATTCTGCCACTGTGTACTCTCTGTTTAGGGCCAAATAGCATTCTAGTTTGCTCTGTTTTTTTGTGAATTCTTTCCAATGTGTCAAGTAATTCTCCTTTTCTATGATTTGGTTGGGTCTAATTGTGTTGTTGTCCTGGGGCTCTGTGGGGTCTGTTTGTGTTTGTGAACAGAGCCCCAGGACCAGCTTACTTAGGGGACTCTTCTCCAAGTTCATCTCTCTGTAGGTGATGACTTTGTTATGGAAGGTTTGGGAATCGCTTCCTTTTAAGTGGTTATAGAATTGAATCTGCTCTGCATGCATTATTTGGTGTTTTTTGTTGTAACGGAGGATATTTTTGCAGAATTCTGCATGCAGAGTCTCAATTTGGTGTTTGTCCCATTTTGTGAATTCTTGGTTGGTGAGCGGACCCCAGACCTCACAACCATAAAGGGCAATGGGTTCTATAACGGATTCAAGTATTTTTATATACAGGGAATAAAGTCTAGACATTAGGATTGCTGATATCAATTCAAAGACGGGTCTACCTGCAATGAATGTGATATGTGTTGGGTAATGAACTGAGTGCTAGTCTCTGTAGTTAAGGTCTGCTAATCGTTCTAGAAGGTCTGAGTCGCTAGATCTCTGCTATTCGCTCTAGATAAGTCTGCTAGTCGTTCTAGATAAGGTCTGCTAGTCGCTCTAGATAAGGTCTGCTATTCGCTCTAGATAAGGTCTGCTAGTCGCTCTAGATAAGGTCTGCTAGTCGCTCTAGATAAGGTCTGCTAGTCGCTCTAGATAAGGTCTGCTAGTCGTTCTAGATAAGGTCTGCTAGTCGCTCTAGATAAGGTCTGCTAGTCGTTCTAGATAAGGTCTGCTATTCGCTCTAGATAAGGTCTGCTATTCGTTCTAGATATGGTCTGCTAGTCGTTCTAGATAAGGTCTGCTAGTCGCTGTTTGTCATTCATGGTACAGTATGTTGACAATGTGTTGTTGTGTTTCTTGTTGTTTCCAGGCTAGGCTTCCCCATGATGCTAATGACCTGTACCATAGGGATGTGTTACCTGCTGGTCACTATCATCGGACTGGGCTGGACACTCTAACCTGCTCCTCACTGCACTACCAAAGAGACTCTGTTTGAATGAGTGTGTGAGATACAGAGAGACTGAGAGTGTGTGAGATACAGAGATACTGAGAGTGTGTGAGATACAGAGAGATTGAGAGTGTGTGAGATACTGAGAGTGTGTGAGATACAGAGAGACTGAGAGTGTGTGAGATACAGAGAGACTGAGAGTGTGTGAGATACAGAGAGACTGAGAGTGTGTGAGATACAGAGAGACTGAGAGTGTGTGAGATACAGAGAGACTGAGAGTGTGTGAGATACAGAGAGACTGAGAGTGTGTGAGCACACAAGTGTTTAAATTGTTGGATGCAGCTCAAAAGCTTCATGGAGATCAACCGTTCCCTCACAGACTCGAAATTGCAGCTCATTTGGAAAGTGGTGGACATCATCTTGAGTGCCTAGTCACGTTCCAGGTATAATATGCAGTAGCTAGCCTACAACAGCAGTACAACAACAGAGATATGTTGCAACGTGAGGAAAACAAGCTAAACCAAGTGAATGGATCATCACTTGGAGCGAACAGAGCAAGGCCAGGGCTTTTCTACACTACATGGCCTCAGTCTATAGATCTCTCCATGGTGCTCTTCAGTCTATAAGCCTCTCTATCTCTCCATGGTGCTCTTCAGTCTATAAGCCTCTCTATCTCTCCATGGTGCTCTTCAGTCTATAAGCCTCTCTATCTCTCCATGGTGCTCTTCAGTCTATAAGCCTCTCTATCTCTCCATGGTGCTCTTCAGTCTATAAGCCTCTCTATCTCTCCATGGTGCTCTTCAGTCTATAAGCCTCTCTATCTCTCCATGGTGCTCTTCAGTCTATAAGCCTCTCTATCTCTCCATGGTGCTCTTCAGTCTATAAGCCTCTCTATCTCTCCATGGTGCTCTTCAGTCTATAAGCCTCTCTATCTCTCCATGGTGCTCTTCAGTCTATAAGCCTCTCTATCTCTCCATGGTGCTCTTCAGTCTATAAGCCTCTATATCTCTCCATGGTGCTCTTCAGTCTATAAGCCTCTCTATCTCTCCATGGTGCTCTTCAGTCTACAGCCCTCTATCTCTCCATGGTGCTCTTCAGTCTATAAGCCTCTCTATCTCTCCATGGTGCTTTTCAGTCTATAAGCCTCTCTATCTCTCCATGGTGCTCTTCAGTCTATAAGCCTCTCTATCTCTCCATGGTGCTCTTCAGTCTATAAGCCTCTCTATCTCTCCATGGTGCTCTTCAGTCTATAAGCCTCTCTATCTCTCCATGGTGCTCTTCAGTCTATAAGCCTCTCTATCTCTCCATGGTGCTCTTCAGTCTACAGCCCTCTATCTCTCCATGGTGCTCTTCAGTCTATAAGCCTCTCTATCTCTCCATGGTGCTCTTCAGTCTATAAGCCTCTCTATCTCTCCATGGTGCTCTTCAGTCTATAAGCCTCTCTATCTCTCCATGGTGCTCTTCAGTCTACAGCCCTCTATCTCTCCATGGTGCTCTTCAGTCTATAAGCCTCTCTATCTCTCCATGGTGCTCTTCAGTCTATAAGCCTCTCTATCTCTCCATGGTGCTCTTCAGTCTATAAGCCTCTCTATCTCTCCATGGTGCTCTTCAGTCTATAAGCCTCTCTATCTCTCCATGGTGCTCTTCAGTCTATAAGCCTCTCTATCTCTCCATGGTGCTCTTCAGTCTACAGCCCTCTATCTCTCCATGGTGCTCTTCAGTCTATAAGCCTCTCTATCTCTCCATGGTGCTCTTCAGTCTATAAGCCTCTCTATCTCTCCATGGTGCTCTTCAGTCTATAAGCCTCTCTATCTCTCCATGGTGCTCTTCAGTCTATAAGCCTCTCTATCTCTCCATGGTGCTCTTCAGTCTATAAGCCTCTCTATCTCTCCATGGTGCTCTTCAGTCTACAGCCCCTCTATCTCTCCATGGTGCTCTTCAGTCTATAAGCCTCTATCTCTCCATGGTGCTCTCCATCTATGCTCTTCATCTCTCCATGGTGCTCTTCAGTCTATAAGCCTCTCTATCTCTCCATGGTGCTCTCAGTCTACAGCCCTCTATCTCTCCATGGTGCTCTTCAGTCTACAGCCCTCTATCTCTCCATGGTGCTCTTCAGTCTATAAGCCTCTCTATCTCTCCATGGTGCTCTTCAGTCTATAAGCCTCTCTATCTCTCCATGGTGCTCTTCAGTCTACAGCCCTCTCTCTCCATGGTGCTCTTCAGTCTACAGCCCTCTATCTCTCCATGGTGCTCTTCAGTCTATAAGCCTCTCTATCTCTCCATGGTGCTCTTCAGTCTATAAGCCTCTCTATCTCTCCATGGTGCTCTTCAATCTATAAGCCTCTCTATCTCTCCATGGTGCTCTTCAGTCTATAAGCCTCTCTCTATCTCTCCATGGTGCTCTTCAGTCTACAGCCTCTATCTCTCCATGGTGCTCTCAGTCTATAAGCCTCTCTATCTCTCCATGGTGCTCTTCAGTCTACAGCTCTCTATCTCTCCATGGTGCTCTTCAGTCTACAGCCCTCTATCTCTCCATGGTGCTCTTCAGTCTATAAGCCTCTCTATCTCTCCATGGTGCTCTTCAGTCTATAAGCCTCTCTATGTCTCCATGGTGCTCTTCAGTCTATAAGCCTCTCTATCTCTCCATGGTGCTCTTCAGTCTATAAGCCTCTCTATCTCTCCATGGTGCTCTTCAGTCTATAAGCCTCTCTATGTCTCCATGGTGCTCTTCAGTCTATAAGCCTCTCTATCTCTCCATGGTGCTCTTCAGTCTACAGCCCCTCTCTCCCATGGTGCTCTTCAGTCTCCTCTCTGATCTGCATGGTGCTCTTCAGGCCTCTCTATGGTGCTCTTCAGTCTATAAGCCTCTCTATCTGCAGTGCTCTTCAGTCTATAAGCCTCTCTATCTCTCCATGGTGCTCTTCAGTTACAGCCCTCTATCTCTCCATGGGCTCTTCAGTCTATGCCTCTCTATCTCTCCATGGTGCTCTTCAGTCTATAAGCCTCTCTATCTCTCCATGGTGCTCTTCAGTCTACAGCCCTCTATCTCTCCATGGTGCTCTTCAGTCTACAGCCCTCTATCTCTCCATGGTGCTCTTCAGTCTATAAGCCTCTCTATCTCTCCATGGTGCTCTTCAGTCTATAAGCCTCTCTATCTCTCCATGGTGCTCTTCAGTCTATAAGCCTCTCTATCTCTCCATGGTGCTCTTCAGTCTACAGCCCTCTATCTCTCCATGGTGCTCTTCAGTCTACAAGCCCTCTATCTCTCCATGGTGCTCTTCAGTCTATAAGCCTCTCTATCTCTCCATGGTGCTCTTCAGTCTATAAGCCTCTCTATCTCTCCATGGTGCTCTTCAGTCTATAAGCCTCTCTATCTCTCCATGGTGCTCTTCAGTCTATAAGCCTCTCTATCTCTCCATGGTGCTCTTCAGTCTACAGCCCTCTATCTCTCCATGGTGCTCTTCAGTCTATAAGCCTCTCTATCTCTCCATGGTGCTCTTCAGTCTACAGCCCTCTATCTCTCCATGGTGCTCTTCAGTCTATAAGCCTCTCTATCTCTCCATGGTGCTCTTCAGTCTATAAGCCTCTCTATCTCTCCATGGTGCTCTTCAGTCTACAGCCCTCTATCTCTCCATGGTGCTCTTTCAGTCTATAAGCCTCTCTATCTCTCCATGGTGCTCTTCAGTCTATAAGCCTCTCTATCTCGCCATGGTGCTCTTCAGTCTACAGCCCTCTATCTCTCCATGGTGCTCTTCAGTCTATAAGCCTCTCTATCTCTCCATGGTGCTCTTCAGTCTATAAGCCCTCTCTATCTCTCCATGGTGCTCTTCAGTCTATAAGCCTCTCTATCTCTCCATGGTGCTCTTCAGTCTATAAGCCTCTCTATCTCTCCATGGTGCTCTTCAGTCTATAAGCCTCTCATCTCTCCATGGTGCTCTTCAGTCTATAAGCCTCTCTATCTCTCCATGGTGCTCTTCAGTCTACAGCCCTCTATCTCTCCATGGTGCTCTTCAGTCTATAAGCCTCTCTATCTCTCCATGGTGCTCTTCAGTCTATAAGCCTCTCTATCTCTCCATGGGCTCTTCAGTCTACAGCCCTCTATCTCTCCATGGTGCTCTTCAGTCTATAAGCCTCTCTATCTCTCCATGGTGCTCTTCAGTCTATAAGCCCTCTATCTCTCCATGGTGCTCTTCAGTCTATAAGCCTCTCTATCTCTCCATGGTGCTCTTCAGTCTATAAGCCTCTCTATCTCTCCATGGTGCTCTTCAGTCTATAAGCCTCTCTATCTCTCCATGGTGCTCTTCAGTCTATAAGCCTCTCTATCTCTCCATGGTGCTCTCTTCAGTCTATAAGCCTCTCTATCTCTCCATGGTGCTCTTCAGTCTATAAGCCTCTCTATCTCTCCATGGTGCTCTTCAGTCTACAGCCCTCTATCTCTCCATGGTGCTCTTCAGTCTAAAGCCCTCTAATCTCTCCATGGTGCTCTTCAGTCTATAAGCCTCTCTATCTCTCCATGGTGCTCTTCAGTCTACATGCCCTCTCTATCTCTCCATGGTGCTCTTCAGTCTCTATAAGCCTCTCTATCTCTCCATGGTGCTCTTCAGTCTATAAGCCTCTCTATCTCTCCATGGTGCTCTTCAGTGTATAAGCCTCTCTATCTCTCCATGGTGCTCTTCAGTCTATAAGCCTCTCTATCTCTCCATGGTGCTCTTCAGTCTATAAGCCTCTCTATCTCTCCATGGTGCTCTTCAGTCTACAGCCCTCTATCTCTCCATGGTGCTCTTCAGTCTATTAGCCTCTCTATCTCTCCATGGTGCTCTTCAGTCTACAGCCCTCTATCTCTCCATGGTGCTCTTCAGTCTATAAGCCTCTCTATCTCTCCATGGTGCTCTTCAGTCTATAAGCCTCTCTCTATCTCTCCATGGTGCTCTTCAGTCTATAAGCCTCTCTATCTCTCCATGGTGCTCTTCAGTCTACAGCCCTCTATCTCTCCATGGTGCTCTTCAGTCTATAAGCCTCTCTATCTCTCCATGGTGCTCTTCAGTCTATAAGCCCCTCTATCTCTCCATGGTGCTCTTCAGTCTACAGCCCTCTATCTCTCCATGGTGCTCTCTTCAGTCTATAAGCCTCTCTATCTCTCCATGGTGCTCTTCAGTCTATAAGCCTCTCTATCTCTCCATGGTGCTCTTCAGTCTATAAGCCTCTCTATCTCTCCATGGTGCTCTTTAGATCTGCAGGGCTCTCCATGGTGCTCTTTAGATCTGCAGGGCTCTCCATGGTGCTCTTTAGATCTGCAGGGCTCTCCATGGTGCTCTTTAGATCTGCAGGGCTCTCCATGGTGCTCTTTAGATCTGCAGGGCTCTCCATGGTGCTTTTTAGATCTGCAGGGCTCTCCATGGTGCTCTTTAGATCTGCAGGGCTCTCCATGGTGCTCTTTAGATCTGCAGGGCTCTTCATGGTGCTCTTTAGATCTGCAGGGCTCTCCATGGTGCTCTTTAGATCTGCAGGGCTCTTCATGGTGCTTCTGCATATATGGGAATATTATTACAATATTTTGATGTTTCATGTAATTTCTTTGGTACTCAAAACTCTGAATCATAGCTCAGCTACATCATATGGATTCATCTTCATGCCCCCGCTACCCAACAAAAGGGATGTTTCTGTGGCCTATTAAAAGGTTGTGAGTAGTAGCCTGATTTAGGTCTAGATTCAATTAGATTGACATCCGCATAGCGTTGTTTTGGCGGCGTCGGAGCTGGAACTGTGCTAAAGCTGTCAAATCCACAAGCGGCTCGTTGCATTACCTTATCGTGGATTCAACCAAACCACACCCCACAATAATCCGACAAATCCCATGCAGCCGTGTTACAACTTCAAACACTGGAATTAGACTGACAGGCATAAATCCCCCCATCCAGATTAACATGAAAACATGCATTAGTCCAACATCAATGGTTTGAACATGAAAACATGCATTAGCCCAACATCAATGGTTTGAACATGAAAACATGCATCAGTCCCACATCAATGGTCTGAACATGAAAACATGCATCAGCCTAACATCAATGGTTTGAACATGAAAACATGCATCAGCCTAACATCAATGGTTTGACATTGAGAGCCATTAATTCTAACAGCGATAGTGCACTTTCTGGCACTGCTTTGAACTTCTAACTCATTAATAATAATACGATAATATTATTAATGAGGATAATAAGGAAGGGAGTGGTTTGTTACACAGGATCAGCTCATCACCGATATGTCAGCTCCTACCACAGTCACACCTCCAACACCGCCAGAACATCTGCTATGTGGATGCCGGCCAACGCTGGTTACTGCTGGTTACCGCTGGTTACCGCTGGTTACCGCTGGTTAACGCTGGTTAACGCTGGTTACCGCTGGTTACCGCTCGATCTGATGGAATCCAGGCCTTAGTGTCATAAACAATCAAATATAAAATCAGAAATTAAGGAAATACTCCTATGAAGACATGTAGGTCAGTATGAACACGATGTATAGTATGTTGTAATCTTGTACGTATATCATTTTAAAATGCATATCCCTATTTAATCCCAATGATTGAACCTAGTTAGTCATATTTAACATAGACAATGTTTAATGACCTTAGTGCCTATGTACTGAATCGGCCACATCACCCCATGGTGTCCAGCTCAAAACCCATCATGTCAATGTGCTGCTCTGTCATGGTCTGGATAGAGATTGGATCAATCCTCATTTCTGTACGTCTATAGTCCTGCCTACTGCAGCATCCCATCCAGCCCGGAGCAGCCTTATTACTGAGAAACACTGATGGACATTAAGAACAATAAAACCTTTAACAAGTGGTGGAATTTTACTGGTCTGATTTTTACTGTTTCTTTTCAAGGTAGACACTCCTGTCTTGGTTATGATGTCAACTGTAGGACATCCTCAGCCTCATACATCACCCCTCGAGACAAACCTTCCCCCCTTATCCCTCTTAAATTGACTCCAGGAGGGGCGAGGTTTGACTCAGGGAGGGGCGAGGGCCGACTCAGGGAGGGGCGAGGGCTGACTCAGGGAGGTTGAGGATTGACTCAGGGAGGGCGAGGGCTGACTCAGGGAGGGGCGAGGGCTGACTCAGGGAGGGGCGAGGGCTGACTCAGGGAGGGGCGAGGGCTGACTCAGAGAGGGGCGAGGGCTGACTCAGGGAGGTTGAGGATTGACTCAGGGAGGGCGAGGGCTGACTCAGGGAGGGGCGAGGGCTGACTCAGGGAGGGGCGAGGGCCGACTCAGGGAGGGGCGAGGGCTGACTCAGGGAGGGGTGAGGGCTGACTCAGGGAGGGGCGAGGTTTGACTCAGGGAGGGGCGAGGATTGCCTCAGGGAGGGGCGAGGGCTGACTCTGGGAGGGGCGAGAGCTGACTCAGGGAGGGGCGAGGGCTGACTCAGGGAGGGGTGAGGATTGACTCAGGGAGGGGTGAGGGCTGACTCAGGGAGGGGCGAGGATTGACTCAGGGAGGGGCGAGGATTGACTCAGGGAGGGGCGAGGGTTGACTCAGGGAGGGGCGAGGGCTGACTCAGGGAGGGGGGAGGGGCAGGAGGGGCGGGCTGACTCAGGAAGGGGCGAGGGCTGACTCAGGAAGGGGCGATGATTGACTAAGGGAGGGGCGAGGTTTGACTCAGGGAGGGGCGAGGTTTGACTCAGGGAGGGGCGATGATTGACTCAGGGAGGGTCGAGGATTGACTCAGGGAGGGATGAGGGCTGACTCAGGGAGGGGCGAGGCTTGACTCAGGGAGGGGCAAAGGCTGACTCAGGGAGGGTTGAGGGCTGACTCAGGAAGGGGCGATGATTGACTCAGGGAGGGGTGAGGGCTGACTCAGGGAGGGGTGAGAGCTGACTCAGGGAGGGCCGAAATTTGATTCAGGGAGGGCTGAGGACTGACTAAGGGACGGCTCAAGTATGACGTCTGGGGATGTCCTAAAATTTACACCATACTGTACGGCATACACTGAGTGCACAAAACATTAAGAACACCTGCTGTTTCCATGACAAAGACTGACCAGGTGAATCCAGGTGAAAGCTATGATCCCTTATTGATGTCACTTGTTAAATCCACTTCAATTAGTGTTGCTGAAGGGGAGGAGACAGGTTAAAGAAGGATTTTTAAGCCTTGAGACAATTGAGACATGGATTATGTAGCTCAGTTGGTAGAGAGATGTAGCTCAGTTGGTAGAGCATGGCGTTTGCAACACCAGGGTTGTGGGTTTGATTCCCACGGGGGGCCAGTATGAAAAAAATAAAATAAAAATAATGTATGCACTAACTGTAAGGATAAGAGAGTCTGCTAAATTACTAAAATGAATTGTAGAAAATGTATGTGTGCCATTCAGAGGGTGAATGGGCAAGACACAAATATTTAAGTGCCTTTGAACAGGGTATGGTAGTAGGTGCCAGGCAAACTGGTTTGTGTCAATAACTGCAACACTGCTGGGTTTTTCACGCTCAACAGTTTCCTGTGTGTTTTAAGAATGGTCCACCACCCAAAGGACATCCAGCCAACTTGATATAACTGTGGGAAGCATTGGAGTCAACATGGGCCAGCATCCCTGTGGAACGCTTTAAACACCTTGTAGCGTTCATGCCCCGATGAATTGAGGCTGTTCTGTGGGCAAAAGGTGGGGGGGGGGGGGGGGGGGGGGGTGCAACTCAATATTTGGAAGTTGTTTCAAATGTTTGGTATATTTTTTACATTTTAGTCATTTAGCAGACGCTCTTATCCAGAGCGACTTACAGTTAGTGAGTGCATACATTTTTCACACTGGCCCCCCGTGGGAAACGAACCCACAACCCTGGCGTTGCAAACGCCATGCTCTACCAACTGAGCTACACGGGACTCATATACTCAGTGTATATAAAAGTGTGATCTCAAATCCAAAATGATGGCGTATAGAGCCAACTTAGAGGTCATAGCTCCACTGTCCAAATAAGTACATAGGGGAGTGTATGTGCTCTGAGGCCTAGAGTGCATCCCAAATGGCACCCTATTCCCTATATAGTGCACTACTTTTCACCAGAGCCCTATAGGCCTCTATTGGCCCTGGTCAAAATTAGTGCACTATATATAAGGGCTCCATTTGGGCAGTTCTGACTGGCAGTGGCCTTGTTACATGGAACACTGACAAAGATTCGTCAGCTTCCGTCTCCATCATTGCCCTTGTTACAGCGCCCAGCTGCAGAACTGCACATATGGCAGGAGCGCAGCACAGCAACACATTTGGTAGAATACAGCCACAGCTACTTATACACTACCGTTCAAAAGTTTGGGGTCACTTAGAAATGTCCTTGTTTTTGAAAAAAAAGCCATTGTTTTGTTCATTAAAATAACATCAAATTGATCAGAAATACAGTGTAGACATTGTTAATGTTGTAAATGGCTATTGTAGCTGGAAACGGCTGATTTTTTATGGAATATTTACATAGGCGTACAGAGGCTCATTATCAGCAACCATCAGTCCTGTCCGCGCCTTGGGGGGGGGAGGGGGGTACTGTCACGCCCTGGCTCTGGGGACTCTTAAATGTTGAGCCAGGGTGTGTAGTGTCTATGTTTTGTTTTCTATGTGTTTCTTTCAAGATCGTGTGTTTCTATGTTGGCCGGGGTGGTTCCCAATCAGAGGCAGCTGTGGCTTGTTGTCTCTGATTGGGAACCATACTTAGGCAGCCTGTTTTGCACTTGTCATTTGTGGGATCTTGTTCCGGAGAGGTTTGTGTTTTGTCAACCTTAGGACTTCACGTATCGTTTTGTTGTTTTGTTATGGTTGAAAAGTACTAATTAAAAGATGTACGCATATCACGCTGCGCCTTGGTCTGCTTCATACGACGATCGTGACAGTTTCTTGTAGTTGGCCACCAGGTTTGCACACATCTCAGGAGGGATTTGGTCCCACTCCTCTTTGCAGATCTCGAAGTCATTAAGGTTTCGAGGCTGATGTTTGGCAACTCGTACCTTCAGCTCCCTCCACAGATTTTCTATGGGATTAAGGTCTGGAGACTGGCTAGGCCACTCCAGGACCGTAATGTGCTTCTTCTTGAGCCACTCCTTTGTTGCCTTGGCCGTGTGTTTTGGGTCATTGTCATGCTTTTTGTCAGTGGGCAAACGTACAAAATCAGCAGGGGATCAAATACTTTTTTCCCTCAATGTATCTTTGACAACACCAGAGACGGTCTACCATCCATCAGATTACATGTAAGAGCATCCAATCACATGTTAGAGCATCAGATTACATTTAAGAGGATCAGATTACATGTTTGGGCATCATATTACACGTAAGAGCATCATATTACATGTTTGGGCATCAGATTACATGTAAGAGCATCATATTACATGTTTGGGCATCATATTACATGTAAGAGCTTCATATTACATGTTTGGGCATCATATTACATGTTTGGGCATCAGATTACATGTTTGGGCATCAGATTACATGTAAGAGCATCATATTATTAGAGAATGCGTTTTTGCTTCTGCTTTACTGGCTCTTTGGAGACGAGGCCGGAGACTGTAAAGCAATTTGTGACAACTACTGTTGTAAAAAGGTCTTTTTAAATACATTGTTGATTGTATTTCTGGAACACAACCCTAAACATTTACTCTGTCGGTTGTTCTCTGTGCTTGTCTCCTTCGCTTGGCTGCGTATTTAATATGCACAAGTGTCTCTGTGTGTTGATGCCATGCTGTATCGATCCTCTCTGCTCCGACTCTCTGTCTGGTCTCTGCCTGATAACGTGCAGATGCTCTGACGGACAGCTACACAATCTGGCTGTGTCCCAATTGGTTTCCCTCATTACTTTTGATGATTGTCTCTGGTCAAAAGCAGTGCATGATGCAGGGAATAGGGTGCCATTTGGGACGCAGCCAGACAGTGATCTACCAGGATAGAAGGGAACATGGAGAGAAGAGACCCATTCAGTCACTCTTCTATTAAAATAATCATTTAGCACCAGATAACAAACCAAATGACATGAAGCAGTCATGTGATCATCTATAATAGTTCTGCTTTAAACTTCAGAGATGGAGGAAGAAAAAATTATAAACTCCTAGAGGGGGAGGTTGGCCATTCCACTATACAGGTAGAGCAGGGGGAGGTTGGCCATTCCACTATACAGGTCCTTGGGGTAGAGCAGGGGGAGGTTGGCCATTCCACTATACAGGTCCTTGGGGTAGAGCAGGGGGAGGTTGGCCATTCCACTATACAGGTCCTTGGGGTAGAGCAGGGGGAGGTTGGCCATTCCACTATACAGGTCCTTGGGGTAGAGCAGGGGGAGGTTGGCCATTCCACTATACAGGTCCTTGGGGTAGAGCAGGGGGAGGTTGGCCATTCCACTATACAGGTCCTTGGGGTAGAGCAGGGGGAGGTTGGCCATTCCACTATACAGGTCCTTGGGGTAGAGCAGGGGGAGGTTGGCCATTCCACTATACAGGTCCTTGGGGGTAGAGCAGGGGGGAGGTTGTCCATTCCACTATACAGGTAGAGCAGGGGGAGGTTGGCCATTCCACTATACAGGTCCTTGGGGTAGAGCAGGGGGAGGTTGGCCATTCCACTATACAGGTCCAGGTAGAGCAGGGGGAGGTTGGCCATTCCACTATACAGGTCCTTGGGGTAGAGCAGGGGGAGGTTGGCCATTCCACTATACAGGTCCTTGGGGTAGAGCAGGGGGAGGTTGGCCATTCCACTATACAGGTCCTTGGGGTAGAGCAGGGGGAGGTTGGCCATTCACTATACAGGTCCTTGGGGGTAGAGCAGGGGACGTTGGCCATTCCACTATACAGGTCCTTGGGGTAGAGCAGGGGGAGGTTGGCCATTCAACTATACAGGTCCTTGGGGTAGAGCAGGGGGAGGTTGGCCATTCCACTATACAGGTCCTTGGGGTAGAGCAGGGGGAGGTTGGCCATTCCACTATACAGGTCCTGGGGTAGAGCAGGGGGAGGTTGGCCATTCCACTATACAGGTCCTTGGGGTAGAGCAGGGGGAGGTTGGCCATTCCACTATACAGGTCCTTGGGGTAGAGCAGGGGGAGGTTGGCCATTCCACTATACAGGTAGAGCAGGGGGAGGTTGGCCATTCCACTATACAGGTCCTTGGGGTAGAGCAGGGGGAGGTTGGCCATTCCACTATACAGGTCCTTGGGGTAGAGCAGGGGGAGGTTGGCCATTCCACTATACACAGGTCCTTGGGGTAGAGCAGGGGGAGGTTGTCCATTCCACTTACAGGTCCTTGGGGTAGAGCAGGGGGAGGTTGGCCATTCCACTATACAGGTAGAGCAGGGGGAGGTTGGCCATTCCACTATACAGGTCCTTGGGGGTAGAGCAGGGGAGGTTGGCCATTCCACTATACAGGTCCTTGGGGTAGAGCAGGGGGAGGTTGGGGGGAGGTTGGCCATTCCACTATACACCTTGTAGAGCAGGGGGAGGTTGTCCATTCCACTATACAGGTCCTTGGGGTAGAGCAGGGGGAGGTTGGCCATTCCACTATGGGGTAGAGCAGGTCCTCCACTATACAGGTAGAGCAGGGGGGGTTGGCCATTCCACTATACAGGTAGAGCAGGGGGAGGTTTGCCATTCCACTATACAGGTCCTTGGGGTAGAGCAGGGGGAGGTTGGCCATTCCACTATACAGGTCCTTGGGGTAGAGCAGGGGGCGGTTGCCATTCCACTATACAGGTCCTTGGGGTAGAGCAGGGGGAGGTTGGCCATTCCACTATACAGGTCCTTGGGGTAGAGCAGGGGGAGGTTGGCCATTCCACTATACAGGAGCAGGGGGGAGGTCCATTGGGGTAGAGCAGGGGGAGGTTGGCCATTCCACTATACAGGTCCTTGGGGTAGAGCAGGGGAGGTTGGCCATTCCACTATACAGGTCCTTTAGAGGGGTAGAGCAGGGGGAGGTTGGCCATTCCACTATACAGGTCCTTGGGGTAGAGCAGGGGGAGGTTGGCCATTCCACTATACAGGTCCTTGGGGTAGAGCAGGGGGAGGTTGGCCATTCCACTATACAGGTCCTTGGGGTAGAGCAGGGGGAGGTTGGCCATTCCACTATACAGGTCCTTGGGGTAGAGCAGGGGGAGGTTGGCATTCCACTTACAGGTCCTTGGGTAGAGCAGGGGGAGGTTGGCCATTCCACTATACAGGTCCTTGGGGTAGAGCAGGGGGAGGTTGGCCATTCCACTATACAGGTCCTTGGGGTAGAGCAGGGGGAGGTTGGCCATTCCACTATACAGGTCCTTGGGGTAGAGCAGGGGGAGGTTGGCCATTCCACTATACAGGTCCTTGGGGTAGAGCAGGGGGAGGTTGGCCATTCCACTATACAGGTAGAGCAGGGGGAGGTTGGCCATTCCACTATACAGGTCCTTGGGGTAGAGCAGGGGGAGGTTGGCCATTCCACTATACAGGTCCTTGGGGTAGAGCAGGGGGAGGTTGGCCATTCCACTATACAGGTCCTTGGGGTAGAGCAGGGGGAGGTTGGCCATTCCACTATACAGGTCCTTGGGGTAGAGCAGGGGGAGGTTGGCCATTCCACTATACAGGTCCTTGGGGTAGAGCAGGGGGGGAGGTTGGCCATTCCACTATACAGGTCTTGGGGTAGAGCAGGTTGGCCATTCCACTATACAGGGGGTAGAGCAGGGGGAGGTTGGCCATTCCACTATACAGGTCCTTGGGGTAGAGCAGGGGGAGGTTGGCCATTCCACTATACAGGTCCTTGGGGTAGAGCAGGGGGAGGTTGGCCATTCCACTATACAGGTCCTTGGGGTAGAGCAGGGGGAGGTTGGCCATTCCACTATACAGGTCCTTGGGGTAGAGCAGGGGGAGGTTGGCCATTCCACTATACAGGTCCTTGGGGTAGAGCAGGGGGAGGTTGGCCATTCCACTTATACAGGTCCTTGGGGTAGAGCAGGGGGAGGTTGGCCATTCCACTATACAGGTCCTTGGGGTAGAGCAGGGGGAGGTTGGCATTCCACTATACAGGTCCTTGGGGTAGAGCAGGGGGAGGTTGGCCATTCCACTATACAGGTCCTTGGGGTAGAGCAGGGGCAGGGGGAGGTTGGCCATTCCACTATACAGGTAGAGCAGGGGGAGGTTGGCCATTCCACTATACAGGTCCTTGGGGTAGAGCAGGGGGAGGTTGGGCCATTCCACTATACAGGTCCTTGGGGTAGAGCAGGGGAAGGTTGGCCATTCCACTATACAGGTCCTTGGGGTAGAGCAGGGGGCAGGGGAGGTTGGCCATTCCACTATACAGGTCCTTGGGGTAGAGCAGGGGGAGGTTGGCCATTCCACTATACAGGTTGTCCTTGGGGTAGAGCAGGGGGAGGTTGGCCATTCCACTATACAGGTCCTTGGGTAGAGCAGGGGGAGGTTGGCCATTCCACTATACAGGTCCTTGGGGTAGAGCAGGGGGAGGTTGGCCATTCCACTATACAGGTCCTTGGGGTAGAGCAGGGGGAGGTTGGCCATTCCACTATACAGGTCCTTGGGGTAGAGCAGGGGGAGGTTGGCCATTCCACTATACAGGTCCTTGGGGTAGAGCAGGGGGAGGTTGGCCATTCCACTATACAGGTCCTTGGGGTAGAGCACAGGTTGGCCATTCCACTATACAGGTCCTTGGGGTAGAGCAGGGGGAGGTTGGCCATTCATTCCACTATACAGGTCCTTGGGGTAGAGCAGGGGGAGGTTGGCCATTCCACTATACAGGTCCTTGGGGTAGAGCAGGGGGAGGTTGGCCATTCCACTATACAGGTCCTTGGGTAGAGCAGGGGGAGGTTGGCCATTCCACTATACAGGTCCTTGGGGTAGAGCAGGGGGAGGTTGGCCATTCCACTATACAGGTCCTTGGGGTAGAGCAGGGGGAGGTTGGCCATTCCACTATACAGGTCCTTGGGGTAGAGCAGGGGGAGGTTGGCCATTCCACTATACAGGTCCTTGGGGTAGAGCAGGGGGAGGTTGGCCATTCCACTATACAGGTCCTTGGGGTAGAGCACGGGGGGGGAGGTTGGCCATTCCACTATACAGGTCCTTGGGGTAGAGCAGGGGGAGGTTGGCCTATACATTGGCCATTCCACTATACAGGTCCTTGGGTAGAGCAGGGGGAGGTTGGCCATTCCACTATACAGGTCCTTGGGGTAGAGCAGGGGAGGTTGGCCATTCCCACTATACAGGCCATTCCCTTAGAGCAGGGGGGGGTAGCAGGGGGAGGGTTGGCCTTGGGGGTAGAGCAGGGGGAGGTTGGCCATTCCACTATACAGGTCCTTGGGGTAGAGCAGGGGGAGGTTGGCCATTCCACTATAGACAGGTCCCTTGGGGTAGAGCAGGGGGAGGTTGGCCATTCCACTATACAGGTCCTTGGGGTAGAGCAGGGGGAGGTTGGCCATTCCACTATACAGGTCCTTGGGGTAGAGCAGGGGGAGGTTGGCCATTCCACTATACAGGTCCTTGGGGGTAGAGCAGGGGAGGTTGGCCATTCCACTATACAGGTCCTTGGGGTAGAGCAGGGGAGGTTGGCCATTCCACTATACAGGTCCTTGGGGTAGAGCAGGGGAGGTTGGCCATTCCACTATACAGGTCCTTGGGGTAGAGCAGGGGGAGGTTGGCACTTACAGGTCCTAGACAGGTTGGCCATTCCACTATACAGGTCCTTGGGGTAGAGCAGGGGGAGGTTGGCCATTCCACTATACAGGTCCACTATCCACTATACAGGTCCTTGGGGTAGAGCAGGGGGGGGGAGGTGGAGAGCAGGGGGAGGGGCCATTCCACTACTTTCCAGGTCCTAGACAGGGGGAGGTTGGGTCCACCTTGGGTAGAGCAGGGGGAGGTTGGGGTCCTTGGGGTAGAGCAGGGGGAGGTTGGCCATTCCACTATACAGGTCCTTGGGGTAGAGCTGGCCATTCCACTATACAGGTCCTTGGGGTAGAGCAGGGGGAGGTTGGCCATTCCACTTACAGGTCCTTGGGGTAGAGCAGGGGGAGGTTGGCCATTCCACTATAACAGGTCCTTGGTAGAGCAGGGGGGAGGTTGGCCATTCCACTATACAGGTCCTTGGGGTAGAGCAGGGGAGGTTGGTATGTCCTTTAGAGCCACTATATACAGGTCCTTGGGTAGAGCAGGGGGAGGTTGCCATTCCACTATACAGGTCCTTGGGGGTAGAGCAGGGGAGGTTGGCCATTCCACTATACAGGTCCTTGGGGTAGAGCAGGGGGGAGGTTGGCCATTCACCTTGGGGTAGAGCAGGGGGGGGTGGCCATTCCACTATACAGGTCCTTTAGGGAGAGAGGGGGAGGTGGCCATTCCACTATACAGGTCCTTGGGGTAGAGCAGGGGGGGAGGTTGGCCATTCCACTATTCCACTATACAGGCAGGGTCCTTGGGGTAGAGCAGGGGGAGGTTTGGCCATTCACTATACAGGTCCTTGGGGTAGAGCAGCCATTCCACTATACAGGTCCTTGGGGTAGAGCAGGGGGAGTTGGCCATTCCACTATACAGGGTCCTTGGGGTAGAGCAGGGGGAGGTTGGCCATTCCACTATACAGGTCCTTGGGGTAGAGCAGGGGGAGGTTGGCCATTCCACTATACAGGTCCTTGGGGTAGAGCAGGGGGAGGTTGGCCATTCCACTATACAGGTCCTTGGGGTAGAGCAGGGGGAGGTTGGCCATTCCACTATACAGGTCCTTGGGGTAGAGCAGGGGGAGGTTGGCCATTCCACCAGGTCCTTGGGGTTCCATTCCACTATACAGGTCCTTGGGGTAGAGCAGGGGGAGGTTGGCCATTCCACTATACAGGTCCTTGGGGTAGAGCAGGGGGAGGTTGGCCATTCCACTATACAGGTCCTTGGGGTAGAGCAGGGGGAGGTTGGCCATTCCACTATACAGGTGGTAGAGCAGGGGGAGGTTGGCCATTCCACTATACAGGTCCTTGGGGTAGAGCAGGGGGAGGTTGGCCATTCCACTATACAGGTCCTTGGGGTAGAGCAGGGGGAGGTTGGCCATTCCACTATACAGGTCCTGGGGTAGAGCAGGGGGAGGTTGGCCATTCCACTATACAGGTCCTTGGTAGAGCAGGGGGAGGTTGGCCATTCCACTATACAGGTCCTTGGGGTAGAGCAGGGGGAGGTTGGCCATTCCACTATACAGGTCCTTGGGGTAGAGCAGGGGGAGGTTGGCCATTCCACTATACAGGTCCTTGGGGTAGAGCAGGGGGAGGTTGGCCATTTCCACTATACAGGTCCTTGGGTAGAGCAGGGGGAGGTTGGCCATTCCACTATACAGGTCCTTGGGGTAGAGCAGGGGGAGGTGGCCATTCCACTATACAGGTCCTTGGGGTAGAGCAGGGGGAGGTTGGCCATTCCACTATACAGGTCCTTGGGGTAGAGCAGGGGGAGGTTGGCCATTCACTATACACTAGCACAGGTTGGCCATTCCACTATACAGGTCCTTGGGGTAGAGCAGGGGGAGGTTGGCCATTCCACTATACAGGTCCTTGGGTAGAGCAGGGGGAGGTTGGCCATTCCACTATACAGGTCCTTGGGGTAGAGCAGGGGGAGGTTGGCCATTCCACTATACAGGTCCTTGGGGTAGAGCAGGGGGAGGTTGGCCATTCCACTATACAGGTCCTGGGGTAGAGCAGGGGGAGGTTGGCCATTCCACTATACAGGTCCTTGGGGTAGAGCAGGGGGAGGTTGGCCATTCCCCTACATACAGGTCCTTGGGGTAGAGCAGGTTAGCAGGGTAGGCAGGGGGGAGGTTGGCCATTCCACTATACAGGTCCTTGGGGTAGAGCAGGGGGAGGTTTGGCCATTCCACTATACAGGTCCTTGGGGTAGAGCAGGGGGAGGTTGGCCATTCCACTATACAGGTCCTTGGGTTAGAGCAGGGGGAGGTTGGCCATTCCACTATACAGGTCCTTGGGGTAGAGCAGGGGGAGGTTGGCCATTCCACTATACAGGTCCTTGGGTAGAGAGCAGGGGGAGGTTGGCCATTCCACTATACAGGTTGGTAGAGCATTCCACACTATACAGGTCCTTGGGTAGAGCAGGGGGAGGTTGGCCATTCCACTATACAGGTCCTTGGGGTAGAGAGCAGGGGGAGGTTGGCCATTCCCAGGTCCTTGGGGGTAGAGCAGGGGGAGCCATTCCACTATACAGGTCCTTGGTAGAGGGGGAGGTTGGCCACTATACAGGTCCTTGGGGTAGAGCAGGGGGGAGGTCCTTGGGGTAGGCAGGGGGAGGTTGGCCATTCCACTATACAGGTCCTTGGGGAGAGCAGGGGGAGGTTGGCCATTCCACTATACAGGTCCTTGGGTGTAGAGCAGGGGGAGGTTGGCCATTCCACTATACAGGTCCTTGGGGTAGAGCAGGGGGAGGTTGGCCATTCCACTATACAGGTCCTTGGGGTAGAGCAGGGGGAGGTTGGCCATTCCACTATACAGGTCCTTGGGGGGTAGAGCAGGTCCTTGGGGGGCAGGGGGAGGTTGGCCATTCCACTATACAGGTCCTTGGGGTAGAGCAGGGGGAGGTGGCCATTCCACTATACAGGTCCTTTGGGGTAGAGCAGGGGGAGGTTGGCCATTCCACTATACAGGTCCTTGGGGTAGAGCAGGGGGAGGTTGGCCATTCCACTATACAGAGCAGGGGAGGTTGGCCATTCCACTATACAGGTCCTTGGTAGAGCAGGGGGAGGTTGGGCCATATCCACTACATACAGTAGAGCAGGGGAGGTTGGCCATTCCACTATACAGGGGGGTAGAGCAGGGGGAGGTTGGCCATTCCACTATACAGGTCCTTGGGTAGAGCAGGGGGAGGTCCTTAAGGGGGTAGAGCAGGGGGAGGTTGGCCATTCCACTATACAGGTCCTTGGGGTAGAGCAGGGGGAGGTTGGCCATTCCACTATACAGGTCCTTGGGGTAGAGCAGGGAGGTTGGCCATTCCACTATACAGGTCCTTGGGGTAGAGCAGGGGGAGGTTGGCCATTCCACTATACAGGTCCTTGGGGTAGAGCAGGGAGAGGTTGGCCATTCCACTATACAGGTCCTTGGGGTAGAGCAGGGGGAGGTTGGTTGGCCATTCATTCTTTTTTTTTTTTTTTTTTTTTTTTTTTTTTTTTTAGTCATTTAGCAGACGCTCTTATCCAGAGCGACTTACAGGAGCAATTAGGGTTAAGTGCCTTGCTTAAGGGTAATCGACAGATTTTTCACCTAGTCGGCTCGGGGATTAGAACCAGCGACCTTTCGGGGCACAACGCTCTTACCCACTAAGCTTGCCGCCCATTCCACTATACAGGTAGAGCAGGGGGAGGTTGGCCATTCCACTATACAGGTCCTTGGGGTAGAGCAGGGGGAGGTTGGCCATTCCATTATACAGGTCCTTGGGGTAGAGCAGGGGGAGGTTGGCCATTCCACTATACAGGTAGAGCAGGGGGAGGTTGGCCATTCCACTATACAGGTCCTTGGGGTAGAGCAGGGGATGGTAGTTTTATGAACTACGTCAATTAATTCCCACCCATGCTTACTGATGGACGTTGTTGAAATGTCTGTCCATCTCATTTTCGAACATTGCTCTGGGGAACCCCGTGACTGTATCCTTGACAACTACCAAAGAACGGAAGTGATGGATTCAACTTCCACTTTACTTCCCTGCTGCAGTGCGCTGGTGGCAAACTTGCCAGAGTCAATTATTTGAAAGAGTCAATTTATAGAGAATAAAAGTGTAATTTTATACACCTGATATTTATATTTATTCCAATAGATGGAATGGCGCCGGAGAAGATGGCTGCCGTTTTACAGCCCTCTAACCAATTGTACTATTATGTGTGTTTTTCCGCGTGTAATTTGTAATTGATTTTGTACATAATGTTTCTGCCATCGTCTCTTATAACCAAAAAGAGCTTCTGGATATCAGGACAGCGATTACTCACCTTGTATTGGACGAAGATTTTTTCTTCAACAAGTCGGAGGTGAAGGATATCCTACAGACACCCGACAAGGCTCAAATCCCCGTAATTCGCAGGAGAAAGAGACGGAGATATCGTGGACGTAGGTCGGGGTGCCTTGTAAGGATCCAACGGCGAGCGAGTAAACTGCCGCTCCCATCAATCCTATTAGCCAATCTTCAATCATTGGAAAATAAATTAGATGACCTAAGATTACGGTTATCCTACCAACGGGACATTAAAAACTGTAATATCTTATGTTTCACTGAGTCGTGGCTGAACGACGACATGGACCACATACAGCTAGCGGGCTATACGCTACATCGGCAGGATAGAATACGGCTGACTCCGGTAAGACAAGGGGTGGCGGTCTGTGTATATTTGTAAACAACAGCTGGTGCATAAAATCTAATACTAAGGAAGTCTCGAGGTTTTGCTCGCCTGAGGTAGAGACTGGAACATGTTCCGGGATTCTTCAGATAGCATTGAGGAGTACACCACATCAGTCACTGGTTTCATCAATAAGTGCATCGATGACGTCTTCCCCACAGTGACCGTGCGTACATACCCCAACCAGAAGCCATGGATTACAGGCAACATCCGCACTGAGCTAAAGGCTAGAGCTGTCGCTTTTGGTCACAGGTCCAGGAATGGCTGAAGGATTGCAATATTTACCTGGAGCTAACCCTGCAGATAGCACTACTGGGTGATCTGAAAAGTCATAGTCAATTGATCAATAATATAATAATACTTTTAGCAAAAATGTTTATTTTCAATTTACAATCTGTAGAAACAATGAGAATAGAAGGGTTCAGAACTTTTGTAAAACATCACAGTACAGTTGAAAAATATATGGCAAATAGAAATCCAATATGGATGGTGTTAAGAGATAGATGGGAGGTGTGTTGAATGGAGTTGGAAGGATGGGACTAATAACAACAACTAATAACAACAAGATAACTAATGTAAAGCATACTGTGTCCATAATAAGTATATAGGTTATAGGTTGAGAGCTTTTGTGAATAAGCACAGTTAGAAAGATATGGCAAACCGTATGGACATCATGAAAATGATCGGAGTAAAGTTCAGGAGTAAAAACAAACAAAATATAATTATTGTAAAATTGACTGTGTCCATAAAATGTATATAGTATGTATAAGCTGGAAGTAGAGGCCTAAGCATTGTTGTTCACTAGTTTACTCCAATTAGGGAAGGGGTGGTGGGGTTGGAAAGTAATAAAGGGAAATATATATTTTTTAAAGATATGTACAGTTGAATTCAGAAGTTTACATACACCTTAGCCAAATACATTTAAACTCAGTGTTTCACAATTCCTGACATTTATTCCTAGTAAAAATTCCCTGTCTTAGGTCAGTTAGGATCACCACTTTATTTTAAGAATAATAGTAGAGAGAATGATTTATTTAAGCTTTTATTTCATTCATCACATTCCCAGTGGGTCAGAAGTTTACATACACTCAATTAGTATTTGGTAGCATTGCCTTTAAATTGTTTAACTTGGGTCAAATGTTTTGGGTAGCCTTCCACAAGCTTCCCACAATAAGTTGGGTGAATGTTGACCCATTCCTCCTGACAGAGCTGGTGTAACTGAGTCAGGTTTGTAGGCCTCCTTGCTCGCACACGCTTTTTCAGTTCTGCCCACAAATCCTCTATAGGATTGAGGTCAGGGATTTGTAATGGCGACTCCAATACCTTGATTTTGTTGTCCTTAAGCCATTTTGCCACAACTTTGGAAGTATGATTGGGGTCATTGTCCAAGCTTTAACTTCCTGACTGATGTCTTGAGACGTTGCTTCAATATATCCACATAATTTTCCTTCCTCATGATGCCATCTATTTTGTGAAGTGCACCAGTCCCTCCTGCAGCAAAGCACCCCCACAGCATGATGCTGCCACCTCCGTGATTCACGGTTGGGATGGTGTTCTTCGGCTTGCAAGTATCCCCCTTTTTCCTCCAAACATAACAATGGTCATTATGGCCAAACAGTTCTATTTTTGTTTCATCAGACCAGAGGACATTTCTCCAAAAAGTACGATCTTAGTCCCCATGTGCAGTTGCAAACCGTAGACTGGCTTTTTTATGGCGGTTTTAGAGCAGTGGCTTCTTCCTTGCTGAGCGGCTTTTCAGGTTATGTCGATATAGGACTAGTTTTACTGTGGATATAGATACTTTTGTACCTGTTTCCTCCAGCATCTTCACAAGGTCCTTTGCTGTTGTTTTGGGATTGATTTGCACTTTTCGTACCAAAGTACGTTCATCTCTAGGAGACAGAACGCGTCTCCTTCCTGAGCGGTATGACGGCTGTGTGGTCCCATGGTGTTTATACTTGCGTACTATTGTTTGTACAGATGAACGTGGTACCTTCAGGCGTTTGGAAATTGCTCCCAAGGATGAACCAGACTTGTGGAGGTCTACTATTTTTTTCTGAGGTCTTGGCTGATTTCTTTAGATTTTCCCATGATGTCAAGCAAAGAGGCACTGAGTATGAAGATAGGCCTTGAAATACATCCACAGGTACACCTCCAATTGACTCAAATGATGTCAATTAGCCTATCAGAAGCTTCTAAAGCCATGACATAATTTTCTGGAATTTTCCAAGCTGTTTAAAGGCACAGTCAACTTAGTGTATGTAAACTTCTGACCCACTGGGAATTGTGATACAGTGAATTATAAGTCAAATAATCTGTCTGTAAACAATTGTTGGGAAAATGACTTGTGTCATGCACAAAAGATGCCAAAACTATACTATTTGTTAACAAGAAATTTGTGGAGGGGTTGAAAAACAAGTTTTAATGACTCCAACCTAAGTGAAAAACTTACTATGAAAACTTCCGACTTCAACTGTATGTATGTATATGTATTTATATTTATATGTATATTTGCGAGAAAAATAATAATATGGGGGATTAGAAGTGATGCAGACAATTACATTGATGGAAGTTACAATCTATCTGCAATATTAATGCTGATCTACCCCCCCCCCCCCCAAAAAAAAAAAAAAAAAAAAAAAAAAAGAAATAAAACAATTAACAAATACTGTAGCCTTTTTACATTTGGCAAGCAAGCGCAAGCGATCATCTCTCCTCCAATTACTAGGGTAAAGAGTGTCCAACAGGCTTTTGTAGTCTGGCTTTTCCTGGGACTCCACAAGATTGAAGAGGAATAGCCGTGGCAGAACAATGAACAGACTGGCTGGATATGAACTGACTGGCTGGATATGAACTGGCTGGCTGGATATGAACTGACTGGCTGGATATGAACTGGCTGGCTGGATATGAACTGACTGGCTGGATATGAACTGACTGGCTGGATATGAACTGACTGGCTGGATATGAACTGACTGACTGGCTGGATATGAACTGACTGGCTGGATATGAACTGACTGGCTGGATATGAACTGGCTGGCTGGATATGAACTGGCTGGCTGGATATGAACTGACTGACTGGCTGGATATGAACAGACTGGCTGGATATGAACTGACTGGCTGGACTGACTGACTGGCTGGATATGAACAGACTGGCTGGATATGAACAGACTGGCTGGATATGAAACTGACTGCTGAACAGACTGGCTGGATATGAACAGACTGGCTGGATATGAACTGACTGGCTGGATATGAACTGACTGGCTGGATATGAAAACTGACTGGCTGGATATGAATGACAGACCTGGCTGGATATGAACAGACTATGAGACTGACTGGCTGGATATGAACTGACTGGCTGGATATGAACTGGCTGGACTGAACTGACTGGCTGGATATGAACTGACTGGCTGGATATGAACAGACTGCTGGATATGAACTGGCTGGCTGGATATGAACAGATCTGGCTGGATAGACTGGCTGGATATGAACAGACTGGCTGGCTGGATATGAAACAGACTGGCTGGGCTGGATAAGAGGAATAGCCGTGGCAGACATGACAGACTGGCTGGATATGAACTAGCTGGCTGGATATGAACTGGCTGGCTGGATATGAACAGACTGGCTGGATATGAACAGACTGGCTGGATATGAACAGACTGGCTGGATATGAACAGACTGGCTGGCTGGATATGAACAGACTGGCTGGATATGAACTGGCTGGCTGGATATGAACTGACTGGCTGGATATGAACTGACTGGCTGGATATGAACTGACTGGCTGGATATGAACAGACTGGCTGGCTGGATATGAACAGACTGGCTGGATATGAACTGACTGGCTGGATATGAACTGACTGGCTGGATATGAACTGACTGGCTGGATATGAACTGGCTGGCTGGATATGAACTGGCTGGCTGGATATGAACTGACTGGCTGGATATGAACTGACTGGCTGGATATGAACAGACTGGCTGGATATGAACAGACTGGCTGGATATGAACTGACTGGCTGGATATGAACTGGCTGGCTGGATATGAACAGACTGGCTGGATATGAACAGACTGACTGGCTGGATATGAACAGACTGGCTGGCTATGTAGCCTATATCCTAAGTTAGAAGCGTACGCATACTAGCCCATAATTCATAAACTCAATGGTAGGCTTAATACTGCAGTGAATATATTCTGTCAATTTACACAGTGAAGGAAAAAAAAGGAACAAAATCATAGGTAGCTGCACTACGTGGCCTCCTGAGGCTGCTGTTCTCTCCCAGTCCCCGGGTACGCAGCACCAATGAGGCTGCTGAGTGGTTCTCTCCCAGTCCCCGGGTACGCAGCACCAATGAGGCTGCTGAGTGGTTCTCTCCCAGTCCCCGGGTACGCAGCACCAATGAGGCTGCTGAGTGGTTCTCTCCCAGTCCCCGGGTACGCAGCACCAATGAGGCTGCTGAGTGGTTCTCTCCCAGTCCCCGGGTACGCAGCACCAATGAGGCTGCTGAGTGGTTCTCTCCCAGTCCCCGGGTACGCAGCACCAATGAGGCTGCTGAGTGGTTCTCTCCCAGTCCCCGGGTACGCAGCACCAATGAGGCTGCTGTTCTCTCCCAGTCCCCGGGTACGCAGCACCAATGAGGCTGCTGTTCTCTCCCAGTCCCCGGGTACGCAGCACCAATGAGGCTGCTGTGGTTCTCTCCCAGTCCCCGGGTACGCAGCACCAATGAGGCTGCTGAGTGGTTCTCTCCCAGACCCCGGGTACGCAGCACCAATGAGGCTGCTGAGTGGTTCTCTCCCAGTCCCCGGGTACGCAGCACCAATGAGGCTGCTGAGTGGTTCTCTCCCAGACCCCGGGTACGCAGCACCAATGAGGCTGCTGAGTGGTTCTCTCCCACCCCCGGGTACGCAGCACCAATGAGGCTGCTGAGTGGTTCTCTCCCAGTCCCCCGGGTACGCAGCACCAATGAGGCTGCTGAGTGGTTCTCTCCCAGTCCCCGGGTACGCAGCACCAATGAGGCTGCTGAGTGGTTCTCTCCCAGTCCCCGGGTACGCAGCACCAATGAGGCTGCTGAGTGGTTCTCTCCCAGTCCCCGGGTACGCAGCACCAATGAGGCTGCTGTTCTCTCCCAGTCCCCGGGTACGCAGCACCAATGAGGCTGCTGAGTGGTTCTCTCCCAGACCCCGGGTACGCAGCACCAATGAGGCTGCTGAGTGGTTCTCTCCCAGACCCCGGGTACGCAGCACCAATGAGGCTGCTGAGTGGTTCTCTCCCAGTCCCCGGGTACGCAGCACCAATGAGGCTGCTGAGTGGTTCTCTCCCAGACCCCGGGTACGCAGCACCAATGAGGCTGCTGAGTGGTTCTCTCCCAGACCCCGGGTACGCAGCACCAATGAGGCTGCTGAGTGGTTCTCTCCCAGTCCCCGGGTACGCAGCACCAAAAGCTACACTATTATTTCAGTTTTATATCGACGAGAAATGTATCCTGCCTAGGCTACAACAACACAATGTAATGAAGAACGTTATTATTGTTTTCAAGTGATTACACAACTCTAGTCTATGCTGTAAACTGCAGTGAATAGCCCATGTCATTTGAATAGCCGCTCAAAAGCCTTTGAATGGATATTCATTTAGAAATAACTGCACCTAGCCTGCCTGATTGTGCAACCATTTGGATCAGTTATGCAGGTTTTTCTCAGCAGTTTAGCCTACAAGGTCCAGGCACATTAGCAAAAAATTAATATGGAGTATTTTGTCAGGATGTATCAGCTAACAGAAACACGCTAATGAAGGGATTTCTAGTGGCGCACACATGAATTAGGATCATGCGCGAGCGCGAAGGAAGTTGTTTCCGCGTTTGGCTTCCGTGTTTTAAACGCGTTTGAAAATTAGGTGGATAGATCCATAATCCTGAAGGGTCTATTCATAGATGAAAGTGATCTCCTTTTCAACCTGTGCTGCCGGTGTTAATATGTATAATACATTAAATGTACTTCATGCTAACTAACCAGGTTCAGTCTAACCAGGTTCAGTTTAACCAGGTTCAGTTTAACCAGGTTCAGTTTAACCAGGTTCAGTCTAACCACGTTATTGGTGTTGGTCTCAATGGGTTTCATATTTCAACTTTAAAGTGGTCATTCACCTTGTAAGATATTTTCTATCCTGAAAAGTGGTCTAACGTCAAGACGGTGCCGTTATCACCACAGGTCAGTTAGCCCTATCGGACGGTGCCCTTATCATCACAGGTCAGTTAGCCCTATCGGACGGTGCCCTTATCATCACAGGTCAGTTAGCCCTATCGGACGGTGCCTTTATCATCACAGGTCAGTTAGCCCTATCGGACGGTGCCCTTATCATCACAGGTCCGTTAGCCCTATCGGACGGTGCCCTTATCATCACAGGTCAGTTAGCCCTATCGGACGGTGCCCTTATCATCACAGGTCAGTTAGCCCTATCGGACGGTGCCCTTATCACCACAGGTCAGTTAGCCCTATCGGACGGTGCCCTTATCACCACAAGTCAGTTAGCCCTATCGGACGGTGCCCTTATCACCACAGGTCAGTTAGCCCTATCGGACGGTGCCTTATCATCACAGGTCAGTTAGCCCTATCGGACGGTGCCCTTATCATCACAGGTCAGTTAGCCCTATCGGACGGTGCCGTTATCATCGCAGGTCAGTTAGCCCTATCGGACGGTGCCCTTATCACCACAGGTCAGTTAGCCCTATCGGACGGTGCCCTTATCACCACAGGTCAGTTAGCCCTATCGGACGGTGCCCTTATCATCACAGGTCAGTTAGCCCTATCGGACGGTGCCGTTATCACCACAGGTCAGTTAGCCCTATCGGACGGTGCCCTTATCATCACAGGTCAGTTAGCCCTATCGGACCGTGCCCTTATCGTCACAGGTCAGTTAGCCCTATCGGACGGTGCCCTTATCACCACAGGTCAGTTAGCCCTATCGGACGGTGCCCTTATCACCACAGGTCAGTTAGCCCTATCGGACGGTGCCGTTATCACCACAGGTCAGTTAGCCCTATCGGACGGTGCCCTTATCATCACAGGTCAGTTAGCCCTATCGGACGGTGCCCTTATCACCACAGGTCAGTTAGCCCTATCGGACGGTGCCCTTATCACCACAGGTCAGTTAGCCCTATCGGACGGTGCCGTTATCACCACAGGTCAGTTAGCCTATCGGACGGTGCCGTTATCACCACAGGTCAGTTAGCCTATCGGACGGTGCCGTTATCACCACAGGTCAGTTAGCTATTTCTTCTAAGGAGATTGGTAGTGAGACGTTAGAAAAGGTTGACATTGTTGGTTCCTATGAGAAACACGGTGACGTACATTGCCTGACAGTGTGTGCCTGTCAAAAAGTTGTCAGACTGATATGGGCTGTAAACTGTGGGATAAACGATACATTAATCTTATGTTTGTATTGTAGTATCAGAATGGTATGGTAGAAATGTGTAGGGACTAAATGCAGTGGCCGTTCATATCGTAAGTCTCACAAATCCGGTCATACCTTTATCTGGTAAATGACAGTGTCTGATTGATGATCTATCCACTTACGGGTAAACTAACAGTAAGATTTGTGTTGTAATGGATGTTAGGAACTCGGTCAGATACGGCTCCACATCAGTCAGCACATCTTTGGGTTCCTTCGTTATGAGCACCATGAAAATAGTTCCCATAGCAACCGTTCCAACAATTTGTGGTGCTGAAATGCAAGGAAGAGGTGTTTGAGACAATGATGTTTAATGAGATACTGTCTATCAAGTTGATCACCCACTCATTACCACTAAGCGTATGAGGTGAGGCTGTTTGTCAGTGGTTTAACAATGAACACTTATCTTAACACTCATAGCGGCAGTTTTCTGGACACAGATTAAACCTAGTTCTGGACTAAAAAGCACTTTCAAAGACAACTTTACAGTGAACATGCTATTTTATTCCAGTACTAGGCTTAATCTGTATCAGGGAAAGCACCCTTATAGTGTGGCAGACTATTTTATATATGATCATAGCCAGGTTACAAGACACTGTTTACCACAAGGCTTGAAAACATCACCTAACATGTTTCACCATTCATAATAACAATATGCCATTTAGCAGACGCTTTTATCCAAAGCGACTTACAGTCATGCGTGCATACATTTTTTTTGTGTGTATGGGGGTGGTCCCGGGGATCGAACCCACTACCCTTGGCGTTACAAGCGCCATGCTCTACCAGCTGAGCTACAGAGGACCACATAGGATGGTTTTGATGGTGAAAACCTTTCATCATAATTAGTCAGTCAGCGAACTGAATGAAGAAGTTTGAAGTGGAATAGTTATCCTCTGTTTTCCAGTGTAGGGAGGAGTGGGGGGTAAAGGTTTCCTGCTTCAGGGTCGGTCCTGTAGCAGTGGCATTAAACTGACACCCAGTAGTCCACTGTGACATAAACATAATTCCAGTTCTCCTATGGGGCTCAATCTCCACAGCATGGGTACAGAAGAGGGCTTTGGATACCGGAGCCAAAGGAGCAGTTTTGCAGTAAAAACAACGCCCACTTACAACAAAGCACATCGTTGTTGAGGAGAATTAACCCGACACCTGTACTTACAAATCTCTGAAACATGAGAGATACATGTTACAAGCAAAAACACAAAGCAAGAACAATTAAATGTGTTTGGTCTGTACAATGGTTTCTAATGGTCTTTCTAAGGGTTTCTAATGGATTTGGGATGTGTAAAGGATTCTCTTCTCCTCACACGGGGCACCTATTTAGGTAATGTCTGTAGGGGAAACATCCTATTGGTAATGATGTGTTAGACTATGGAATAAGTGAATTAGCTTAATGTTATTGAGTTAATGAGGGTAAAGTTAATATAGCGTAATGTTAATGGGGTAAAGTTAATATAGCGTAATGTTAACGAGGGTAAAGTTAATATAGCGTAATGTTAACGAGGGTAAAGTTAATATAGCGTAATGTTAACGAGGGTAAAGTTAATATAGCGTAATGTTAACGAGGGTAAAGTTAATATAGCGTAATGTTAATGGGGGTAAAGTTAATATAGCGTAATGTTAACGAGGGTAAATTTAAATAGGTTAATGTTAATGAGGGTAAAGTTAATATAGCATAATGTTAACGAGGGTAAAGTTAATATAGCGTAATGTTAATGGAGGTAAAGTTAATATAGGTTAATGTTAATGGGAGTAAAGTTAATATAGGTTAATGTTAATGGGGGTAAAGGTAATATAGGTTAATGTTAATGGGGGTAAAGTTAATATAGGTTAATGTTAATGGGGGTAAAGTTAATATAGGTTAATGTTAATGAGGGTAAAGGTAATATAGGTTAATGTTAATAGGGGTAAAGTTAATATAGGTTAATGTTAATGGGGGTAAAGGTAATATAGGTTAATGTTAATGGGGGTAAAGGTAATATAGGTTAATGTTAATGGGGGTAAAGGTAATATAGGTTAATGTTAATGGAGGTAAAGGTAATATAGGTTAATGTTAATGGAGGTAAAGGTAATATAGGTTAATGTGTTAGTTGTGATCACAGGTAGACATAAGCAGTGGTGAACATGTGATTGTAGATGGGACAGTGAGGAGGAAGGGCCTTCATAACCTCCTACTATTGGTAGCCTGTTTAGAAAACTAACTCATCCAAACTGTAAAGATGATCAGGAGGGTGTCTGTGCCACACAGAATGTCAGCAATCTCTAAGATATTAAAAATTCAACAAACCATCCACAGAGTAGCTCTAGTGTCACCATTTACACTCAGAGTTTTTAAGCACTTTCAAAATAACTGATTATCACAGCAGTTACTGCACTGGATAGCAACCTCAAACTGATTATCACAGCAGTTACTGCACTGGATAGCAACCTCAAACTGATTATCACAGCAGTTACTGCACTGGATAGCAACCTCAAACTGATTATCACAGCAGTTACTGCACTGGATAGCAACGTCAAACGGATTATTACAGCAGTTTACTGCACTGGATAGCAACCTCAAACTGATTATCACAGCAGTTACTGCACTGGATAGCAACCTCAAACTGATTATCACAGCAGTTACTGCACTGGATAGCAACCTCAAACTGATTATCACAGCAGTTACTGCACTGGATAGCAACCTCAAACTGATTATCACAGCAGTTACTGCACTGGATAGCAACCTCAAACTGATTATCACAGCAGTTACTGCACTGGATAGCAACCTCAAACTGATTATCACAGCAGTTACTGCACTGGATAGCAACCTCAAACTGATTATCACAGCAGTTACTGCACTGGATAGCAACCTCAAACTGATTATTACAGCAGTTACTGCACTGGATAGCAACCTCAAACTGATTATCACAGCAGTTACTGCACTGGATAGAAACCTCAAACTGATTATCACAGCAGTTACTGCACTGGATAGCAACCTCAAACTGATTATCACAGCAGTTACTGCACTGGATAGCAACCTCAAACTGATTATCACAGCAGTTACTGCACTGGATAGCAACCTCAAACTGCTTATCACAGCAGTTACTGCACTGGATAGCAACCTCAAACTGATTATTACAGCAGTTACTGCACTGGATAGCAACCTCAAACTGATTATCACAGCAGTTACTGCACTGGATAGCAAACTCAAACCACAGTGTTTTAAAGACTTGTTTTTCCTATTTAAAAGGCTCCTAACGTTCAGTAAATTGTACGTAACTTAGATGTAATAGTCTTTGGCATAGTTCCCTTAGTAGTACTACTAATGCTGAAATGTTTGATTTGCATTGAATTAAAATAATATCACTCTTCATTACATAATTCCCACTGATAATCTAAAGCAGGGTTCTCCAACCCTGTTCCTGGAGAGTTACCATTCTGTCCCAGATAGTCCTTAAAGAGGTGGGGTTTTAAATGTCTCCGGAAGGTGGTGAGTGACTCCGCTGTCCTGGCGTCGTGAGGGAGCTTGTTCCACCATTGGGGTGCCAGAGCAGCGAACAGTTTTGACTGGGCTGAGCGGGAACTATGCTTCCGCAGAGGTAGGGGAGCCAGCAGGCCAGAGGTGGATGAACGCAGTGCCCTCGTTTGGGTGTAGGGACTGATCAGAGCCTGAAGGTACGGAGGTGCCGTTCCCCTCCTGGAGAGTTACCATCCTGTAGGTTTTCATTCCAACCCTGTTCCTGGAGAGCTACCATCCTGTAGGTTTTCATTCCAACCCTGTTCCTGGAGAGCTACCATCCTGTAGGTTTTCATTCCAACCCTGTTCCTGGAGAGCTACCATCCTGTAGGTTTTCATTCCAACCCTGTTCCTGGAGAGCTACCATCCTGTAGGTTTTCATTCCAACCCTGTTCCTGGAGAGATACCATCCTGAAGGTTTTCATTCCAACCCTGTTCCTGGAGAGATACCATCCTGAAGGTTTTCATTCCAACCCTGTTCCTGGAGAGATACCATCCTGTAGGTTTTCACTCCAACCCTGTTCCTGGAGAGATACCCTCCTGTAGGTTTTCACTCTAACCCTGTTCCTGGAGAGACCCACCTGTAGAGATACCCTCCTGTTTTCACTCCAACCCTGTTCCTGGAGAGATACCCTCCTGTAGGTTTTAACTCCAACCCTGTTCCTGGAGAGATACCCTCCTGTAGGTTTTCATTCCAACCTTGTTCCTGGAGAGATACCATCCTGTAGGTTTTCATTCCAACCCTAATCTAGTGCACTTGATTCTAATAATTAGCTGGTTGATAAGCTGAATCAGGTTAGTAACACCTGGGGTTAGAGTGAAAACCTACAGGAGGGTATCTCTCCAGGAACAGGGTTGGAGTGAAAACCTACAGGAGAGTATCTCTCCAGGAACAGGGTTGGAGTTAAAACCTAAAGGAGAGTATCTCTCCAGGAACAGGGTTGGAGTTAAAACCTACAGGAGGGTATCTCTCCAGGAACAGGGTTGGAGTTAAAACCTACAGGAGGGTATCTCTCCAGGAACAGGGTTGGAGTTAAAACCTACAGGAGGGTATCTCTCCAGGAACAGGGTTGGAGTTAAAACCTACAGGAGGGTCTCTCCAGGAACAGGGTTGGAGAGCCCTGATCTAAAGTGAGTCTTGAAAAGTGACGTAATACTCCAGATAATATAGATAACAGACACATAGCATGAGGAAGCATGAGGAACCCAGACGGAAAACACCCAGGAATCCGTTATGCTGTATTCTACTGGCAAATATAAGGATGGCAAATGTCGCAGGCAGGCAGGCAGGCAGACAGACAGACAGACAGACAGACAGACAGACAGACAGACAGGCAGGCAGGCAGGCAGGCAGGCAGGCAGACAGGCTGGTGTAGCCAACCCCCAGACAGACAGGCCGGTGCTGGTTCAGTGACTACAGCACAAAGCCAGTAGTTCCAGAAAGGTCAGTTATATTTTCACAATTCTTACTTCACCAATTACTATACCGCCTACCTTCAGCACCCCACACTATACCGTCTACCTTCAGCACCCCACACTATACCGTCTACCTTCAGCACCCCACACTATACCGTCTACCTTCAGCACCCCACACTATACCGTCTACCTTCAGCACCCCACACTATACCGTCTACCTTCAGCACCCCACACTATACCGTCTACCTTCAGCACCCCACACTGTACCGTCTACCTTCAGCACCCCACACTGTACCGTCTACCTTCAGCACCCCACACTGTACCGTCTACCTTCAGCACCCCACACTATACCGTCTACCTTCAGCACCCTGTAATCTCCTGCTGTCACTCATTCAGCACACCACACTATACCGCCTACCTTCAGCACCCCACACTATACCGTCTACCTTCAGCACCCCACACTATACCGTCTACCTTCAGCACCCCACACTATACCCTCTACCTTCAGCACACCACACTATACCGCCTACCTTCAGCACCCCACACTATACCGTCTACCTTCAGCACCCCACACTATACCGCCTACCTTCAGCACCCCAAACTATACCGTCTACCTTCAGCACCCCACACTATACCGTCTACCTTCAGCACCCCACACTATACCGTCTACCTTCAGCACCCCACACTATACCGTCTACTTTCAGCACACCACACTATACCGTCTACCTTCAGCACCCCACACTATACCGTCTACCTTCAGCACCCCACACTATACCGTCTACCTTCAGCACCCCACACTATACCGTCTACCTTCAGCACCCCACACTATACCGTCTACCTTCAGCACCCCACACTATACCGTCTACCTTCAGCACCCCACACTATACCGTCTACTTTCAGCACACCACACAATACCTTCTACCTTCAGCACCCTGTAGTCTCCTGCTGTCACTCATTCAGCACACCCCACTATACCTTCAGCACCCTGTAGTCTCCTGCTGTCACTCATTCAGCACACCACACTATACCGTCTACCTTCAGCACCCTCTATTCTCCTGCTGTCACTCATTCAGCACACCACACTATACCGTCTACCTTCAGCACCCTGTAGTCTCCTGCTGTCACTCATTCAGCACACCACACTATACCGCCTACCTTCAGCACCCCACACTATAGCGTCTACCTTCAGCACCCCACACTATACCGTCTACCTTCAGCACACCACACTATACCGTCTACCTTCAGCACCCTCTATTCTCCTGCTGTCACTCATTCAGCACACCACACTATACCGTCTACCTTCAGCACCCTGTAGTCTCCTGCTGTCACTCATTCAGCACACCACACTATACCGTCTACCTTCAGCACCCTCTATTCTCCTGCTGTCACTCATTCAGCACACCACACTATACCGTCTACCTTCAGCACCCTGTAGTCTCCTGCTGTCACTCATTCAGCACACCACACTATACCGCCTACCTTCAGCACCCCACACTATAGCGTCTACCTTCAGCACCCCACACTATACCGTCTACCTTCAGCACACCACACTATACCGTCTACCTTCAGCACCCTCTATTCTCCTGCTGTCACTCATTCAGCACACCACACTATACCGTCTACCTTCAGCACCCTGTAGTCTCCTGCTGTCACTCATTCAGCACACCACACTATACCGTCTACCTTCAGCACCCTCTATTCTCCTGCTGTCACTCATTCAGCACACCACACTATACCGTCTACCTTCAGCACCCTCTCTTTTCTCCTGCTGTCACTCATTCAGCACACCACACTATACCGTCTACCTTCAGCACCCTCTGGTCTCCTGCTGTCACTCATTCAGCACACCACACTATACCGTCTACCTTCAGCACCCTGTAGTCTCCTGCTGTCACTCATTCAGCACACCACACTATACCGTCTACCTTCAGCACCCTCTATTCTCCTGCTGTCACTCATTCAGCACACCCCACTATACCGTCTACTTTCAGCACCCTCTATTCTCCTGCTGTCACTCATTCAGCACACCACACTATACCTTCTACCTTCAGCACACCACACTATACCGTCTACCTTCAGCACCCTCTGGTTTCTCCTGCTGTCACTCATTCAGCACACCACACTATACCTTCTACCTTCAGCACACCACACTATACCGTCTACCTTCAGCACCCTCTATTCTCCTGCTGTCACTCATTCAGCACACCACACTATACCCTCTACCTTCAGCACACCACACTATACCGTCTACCTTCAGCACCCTCTATTCTCCTGCTGTCACTCATTCAGCACACCACACTATACCTTCTACCTTCAGCACCCTCTATTCTCCTGCTGTCACTCATTCAGCACACCACACTATACCCTCTACCTTCAGCACCCTCTACCTTCAGCACCCTCTTCTTGCTGTCACTCATTCAGCACACACACACTATACCCTCTACCTTCAGCACCCTCTATTCTCCTGCTGTCACTCATTCAGCACACCACACTATACCCTCTACCTTCAGCACCCTCTAGTCTCCTGCTGTCACTCATTCAGCACACCACACTATACCCTCTACTTTCAGCACCCTATAGTCTCCTGCTGTCACTCATTCAGCACACCACACTATACCCTCTACCTTCAGCACCCTCTGGTCTCCTGCTGTCACTCATTCAGCACACCACACTATACCCTCTACCTTCAGCACCCTCTGGTCTCCTGCTGTCACTCATTCAGCACACCACACTATACCTTCTACCTTCAGCACCCTCTGGTCTCCTGCTGTCACTCATTCAGCACACCACACTATACCCTCTACCTTCAGCACACTATAGTCTCCTGCTGTCACTCATTCAGCACACCACACTATACCCTCTACCTTCAGCACCCTCTGGTCTCCTGCTGTCACTCATTCAGCACACCACACTATACCCTCTACCTTCAGCACCCTCTGGTCTCCTGCTGTCACTCATTCAGCACACCACACTATACCGTCTACCTTCAGCACCCTCTGGTCTCCTGCTGTCACTCATTCAGCACACCACACTATACCGTCTACCTTCAGCACCCTCTGGTCTCCTGCTGTCACTCATTCAGCACACCACACTATACCCTCTACCTTCAGCACCCTCTATTCTCCTGCTGTCACTCATTCAGCACACCACACTATACCTTCTACCTTCAGCACCCTCTGGTCTCCTGCTGTCACTCATTCAGCACACCACACTATACCGTCTACCTTCAGCACCCTCTAGTCTCCTGCTGTCACTCATTCAGCACACCACACTATACCCTCTACCTTCAGCACCCTCTGGTCTCCTGCTGTCACTCATTCAGCACACACACATACCCTCTACCTTCAGCACCCTCTAGTCTCCTGCTGTCACTCATTCAGCACACCACACTATACCGTCTACCTTCAGCACCCTCTGGTCTCCTGCTGTCACTCATTCAGCACACCACACTATACCTTCTACCTTCAGCACCCTCTGGTCTCCTGCTGTCACTCATTCAGCACACCACACTATACCTTCAGCACCCTCTGGTCTCCTGCTGTCACTCATTCAGCACACCACACTATACCGTCTACCTTCAGCACCCTCTACATTTACATTTACATTTTAGTCATTTAGCAGACGCTCTTATCCAGAGCGACTTACAGTTAGTGAATACATGTTTTTTTTATACTGGCCCCCCGTGGGAATCGAACCCACAACCCTGGCGTTGCAAACGCCATGCTCTATCAACTGAGCTACATCCCTGCCGGCCATTCCCTCCCCTACCCTGGACGACGCTGGGCCAATTGTGCGCCGCCCATGAGTCTCCTTCTGTCACTCATTCAGCACACCACACTATACCCCCTACCTTCAGCACCCTCTATTCTCCTGCTGTCACTCATTCAGCACACCACACTATACCGCCTACCTTCAGCACCCTCTAGTCTCCTGCTGTCACTCATTCAGCACACCACACTATACCGCCTACCTTCAGCACCCTCTGGTCTCCTGCTGTCATTCATTCAGCACACCACACTATACCCTCTACCTTCAGCACCCTCTGGTCTCCTGCTGTCACTCATTCAGCACACCACACTATACCCTCTACCTTCAGCACCCTATAGTCTCCTGCTGTCACTCTTTCAGCACACCACACTATACCCTCTACCTTCAGCACCCTCTGGTCTCCTGCTGTCACTCATTCAGCACACCACACTATACCCTCTACCTTCAGCACCCTATAGTCTCCTGCTGTCACTCATTCAGCACACCACACTATACCCTCTACCTTCAGCACCCTCTGGTCTCCTGCTGTCACTCATTCAACACACCACACTATACCGCCTACCTTCAGCACCCTCTGGTCTCCTGCTGTCACTCATTCAGCACACCACACTATACCCTCTACCTTCAGCACCCTCTGGTCTCCTGCTGTCACTCATTCAGCACACCACACTATACCCTCTACCTTCAGCACCCTCTGGTCTCCTGCTGTCACTCATTCAGCACACCACACTATACCCTCTACCTTCAGCACCCTATAGTCTCCTGCTGTCACTCATTCAGCACACCACACTATACCCTCTACCTTCAGCACCCTCTGGTCTCCTGCTGTCACTCATTCAACACACCACACTATACCGTCTACCTTCAGCACCCTCTGGTCTCCTGCTGTCACTCATTCAGCACACCACACTATACCCTCTACCTTCAGCACCCTCTGGTCTCCTGCTGTCACTCATTCAGCACACCACACTATACCGTCTACCTTCAGCACCCTCTAGTCTCCTGCTGTCACTCATTCAGCACACCACACTATACCCTCTACCTTCAGCACCCTCTGGTCTCCTGCTGTCACTCATTCAGCACACCACACTATACCGCCTACCTTCAGCACCCTCTGGTCTCCTGCTGTCACTCATTCAGCACACCACACTATACCCTCTACCTTCAGCACCCTCTGGTCTCCTGCTGTCACTCATTCAGCACACCACACTATACCCTCTACCTTCAGCACCCTCTAGTCTCCTGCTGTCACTCATTCAGCACACCACACTATACCCTCTACCTTCAGCACCCTCTGGTCTCCTGCTGTCACTCATTCAGCACACCACACTATACCGTCTATCTTCAGCACCCTCTGGTCTCCTGCTGTCACTCATTCAGCACACCACACTATACCTTCTACCTTCAGCACCCTCTGGTCTCCTGCTGTCACTCATTCAGCACACCACATACCGTCTACCTTCAGCACCCTCTGGTCTCCTGCTGTCACTCATTCAGCACACCACACTATACCGTCTACCTTCAGCACCCTCTACATTTACATTTACATTTTAGTCATTTAGCAGACGCTCTTATCCAGAGCGACTTACAGTTAGTGAATACATGTTTTTTTTATACTGGCCCCCCGTGGGAATCGAACCCACAACCCTGGCGTTGCAAACGCCATGCTCTATCAACTGAGCTACATCCCTGCCGGCCATTCCCTCCCCTACCCTGGACGACGCTGGGCCAATTGTGCGCCGCCCATGAGTATCCTTCTGTCACTCATTCAGCACACCACACTATACCTTCAGCACCCTCTGGTCTCCTGCTGTCACTCATTCAGCACACCACACTATACCGCCTACCTTCAGCACCCTCTGGTCTCCTGCTGTCACTCATTCAGCACACCACACTATACCCTCTACCTTCAGCACCCTCTGGTCTCCTGCTGTCACATTCATTCACACACCACACTATACCGCTCTACCTTCAGCACCCTCTGGTCTCCTGCTGTCACTCATTCAGCACACCACACTATACCCTCTACCTTCAGCACCCTCTGGTCTCCTGCTGTCACTCATTCAACACCCTCTGGTCTCCTGCACACACCACACTATACCGTCTACCTTCAGCACCCTCTGGTCTCCTGCTGTCACTCATTCAGCACACCACACTATACCCTCTACCTTCAGCACCCTCTATTCTCCTGCTGTCACTCATTCAGCACACCACACTATACCCTCTACCTTCAGCACCCTATAGTCTCCTGCTGTCACTCATTCAGCACACCACACTATACCCTCTACCTTCAGCACCCTCTGGTCTCCTGCTGTCACTCATTCAGCACACCACACTATACCCTCTATCTTCAGCACCCTCTGGTCTCCTGCTGTCACTCATTCAGCACACCACACTATACCCTCTACCTTCAGCACCCTCTGGTCTCCTGCTGTCACTCATTCAGCACACCACACTATACCCTATATCTTCAGCACCCTCTGGTCTCCTGCTGTCACTCATTCAGCACACCACACTATACCCTCTACCTTCAGCACCCTCTGGTCTCCTGCTGTCACTCATTCAGCACACCACACTATACCTCTACCTTCAGCACCCTCTGGTCTCCTGCTGTCACTCATTCAACACACCCTATACCGTTCTACCTTCAGCACCCTCTGGTCTCCTGCTGTCACTCATTCAGCACACCACACTACCGTCTACTTCAGCACCCTCTGGTCTCCTGCTGTCACTCATTCAGCACACCACACTATACCCTCTACCTTCAGCACCCTCTGGTCTCCTGCTGTCACTCATTCAGCACACCTTCACTTTATACTGCTGCCACTCATTTATATACTAGCTTCAGCACCCTCTCAGAGTCATGGTCCCAAATGACACCCTATTCAGCCTGATGAAAACAGTGCACTAAACAGGGAATAGGTTGGGATGCCTCTACACCTTCAGTAGCGTTCTAGCCTCCTAATTATGGAGCTAAATATTGTCACTCATGAGCTTCGTCATTCATTCAACACACCTATTGACTCAGACACACACAATAATAGGATCTCACTTACAGCGCTCCCTCTGGTCTCCTGCTGTCACTCATTCAGCACACCCATTTCTTTCCTTCTTAATGCGTTCAGCACCCTATCAGTTGTGTTGTGACTAGGTAGGGGTGGTATACAGAACAGCCCTATTTGGTAAAAGACCAGGCCTCAGCTCAAGCTGGTTGAGATCCTGCTGTGCTGTCACTCAAACCAGAAGCACACCACTATCAGCACAAGTTAGTCTACCTTCAGCACCCTTAAGTCAGAACCTTTCATCACCCTCTGGTCTCCTGCTGGTGACTCATCCTGCACCCTCAGCGTTTCACATGCTGGTCCTGCTGTCACTCAGTCAGCACACAGGACACTATACTGCTTCTACCTTCAGCACCCTCTGGTGTCTCCTGCTGTCACTCATTCAGCACACCACACTATACCCTCTACCTTCAGCACCCTCTGGTCTCCTGCTGTCACTCTGCACACCACACTATACCGTCTACCTTCAGGAAGAGTCTCCTGCTGTCACTCATCAAGGGGGGCACACCACAATACCGGCTACCTTCAGCACCCATCACACCACTACTAACAGTTACCAATAACTACATTGCCCACACCACACTAAGAAACCCAGCAACCTGGACGTTGCACTCACTTCAGGTCTTCACCCTCTGGTGTCTCCAGCATTCCCACACCTCAACGCTCATGTCTACCTTCAGCATCCCTCTGGTCTCCTGCTGTCACTCATTCAGCACACCACATATACCTTCAGCACCCTCTGGTCTCCTGCTGTCACTCATTCAGCACACCACACTATATACCTTCAGCACCCTCTGGTCTCCTGCTGTCACTCATTCAGCACACCACACTACCGTACCTTCAGCACCCTCTGGTCTCCTGCTGTCACTCATTCAGCACACACACACTTCAGCACCCTCTACCCTACCTTCAGGTCTCCTGCTCTGTCACTGTCACTTCAGCACACCACACTATACCCTCTACTTTCAGCACCCTCTGGTCTCCTGCTGTCACTCATTCAGCACACCACACTATACCCTCTACCTCACCCTCTGGTCTCCTGCTGTCACTCATTCAGCTTACACCACACTATACCTCTTCAGCACCCTCTCTCCTGCTGTCACTCATTCAGCACACCACACTATACCGTCTACCTTCAGCACCCTCTGGTCTCCTGCTGTCACTCATTCAGCACACCACACTATACCTTCAGGCACCCTCAGTCTCCCTGCAGTCACTCATTCAGCACACTCCACCCCGTCTACCTTCAGCACACCTCTGGTCTCCTGCTGTCACTCATTCAGCACACACACTACCGTCTACCTTCAGCACCCTCTGGTCTCCTGCTGTCACTCATTCACTCACACCACAGCACTGTACTCCTGCTGTACCTCATTCAGCACACCCCTCTGGTCTCCTAGTCTGTGCTGTCACTCATTCAGCACACCACACTATACCCTCTACCTTCAGCACCCTCTTGTCTCCTGCTGTCACTCATTCAGCACACCACACTATACCCTATACCTTCAGCACCCTCTAGTCTCAGCACTGTCCTCATTCAGCACCTGCTGTCACTCATTCAGCACACCACACTATACCTGTCTGAGCACCCTCTAGTACTGTTCTACCACCTTCAGCACCCTCTGGTCTCTGCTGCTGTCAACTCATCATGGCACACTCCACACTATACCCGTCTACCTTCAGCACCACTGTCTAGCACACCTCACTGCTGTCACTCTAGTTCCTGCTGTCACTCATTCAGCACACACTATACCGTCTACCTTCAGCACCCTCTGGTCTCCTGCTGTCACTCATTCACTCACACCAGCACACCACACTATACTGCCTAGAGATTCTATCACCTCAGCACCCTCTGGTCTCCTGCTGTCACTCATTCAGCACACCACACTATACCCTCTACCTTCAGCACCCTCTGGTCTCCTGCTGTCACTCATTCAGCACACCACACTATACCCTCTACCTTCAGCACCCTCTAGTCTCCTGCTGTCACTCATTCAGCACACACACTATACCCTCTACCTTCAGCACCCTCTGGTCTCCTGCTGTCACTCATTCAGCACACCACACTATACCGTCTACCTTCAGCACCCTCTGGTCTCCTGCTGTCACTCATTCAGCACACCACACTATACCGTCTACCTTCAGCACCCTCTGGTCTCCTGCTGTCACTCCTCAGCACACCACACTGTCACTCTGCTTCACTCACAGCACACCACACTATACCGTCTACCTTCAGCACCCTCTGGTCTCCTGCTGTCACTCATTTAGACTGTAGCTCCTCTCCTACAGTAGCTCTCAGAGTCATAGGTCCCAAATGACACCCTATTCCCTGTATAGTGCACTACCTTTGACCAAAGCCCTATAGGCCCTGATGAAAAGCAGTGCACTAAACAGGGAATAGGTTGGGATGCCGACATACAGTAGCGTCTTAGCAATACAACATTCATCTCAAAGTAATAAAAAAGTAATTATGGAGCTAAATATGGCTCAGGTATGAACAGGAATGAGCTTCGTCATTATTCAACAACAGCTACTATTGACTCAGACACACACAATAATAGGATTCCACTTACAGCGCTCCATAGGATCATATCTTAGATGTTGGGATTCTGTTCTTGGTGAACAACTTCAATTAACAGGTGTGCCTTTTTAAAAGTTAATTTGTGGAATTTCTTTCCTTCTTAATGTGTTTGAGCCAATCAGTTGTGTTGTGACAAGGTAGGGGTGGTATACAGAAGATAGCCCTATTTGGTAAAAGACCAAGTCCATACTTTGGCAAGAACAGCTCAAATAAGCAAAGAGAAACGACAGTCCATCATTACTTTAAGACATGAAAGTCAGTTAATACGGAAAAAGTGCAGTCGCAAAAACCATCAAGTGCTATGATGAAACTGGCTCTCATGAGGACCGCGACAGGAATGGAAGACCCTGAGTTACCTCTGCTGCAGAGGATAAGTTCATTACAGTTACCAGCCTCAGAAATTGCAGCCCAAATAAATGCTTCACAGAGTTCAAGTAACAGACACATCTCAACATCAACTGTTCAGAGGAGACTGTGTGAATCCGGCCTTCATGGTCGATTTGCTGCAAAGAAACCACTACTAAAGGACGCCAATAAGAAGAAGAGACTTGCTTGGGCCAAGAAACACGAGCAATGGACATTAGACCGGTGGAAATGTGTCCATTTGTGCTTCCAACCGCTGTGTCTTTGTGAGACGCGGTGTGGGTGAACGGATGATCTCCGCATGTGTAGTTCCCACCGTAAAGCATGGAGGAGGAGGTGTTATGGTGTGGAGGTGCTTTGCTGGTGACACTGTCTGTGATTTATTTAGAATTCACACTTAACCAGCATGGCTACCACAGTATTCTGCAGCGATACGCCATCCCATCTGGTTTGGGCTTAGTGGGACTATCACTTGTTTTTCAACAGGACAATGAACCAACACACCTCCAGGCTGTGTAAGGGCTATTTGACCAAGAAGGAGAGTGATGGAGTGCTGCATCAGATGACCTGGCCTCCACAATCCCCCGACCTCAACCAAATTGAGATGGTTTTGGATGAGTCGGACGGCAGAGTGAAGGAAAAGCAGCCAACAAGTGCTCAGTGTATGTGGGAACTCCTTCAAGACTGTTGGAAAAGCATTCCAGGTGAAGCTGGTTGAGAGAATGCCAAGAGTGTGCAAAGCTGTCATCAAGGCAAAGGGTGGCTATTTGAAATATTTGTATTTGTTGAACACATTTCTGGTCACTACATGATTCCATATGTGTTATTTAATAGTTTTGATGTCTTCATTATTATTCTACAATGTAGAAAATAGTAAAAAATTAAGAAAAATCCTTGAATGAGTAGGTGTTCTAAAACATTTTAACGGTAGTGTATCAATGATATATCAATGCTGATGATGCAATCTACTAATACCTACAAAGCCACTTGAAACCACTTCAGGAGATAGCACTATAAAGTCAGGAGTCCACTTGGCTGTAATTCACATATTCACATCAACAACAGACTAACTCCAGAAAACACCTCAACACCTCCTTCTTCAACTCATACCTACTAGATCTACTGGCATCAAAAATAACAATTATTGGAGATTGTGAGGAAAGAAAGACAGTGATGTTTAGGGGTGGAGGTGAAGTGTTAGATTGCTGATATCCAGTGGCTTGCTAAAGTATTCACCCCAATTGGCATTTTTCCTATTTTGTTGGCTTACAACCTGGAATTAAAATGGATTTTTTGGGGGGTTTGTATCATTTGATTTACACAACATGCCAACAATTTGTGAAGTATTTGGCACATAGCAGACAAAAAAACAGCACATTGAGGAATATCAAAAAGTTCTACTCAAGCAGACAGCCCAGAGCTAAGGTGATGAAACCAAACCCAAGACTGAGCCCATCTTACCGTGTCTGAGGTGACTAGCTCCGAATACAGCAACGCTTCATCTCAGTTATGGACAGGCTACCATTAGGCAAGTCAATGGTCGCCATCGCAAATCTAAACATGAAAACTATGACACAAACCTAATAATATAATCAAGGTACAGAGCTATAGAGTAACACTATGTAATATAAAGTTATTATGACACGTCCAGCCAAGCTGCCATTCTGAAAGGAATAAAAGGAGGTCAGTTGTTCCAAACATGTCTTGGTAAAATTCCAGAAACTTAAAAAAAAAATATATATATATATATATATCCTGGTTGGAGGATGACTGATTTCTTGCTGATTCCCTCCTCATTCCTGGAATATTCCAACCAGGAATATCTGGGGAATTTTGGTTGCCGGAAATGTGCATTCCTAAATAGAGGTTTTAGGGACAGTTGTTCCCGACGTTTCTGGGTTGTAATTGTGAGCCCCAGTGAGCCCAAGGACAGAGATAATGATTCACAGGTGCTGTCAAGCCTAATGTCTGTCATTAGAAGTCGTTTTAGGTTCATAACCAGGCCCAAACAGAATCCGTGCATGCAGAATTCCGACGGAATTCCAACGGACCTCAGCCCCAATGCGCAAAATGATGCATTCGATTCAATAGCTCACTACTGTGGCAATGATTTAAAAGCAACTGCAACCAACATGTTATTGTGTTGCATTGTGATTAAACGTATTTATTTGATCAATTAACAACCATGAAAAATGTGAAAAATAGATCAATAAATAAATCGACTTCTGCACTTCTCTAAGAGGGACTTCTCTTTTCCTCCAATGGGATTTGAGAAGGGGGATGCGAGGTGACAGACAGACAGCGGTGACGGTCGCTCGTCACAGAGGAGAAGACATCCCCGACCTCTTTATTGACGGGGCGTCCTCTTGTGTACTGTGTGTGGGGTTGGAGATGTTGGGATCTCTCTCTCTCGCTCTCTCTCTCTGTCTCTCTCTCTCTCTCTCTCTCTCTCTCTCTCTCTCTGTCTCTCTCTCTCTCTCTCTCTCTCTCTCTCTCTCTCTCTCTCTCTCTCTCTCTCTCTCTCTCTCTCTCTCTCTCTCTCTCTCTCTGTGTGTCTGTGTGTGTGTGTCTCTGTGCACGCTGTATGTGTGTGTGTGGTGTGTGTGTGTGTGTGTGTGTGGTGTGTTCACGCTGTATGTGTGTGAGAGGGAGAGAGTCTGTTTTCCTTGGATTGTCATTTATATTATGTTTTTATTGTTATCCTACAGGTCCATCAGGAATTCAGGAGAGGAAGGAGTTTGTCCTGGACTTTGTGTAAACACTAATCTCTGCTGGAGAAGGCACCGAAGTTATCTACATTTAAAAACAACAACAACACTCCAAGCAAGGAGGGATTGTTCCTGCAGCATCCCATCCGCACAGTGAACAGTGCTGCAGTACAGACCAGGTGGTGCTCGTGGGTCAGTGCTGCAGTACAGACCAGGTGGTGCTCGTGGGTCAGTGCTGCAGTACAGACCAGGTGGTGCTCGTGGGTCAGTGCTGCAGTACAGACCAGGTGGTGCTCGTGGGTCAGTGCTGCAGTACAGACCAGGTGGTGCTCGTGGGTCAGTGCTGCAGTACAGACCAGGTGGTGCTCGTGGATCAGTGCTGCAGTACATACCAGGTGGTGCTCGTGGGTCAATGCTGCAGTACAGACCAGGTGGTGCTTGTGGGTCAGTGCTGTGGAGTGGCTGGCAGAGTACATGGATGTCCTCTCAGAGTTCCTGGACACCTTTGAACCACCTGCCAAGTGTGTCCAGGAACTGAAGGAGCTGCTGGGGAACCACAGATCCTCCCTGAAGGCCCAGGCTGTGTTCATTGTTGAACAGTCTGGAGCTAGTGGTCCTCCTTAAGAAGCTGGAGAAGACATCAGAGCCATCAGCCCACATCGGCGACAAGCTGCAGGACCTTCACATGTTCTTGGAGTAGGGCAGCACGGCAGAGGCAGATCACCACTCAGCCGGAGGAACTTCCAGAGCAAGAGAGAGATGGGTAGAGCTCTTCGAGGCTGCCATGAGAGAATGTTCCATTAAGCTGCAGGCGGTGATGGAGAGGCACCCGAGACTCGCTCCCTAACTATATTCATTATTCGACCCAGCCAGATACTCGCTCCCTAACTATATTCATTATTCGACCCAGCCAGAGTGGAAGGGACCCGAGACTCGCTCCCTAACTATATTCATTATTCGACCCAGCCAGAGTGGAAGGGACCGGAGACTAGCTCCCTAACTATATTCATTATTCGACCCAGCCAGAGTGGACGGGACCAGAGACTAGCTCCCTAACTATATTCATTATTCGACCCAGCCAGAGTGGACGGGACCAGAGACTCGCTCCCTAACTATATTCATTATTCGACCCAGCCAGAGTGGACGGGACCAGAGACTAGCTCCCTAACTATATTCATGCTCGACCCAGCCAGAGTGGACGGGACCAGAACTATATTCATTATTCGACCCAGCCAGAGTGGACGGGACCAGAGACTCGCTCCCTAACTATATTCATTATTCGACCCAGCCAGAGTGGACGGGACCAGCAAAGAGAGGAAGGACTATGTACACATTTACATTTTAGTCATTTAGCAGACGCTCTTATCCAGAGCGACTTACAGGAGCAATTAGGGTTAAGTGCCTTGCTCAAGGGCACATCGACAGATTTTTCACCTAGTCGGCTCGGGGATTAGAACCAGCGACCTTTCGGGTTACTGGCACAACGCTCTTAACCACTAAGCCACCTGCCGTACACATCATCCCTGTTTTGAGTGAGGTTTCTGAAGGAGTGGCACATGTACCATGTCAGTAGACTGAACGGATGCCAGAGAGGTGAGAGCAGGGGACTGGTGGGCAGCGAGGCGACACTGGCTGCCAACTCTGGCCTGCATTGCTTCTCTTTACTTGTGGCTCCTCACCACATCTGTGGATGTTGAGAAACACTTCTCACAGTACCAGAACCTGTTAACTCAGAACAGGAGAAGCCTCTCTGAGAAGAACGTTGAGATGCTTCTTATCGGCCAAGTTCAACGGCAGCGCTGAAGAATGAACTCTCTCACACGGTCTCACTCCTCCGCCTGCCCTGCTCTAAACATTGGACAGCAAACCTCCCTCTTTCTCTCTCTATCTCGCTCTCTCCCTCTCTCTCTGTCAGAATTACTGTAGGTCATACTTACATCATACGCTTAGAGTGTATTGCATATTGTATAGCATCGTATAGTACAGGGGTGTCAAACGTCCGGCCCGCAAACGGGTTTAATCCGGCCCGCGAGATGATTAAAAAAAAATATATATATATATATATATTTTTTTTGGTAAAGTATAAAAATGCGCTGCAATTTTTCAATAAAATAAACTGCTGTTCCAATTGCGTCCACTGGATGGCGCAATAGCAATTGTGTTAAGCAAGCAAACTGTTTATACCGGGGCAGAGCAAGTAGGTCAAGCACGTGCAGCCAATGAGCTACTTTGTTTTGCCCGCGATATTTATTACGGCTTCTACTTTTAACATTATGTGCTTTGGCACCCTCATTGCCCCAATATGTCTCTGTCAAAAAAGAGAAAAGTGGACGCAGAGTGTTCCAAGAAAAATGGTCATCCTATTTATTCACTGAATTGAATGGGAAAGCTGTATGTTTGGTGTGTTCAGAGCATGTTGCAGTGCTGAAAGAATATAACCTTCGTCGCCACTATGTGAGTCTTCATGCCGACAAATATGACAACTTTCAAGGACAGCGGAGATGAGAGAAGGTGAATGAACTGTTGGTGGGTCTGAAGAAACAGCAGTCTGTGTTTACTCACAGCCGAGACATCAGTGACGCTGCAGTGAAAGCTAGCTACCTCATTGCTAATGAAATCGCAGTGGCTTCAAAACCATTTAGTGAGGGTGAATTTGTAAAAACATGCATGATGAAGGCAGCGGAGATTGTGTGCCCTGAAAAGCGGCAGGCTTTTGCAAATATCAGCCTGACAAGAAACACAGTTGCAGACAGGATTTCCGATCTTTCAGTGGATTTGGACAGCCAGTTGAAGCAAAAAGTAAAGTCATTTATTGCATTTGACATTACAGCAATGACATTACAGATGTTGCACAACTGGCCATTTTCATCCGCGGAGTTGATGACACATTGACCGTCACGAGGAGTTCGTGGAGTTGGTGCCGATGACAGATACAACGACAGCAGCTGATATTTTTACCGCACTCGTCGGCGCGCTGGACAGGGTCGGAGTGGACTGGTCCCGCGCTGTCAGCCTGGCTACAGATGGTGCGCCCTCAATGATCGGGAAAAAAGCAGGCGTTGTGACAAAGTTCAGAGAGAAAGTGCAATCTGCAAATGGAGGACGTGATTTTTTTGACTTTTCACTGTATTTTGCACCAGGAGGCTTTGTGTTGCAAGTCATTAAAGATGGATAACGTCATGAAGGTGGTCATCCAAACTGTTAATTTCATCCGATCCAGAAGCCTGAATCACCGTCAGTTTGACAGCCTTCTCAGAGAGAAAGACCACATCTATGGCCTGCCATACCACACTGAGGTAAGATGGTTAAGCCGAGGTGCTGTGCTGAGGCGTTTCTTTGATTTACGAGAAGAAATTGAACAGTTCATGGAAGAAAAGGGCAAACCAGTGTTAGAATTTCATTCCGCAGAATGGATGCAGGACCTTGCATTTATGGTGGATGTTACAGAGCACCTGAATAACTTGAACAAACAGCTGCAAGGGCGCAACAAAGTTGTCACGCAGTATTATGACAGCATACGTTCTTTCAAGTTGAAGCTGTCATTGTGGGAGACGCAACTTGCCGGTGGTGATGCAGCTCACTTCCCCTGTCTGAAAAATGTGTGCGCGACCCAACATGTGGCAGACATGAAGCGGTTCAAAGATAAAATAACTGGACTGTTACGGGAGTTTGAGCAACGCTTTCAGATTTATGTTTATATGTTTTTATGTTGATTTGCTATTGTTTTTAATTGTTTTTATTTTATTTGTATATTTAACCTATTCTTGACTCTGTGGTTCTTGCACTTGTTGGGGAACAGGATTTCATTATTTTTATCTACATTTCTGCCTGAGAAATGACACCCTGATATAGTTCTGTGATCTGTGAAACAGTTCTGTTAATCACTGAGGCATTGTGTGTTTGTGTGTTCTTTTTCTTTAGAATTTTCAAATAAACTTGACGTGTTTTATGATTAATAGTGATGTTGTGCTTGTACTATTTTGGACACACTGTGGCCCCTGAGCTAAAATGAGTTTGACACCCCTGGTATAGTATGACATGGGAGGTGAGCCTTCTGAAGAACCCTGGGAGGTGAGCCTTCTGAAGAACCCTGGGAGGTGAGCCTTCTGAAGAACCCTGGGAGGTGAGCCTTCTGAAGAACCCTGGGAGGTGAGCCTTCTAAAGAACCCTGGGAGGTGAGCCTTCTGAAGAACCCTGGGAGGTGAGCCTTCTAAAGAACCCTGGGAGGTGAGCCTTCTAAAGAACCCTGGGAGGTGAGCCTTCTGAAGAACCCTGGGAGGTGAGCCTTCTAAAGAACCCTGGGAGGTGAGCCTTCTAAAGAACCCTGGGAGGTGAGCCTTCTGAAGAACCCTGGGTGGTGAGCCTTCTGAAGAACCCTGGGAGGTGAGCCTTCTGAAGAACCCTGGGAGGTGAGCCTTCTGAAGAACCCTGGGAGGTGAGCCTTCTGAAGAACCCTGGGAGTTGAATGTTATAGGCAGAAATGTATTGTGTTGAACAGGTATTTAGGAAATGATGTTGTCCCTGTTACATTCCTGTCTGTTTGTTTATCTGTAAATGCAGGTGTAAGTGCTCAGTCTATTATAATGTAACACTTATTTTGTCAATGAAATTCTTGGATCTTAGATCATACATACGAAAACATATGTTATTGGATTCCAGTTTAGGGTCTGAGTTGTATAGGTTACATTCATTCAGTTTAGGGTCTGAGTTGAATAGGTTACATTCATTCATTATTGTTGTTTCTCTAAATTTGAAACATGTACGGAATTGTCGGAACATGTCGGAAGTTTACATACACCTTAGCAAATACATTTAAACTCAGTTTTTCACAATTCCTGACATTTAATCCTAGTAAGAATTCCCTGTTTTAGGTCAGTTAGGATCCCCACTATTGCCTTTAAATGTTTAACTTGGGTCAAACGTTTCGGATAGCCTTCCACAAGCTTCCCACAATAAGTTGGGTGAATTTTGGCCCATTCCTCCTGACAGAGCTGGTGTAACTGAGTCAGGTTTGTAGGCCTCCTTGCTCGCACACGCTTTTTCAGTTCTGCCCACAAATGTTCTATAGGATTGAGGTCAGGGCTTTGCGACCAAGCTTTAACTTCCTGACTGATGTCTTGAGATGTTGCTTCAATATATCCACATAATTTTCCTTCCTCATGATGCCAACTATTTTGTGAAGTGCACCAGTCTCTGCTGCAGCAAAGCACCCCCCACAGCATGATGCTGCCACCCCCGTGCTTCACGGTTGGGATGGTGTTCTTCGGCTTGCAAGCGACCCCCCCTTTTTCCTCCAAACATAACGATGGTCATTATGGCCAAACAGTTCTATTTTTGTTTCATCAGACCAGAGGACATTTCTCCAAAAAGTACGATCTTTGTTCCCATGTGGAGTTGCAAACCGTAGTCTGGCTTTTTTATTGCGGTTTTGGAGCAGTGGCTTCTTCCTTGCTGAGTGGCCTTTCAGGTTATGTCAATATGGGACTTGTTTTACTGTGGCTATAGATACTTTTGTACCCGTTTCCTCCAGCATCTTCACAAGGTCCTTTGCTGTTGTTCTGGGATTTATTTGCACTTTTTCGCACCAAAGTACGTTCATCTCTAGGAGACAGAACGCGTCTCCTTCCTGAGCAGTATGGCCGGCTGCGTGGTCCCATGGTGTTTATACTTGCGTACTCTTGTTTTGTACAGATGAACGTGGTACCTTCAGTTATTTGGATATTGCTCCCAAGGATGAACCAGACTTGTGGAGGTCTACAATTCGTTTTCTGAGGTCTTGGCTGATTTCTTCTGATTTTCCCATGATGTCAAGCAAAGAGGCACTGAGTTTGAAGGTAGGCCTTGAAATACATCCGCAGGTACACCTCCAATTGACTGAAATTATGTCAATTAGCCTATCAGAAGCTTCTAAAGCCATGACATAATTTTCAAAAAAAAATTCCAAGCTGTTTAAAGGCAGTCAACTTAGTGTATGTAAACTTCTGACCCACTGGAATTGTGATACAGTGAATTATAAGTGAAATAATCTGTCTGTAAACAATTGTTGGAAAAATTACTTGTGTTATTGTCACGATCGCTAGACGGAGTAGACCAAGGCGCAGCGTTGAAAGCAAACATACTTTATTAATCGAATGATAACACGAACAGCGAAACAAAAACAACAAACGATACGTGACATCCAAAGGACAAACCTAACTAGGAACAAACCGAAAGGAACAAGATCCACAACTATTTGTGGGAAAACAGCCTCTATAAATATGGCTCCCAATCAGAGACAACCAGCAACAGCTGACACTCGTTGCCTCTGATTGGGAACCACTCTGGCCAACACAGAAATACAATACATAGAATATACACACCCTGGCTCAACATATAGAGTCCCCAGAGCCAGGGTGTGACAGTACCCCCCCCCCTAAAGGCGCGGACTGCGACCGCGCCTAAACATCAACAACCCAGGGGAGGGCTGGGTGGGCATTCCTCCTCGGAGGCGGTTCCGGCTCCGGGCTAGACCACCACCCTTCAACCATCCCCCCGTGGCGCCCCTGGTCCGGTCTGGCCCCGCTGACGGAGCTGGACTCGACATCGTAGAAGCGGGATTGCTTCAGCTCCGGTGTGGAGCAGCTGACCGGTACCTGACCAGGCACCGGTGACCCAGGCACGGGTTGTGCCGGACAGATGACGCACACCCCTGGCTTGGTGCGTGGAGCAGGAACGGGCCGGACCGGGCTGACGATGCGCACCCCTGTCTTGGTGCGTGGAGCAGCTACGGGCCGGACCGGGCTGACGATGCGCACCCCTGGCTTGGTGCGTGGAGCCGGAACGGGCCGTACCGGGCTGACGATGCGCACCCCTGGCTTGGTGCGTGGAGCAGGAAGGGGCCGGACCGGGCTGACGATGCGCACCCCTGGCTTGGTGCGTGGAGCAGGAACGGGCCGGACCGGGCTGACGATACGCACCCCTGGCTTGGTGCGTGGAGCAGGAACGGGCCGGACCGGGCTGACGATGCGCACCCCTGGCTTGGTGCGTGGAGCCGGAACGGGCCGTACCGGGCTGACGATGCGCACCCCTGGCTTGGTGCGTGGAGCAGGAACGGGCTGGACCGGGCTGACGATGCGCACCCCTGGCTTGGTGCGCGTCGCAGCAACGGGCCGTACCGGACTGACGATACGCAACCCCTGGCTTGGTGCGTGGAGCCGGAACGGGCCGTACCGGGCTGACGATGCGCCACCCTGGCTTGGTGCGTGGGAGCAGGAACGGGCTGGACCGGGCTGACGATGCGCACCCCTGGCTTGGTGCGCGTCGCAGCAACGGGCCGTACCGGACTGACGATACGCACCCCTGGCTTGGTGCGTGGAGCAGGAACGGGCCGGACCGGGCTGACGACTCGCACCCCTGGCTTGGTGCGTGGAGCAGGAACGGGCCGGACCGGGCTGACGACTCGCACCCCTGGCTTGGTGCGTGGAGCAGGAACGGGCCTTACCGGGCTGACGACTCGCACCCCTGGCTTGGTGCGAGTGGCAGGAACAGGCCGGGCCGGGCTGGCGACGCGCACCGTAGGCTTGGTGCGAGGAGCAGGAACAGGCCGGGCCGGGCTGGCGATGCGCACCGTAGGCTTGGTGCGAAGGGCAGGAACAGGCCGGACCGGGCTGGCGACGCACACCGTAGGCTTGGTGCGAGGAGCAGGAACCGGCCGGGCCGGGCTGACGACTCGCACCGTAGGCTTGGTGCGAGGGGCAGGAACAGGCCGGGCCGGGCTGGCGACGCGCACCGTAGGCTTGGTGCGGGGAGCAGGAACAGGCCGGGCCGGGCTGGCGACGCGCACCGTAGGCTTGGTGCGAGTGGCAGGAACAGGCCGGGCCGGGCTGGCGACGCGCACCGTAGGCTTGGTGCGGGGAGTAGGAACAGGCCGGGCCGGGCTGGCGACGCGCACCGTAGGCTTGGTGCGAGGAACAGGAACAGGCCGGGCCGGGCTGTGGAGACGGATAGGAGGCCTGGAGTGAAGAGCTGCCACAACCCGTCCTGGCTGAATGCCTACCTTCACACACTCTGTGTGAGGCATCAGCACAGGACGTACAGGGCTGTGTACCCGTACTGGCATAAACAGCACGTGACACTGGCGCAGGATATCCGGGACCGAGGAGAGGCACTGGAGACCACGAGCGCTGAGCCGGCACACTCCGTCCTGGCTGCATGCCCACCTTCGCACGACACGTGCGGGGTGCTCGCACAGGACGTACCGGACTATGCCGGACCACTCGTGGCACAGTACGCAGCTCCGCATACCGCGGAACCTGCCCAGTCTCATGCTGCCATGCCTGAGTACGGGGAGTTGGCTCTGCTCTCCATCCAGGCTCCGCCAACCTGCCTTCTGGCCCCCCAAACCCGGTGGCCTCCTCTCCTAATCTCCCAATTCGCCCTGTGGCAGCCTCCTGCTGCCCAGTCGCCCATGCCGTGTGCCCCCCCCCTAAAAATGTTCTGGGGTTGCCTCTCGTCCGTCCGACGACGACACTGTTGACGCCGTTGCTCCTCTCTCGCCAGGGCCTTAATCTTAGCCCATGGCCCTTTGCCCCCGAGCATGTCCTCCCAGGGCCACGATTTGCCCACCTGGGCCATCGCCAACCTCTCCAGCTCCTTTCCCGGCGCTT
>CM072230.1:1996455-2007783 GCA_036851935.1 Coregonus suidteri
TCATATTGTCTGTGTTTAAGGGGCAGAGAATCCTGTGAGGCAATATGAGACGGGGGAATTGTTAATGTAAATACTGTTTCCTATCAGAGGAGATTAGTCAGTATGTCTCCATCATGGATTTTCTGAAAGAACCTCTCGCCCCTGGGTCTGGGGTACGTCCCAAACGGCACCCCATTACTTACATAGTGGGACTACTTTTAATTTACTTTTGTAGTGCGCTATATTTGAAAATAGGGTTTTGCCGTTTGTTTTGAAACCTTTGGGACACACACCGTGTCTCTGTTTCTCTCTGCAGGATCAGGGCCCATTAGCAGGTTGAAGAGAGCTCTTGGAGGGGATAAGCTAAGCTAAGCTACTCCTCTGTGAATTGAGCCGAGCAACACTGCACTAAGAGGGCCAATACCAATCAAGGAATATATCATTACATTCCTTCATGTTCGTTATTCCCTTATTCCCCATTATATTTTTAAAATCCCACAGGATAGAACTGGACGGCCTCCTCAATCAGAAGATATTACAAGCCTGAAATCATGTCATTATCTTGGATGTGTTATTTTTGTAATAATACTGTAGCAATGTTGACGGAAGTGGACAAATCATACTGGAAGACTGGATTTTATGATCAAGCTGTTGAACTATAATGTTGGTGAGTAAAACTGCCATGGTTTCTGAACTGTTTCTTAATGTGTTCTGAGGCCCATGCTTTGCTCATACATACCACGCTGACAGCCTTACACTTCTCTGGGTCTTTCTGGGTCCGTGGTTGTATCTTACCATTCTCTGGGTCTTCCTGGGTCTGGATCATACCATTCTCTGGGTCTTCCTGGTCTGGGGCTGTATCTTACCATTCTCTGGGTCTTCCTGGGTCTGTGGCTGTATCTTACCATTCTCTGGGTCTTCATGGGTCTGTGGCTGTATCTTACCATTCTCTGGGTCTTCCTGGGTCTGGATCATACCATTATCTGGGTCTTCCTGGGTCTGGGGCTGTATCGTACCATTCTCTGGCCTTCCTGGGTCTGGGTCATACCATTATCTGGGTCTTCCTGGGTCTGTGGCTGTATCTTACCATTCTCTGGGTCTTCCTGGGTCTGGATCATACCATTCTCTGGGTCTTCCTGGTCTGGGGCTGTATCTTACCATTCTCTGGGTCTTCCTGGGTCTGGATCATACCATTCTCTGGGTCTTCCTGGGTCTGTGGCTGTATCTTACCATTCTCTGGGTCTTCCGGGGGTCTAGAGTGGCATCTTACCATTCTCTGGGTCTTCCTGGGTCTAGGGTTGTATCTTACCATTCTCTGGGTCTTCCTGGGTCTAGGGTTGTATCTTACCATTCTCTGGGTCTTCCTGGGTCTGGGGCTGGGGCTGGCACCGTATGAATAGTAGTTGAGTGTGGCGTACTCCATCAATGCAGCGAACACAAACAGGAAACACACGGTGACGAAGAGGTCCATGGCCGTCACGTAGGAAAAACCCTGGGTAGTGACGTCCTGGACACTGTGCTCAGAGTGGTCATGGTCAACACCGTGGTTATCCCTGGATAGGAAAGAGAGACCCCAGCTTCAGCTCTGTTTCTGGTTTCTATACTATAAATTCAGCACCAACTTTCTCCACAGCCTTTCAGTACAGTGTCTTACCAGTACAGTGTCTTACCAGTACAGTGTCTTACCAGTACAGTATCTTACCAGTACAGTGTCTTACCAGTACAGTATCTTACCAGTACAGTGTCTTACCAGTACAGTATCTTACCAGTACAGTATCTTACCAGTACAGTGTCTACCAGTACAGTATCTTACCAGTACAGTATCTTACCAGTACAGTGTCTTACCAGTACAGTATCTTACCAGTACAGTATCTTACCAGTACAGTGTCTTACCAGTACAGTATCTTACCAGTACAGTATCTTACCAGTACAGTGTCTTACCAGTACAGTATCTTACCAGTACAGTGTCTTACCAGTACAGTATCTTACCAGTACAGTATCTTACCAGTACAGTATCTTACCAGTACAGTGTCTTACCAGTACAGTGTTTTACCAGTACAGTATCTTACCAGTACAGTGTCTTACCAGTACAGTATCTTTTAGTACGGTATCTTATCTGTCAGGACATATTGTGCTCTTTTTTTCAGCTGCCGTTAAGCGCAATGCTCTTTTGCAATTTCAACCTGTTAAAGCCGGTGCTCTTCTATTCTCAAACCCTAGTACCAGGATCAATAATTTACCTGTCTTATATGAGCTCTGCACTGAGGTGTGTCCCTAGAAACGTGTACTAAAGTACCAATTTCAGTATGTGCTGGTGGGGATATTTAAGACCAACTGAAAGCTGGTCTAAGCGGTAACTCGGGTGGTTATGGCATGGATTTTGACAGCAGAAGCGCAGCCTATCCAACTGTAACACACAGCGCCCATAAACCTTGTATTTAGAAACATAAAAAACTCATGTTTTTTTCAGATTTTGTTATTTTGATTAAAAATCAAGAATAGCCTCCCCTCCTCAATTAAGGCAGTTTTTCTTTTTTTTATGCCCCAATGCATTCGCCAATAGTCAAAAACTATCGATCATCTTAATCAACAAAGCTTTATTAAAAGTTGGCAGCAGCAAACCAGTGAGCAGACCTCCTCTTTTTATCTATAGGCTATTACATTAATTTATACAGCTCTGTCATTATTGTGGATTAAAACCCCTCCATAGAGGCTATCTGGAACGAGACATGAGATAATCCAGTGCCACTCTTATTTAGAAGCATTTAAGTTTATTTTCCTGTAACAATTTCTTGTTTTTTCGTTTTGTTTGATTAAAAAACCACTACCCTACTTTAACGAAAACTGGTTCAACAGCAATGCATCTAGAGTCTTTGTCATTCTGGCCATGCTCAGCCAAGGAGCCTATCCCACAAAACATTTCTAAATAATAATAATAATAATAATAATAATATGCCATTTAGCAGACGCTTTTATCCAAAGCGACTTACAGTTCATGTGTGCATACATTTTTACTAAATGGTCTACTCATGATCCAGTTAGGTGTGCTTGTCATCCTGGCCATGCTTCAGCCAAGGAGCCTATCCATAAAACGTTTCTAAATTGTCTACTCATGATCCAGTTATAAAAAAAATAAAAATAATTCACCTTTATTTAACCAGGTAAGCCAGTTGAGAACAAGTTCTCAATTTACAACTGCGACCTGGCCAAGATAAAGCCAAAGCAGTGCGATAAAAAACAACAACACAGAGTTACATATGGGGTAAAACAAAACATAAGACGAGACGCTGGGCGCACAATTGGCCCAGCGTCGTCCAGGGTAGGGGAGGGAATGGCCGGCAGGGATGTAGCTCAGTTTGATAGGTTGTGGGTTCGTTTCCCACGGGGGGCAGGATAAAAAAAAGATATATGTATTTCACTAACTGTAAGTCGCTCTGGATAAGAGCGTCTGCTAAATGACTAAATGTAAATGTAATGTAAAGTCAATAACACTATAGAAAATCTATATACAGTGTGTGCAAATGTAGCAAGTTATGGAGGTAAGGCAATAAATAGGCCATAGTGCAAAATAATTACAATTAGTATTAACACTGGAATGATAGATGTGCAGAAGATGATGTGCAAATAGAGATACTGGGGTGCAAATGAGCAAAATAAATAACAATATGGGGATGAGGTAGTTGGGTGGGCTAATTTCAGATGGGCTGTGTACAGGTGCAGTGATCGGTAAGCTGCTCTGACAACTGATGCTTAAAGTTAGTGATGGAGATAAGAGTCTCCAGCTTCAGAGAATTTTTGCAGTTCGTTTCCAGTCATTGGCAGCAGAGAACTGGAAGGAATGGCGGCCAAAGGAAGTGTTGGCTTTGGGGTTTGACCAGTGAGATATACCTGCTGGAGCGCAGACTACGAGTGGGTGTTGCTATGGTGACCAATGAGCTAAGATAAGGCGGGATTTGCCTGGAAGGGATTTATAGATGGCCTGGAGCCAGTGGGTTTGGCGACGAATATGTAGTGAGGACCAGCCAACAAGAGCGTATAGGTCACATTGGTGGGTAGTGTATGGGGCTTTGGAGACAAAACGGATGGCACTGTGATAGACTACATCCAATTTTGCTGAGTAGAGTGTTGGAGCCTATTTTGTAAATGACATCGCCGAAGTCAAGGATCGGTAGGATAGTCAGTTTTACGTTTACGAGGGCATGTTTGGCAGCATGAGTGAAGGAGGCTTTGTTTGCGAAATAGGAAGGCCGATTCTGGATTTAACTTTGGATTGGAGATGCTTAATGTTGAGTCTGGAAGGAGAGTTGTTTACAGTCTAACCAGACACCTAGGTATTTGTAGTTGTCCACATACTCTAGGTCAGACCCGTCCGAGAGTAGGTGTGCTTGTCATCCTGGCCATGCTTCAGCCAAGTAGCCTATCCATAAAACGTTTCTAAATGTTCTACTGGTGAGGCTTTTGCCAACGTGCTTTTGCATCGTTCACAATTCACATAGGCCTGCCTGCAATTCACACTCCATTTGGCTTGTATCCTATCCCCATTTCTAAAGAGCGCCTCTTGTCCTGTTACCAAAAGACTTGCTCCTCCAAACAGGCTACTCAAATGATTCAGTCCCTACAACACCATATCAACAGTAGTCCTAGGATATATCTGGCATATTGAGAACGTGCCTCACACATACAATACAATTCTCTGGTACCTAGATTGTTATTAGAGGACTAAGTGATGCATAAAGGCTTATAGTTCTTGAAGCTGATTACAACAAATGTTGACTGTAAACACTCTAAAACATACTGTGGAAACACTGGATGTTTTTCTTTGTTTACTGTTGCTATCACTCGTTACTGTAAGCCTACACTATTTTAATAAACGATCAATCCACCACGGACCAGGACTAGAACAGTCCGTGCCCACAGACACACCGGAGTTGATGACAATGCAAAGTCCATCAATAACCTACAGAACTTGAGACAAACACATGCAGTGCTAAGCCATGGGAACGGCCAGTGAGTTGGGTCAAGCCCTCGTCACACCTAACAAACCCAGCACCAACCGCCAGCTATTGCACTCATAATAACTAGCTTTGTGATAAAAACCGCAGCCAGACCGCAGACCTATAGCCAGAGCTTAGATTTACCATTGGTTAGCTTTGTTAAAATAGAGCCCTTTATGTTATTGACAGGGAAGACAGCATCACCTGTCTCTCTTCATCTCCCAGACCGTCCCTCCGCAGACTGTTCTCATATCATATGTTTCCTGCATATAAAACTCTCTCTTTCATCTCCCAAACCGTCCCCTCCGCAGACTGTTCTCATATCATATGTTTTCCTGCATATAAAACTCTCTCTTCATCTCCCAGACCGTCCCTCCCTCCGCAGACTGTTCTCATATCATATATGTTTCCTGCATATAAAAAACTCTCTCTTCATCTCCCAAAACCGTCCCTCCGCAGACTGTTCTCATATCATATGTTTCCTGCATATAAAACTCTCTCTTCATCTCCCAGACCGTCCTCCGCAGACTGTTCCTCATATCATATGTTTCCTGCATATAAAACTCTCTCTTCATCTCCCAAACCGTCCAGATCCGCAGACTGTTCTCATATCATATGATTTTCCTGCATATATAAAACTCTCTCTTCATCTCCCAGACCGTCCCTCCGCAGACTGTTCTCATATCATATGTTTTCCCTGCATATAAACTCTCTCTTCATCTCCCAAACCGTCCCTCCGCACCAGACTGTTCTCATATCATATGTTTCCTGCATATAAAACTCTCTCTTCATCTCCCAGACCGTCCCCTCCGCAGACATTTACATTTACATTTAAGTCATTTAGCAGACGCTCTTATCCAGAGCGACTTACAGGAGCAATTAGGGTTTTAGTGCCTTGCTCAAGGGCACATTTACGTCATTTAGCAGACGCTCTAGTCCAGAGCGACTCACAAAATTGATGCATTCACCCTATAGCCAGTGGGATAACCACATTAACAAATTTTTTTTTGGGGGGGGGGGGGGTAGAAGGATTACTTTATCCTATCCCAGGTATTCCTTAAAGAGGTGGGGTTTTCAATGTCTCCGAGAAGGTGCTTGAGCGACTCCGCTGTGTGTGGGGGGGGGGGGGGGTGGGGGGGGGGGGGGGGGGGGGTGGGGGGGGGGGGGGGGTAGAAGATTACTTTATCCTATCCCAGGGGCATTCTCTTAAAGAGGTGGGGTTTTCAAATGTCTCCGGAAGGTGGGTGAGCGACTCCGCTGTGTGTGTGGGGGGGGGGGGTAAAGGATTGCTTTATCCTATCCCAGGTATTCCTTAAAGAGGTGGGGGTTTCAAATGTCTCCGGAAGGTGGTGAGTGACTCCGCTGTCCTGGCGTCGTGAGGGAGGCTTGTGGTTCCACCATTGGGGTGCCAGAGCAGCGAACAGTTTTGACTGGGCTGAGCGGGAACTGTGCTTCCGCAGAGGAAGGGGAGCCAGCAGGCCAGAGGTGGATGAACGCAGTGCCCCTCGTTTGGGTGTAGGGACTAGATCAGAGCCCCGAAGGTACAGAGGTGCCGTTCCCCTCGCTGCTCCAAAGGCAAGCACCATGGTCTTGTAACGGATGCGAGCTTCAACTGGAAGCAGTGGAGTGTGCGGAGGAGGGGGGTGACGTGAGAGAACTTGGGAAGGTTGAACACCCAGACGGGGCTGCGGCATTCTGGATGAGTTGTAGGGGTTTAATGGCACATGCAGGGAGGCCAGCCAACAGCGAGTTGCAGTAATCCAGGACTGTTCTCATATCATATGTTTTCCTGCATATAAAACTCTCTCTCTTCATCTCCCAGACCGTCCCTCCGCAGACTGTTCTCATATCATATGTTTCCTGCATATAAAAACTCTCTTTCATCTCCCAGACCGTCCCTCCGCAGGACTGTTCTCATATCATATGTTTCCTGCATATAAAACTCTCTTCTTCATCTCCCAGACCGTCCCTCCGCAGACTGTTCTCATATCATATGTTTCCTTGCATATAAAAAACTCTCTCTTCATCTCCCACAAAACCGTCCCTCCGCAGACTGTTCTCATATCATATGTTTTCCTGCATATAAAACTCTCTCTTCATCTCCCAGACCGTCCCTCCGCAGACTTTTCTCATATCATATGTTTTCCTGCATATAAAACTCTCTCTCCAATCATCCCAAAAACCGTCCCCCTCCCCCAGACTGTTCTAATATCATATGTTTCCTGCATATAAAACTCTCTCTTCATCTCCCAGACCGTCCCTCCCCAGACTGTTCTCATGTCATATTCTTCATATATCAAAAAACTGCTATTTGTAAATCTCCACCTCCCCACACACTCTGTTCTCTCTCTCCCTCTCTCTCTCTCTCTCTCCCTCTCTCTCCCTCTCTCTCCCTCCCTCTCTCTCTCTCTCTGTCTCTCTGCTCTTCTCTCTCTCTCTCTCCTCTCTCCTCTATCCCCCCTCTCTCTCTGTCCCTCTCTCTCTCTCGTTCCCCCCCCCCCCTCTCTCTCTCCTCTCTCTCTCTGTCTCTCTCTCTCCTCTCTCTCTCTGTCCCTCTCTCTCTCTCTCTCTCTCTCTCTCTATCCCCCCTCTCTTCTTTCTCTCTCTCTCTGTCCCTCTCTCTCTATTATCCCCTCCTCTCTCTCTCTCTCTCCCTCCCGCTCTCGTTCTCCCTCTCGCCTCTCTTTCTATCTCCCTAGTTCTCTCTCTCTATCTATTTCCTCTCGCTCTCCCTCTCTCTCTCGATTTCTCCATCTCCCTCTCTCTATCTTCTCTTATATTTCAATTTCAATATTAATTTAAAAGGCTTATTGGCATGGGAAACATAGTGTTTACATAATAATAATTAATAATAATATTAATAATAATAATTAACAGTAAAAACATTACACTGACAAAAGTTCCAAAAGAATAAAGACAAATTAAAATGTCATATTATGTCTATATACAGTTTTGTAAACAATGTGCAAATAATAGTTAAACGCTCAAGTTGACTGTTTTTTAAATCTTATTTCTTGTTTGTTTTTCACGAGAAAAAATATTTTGCATCTTCAAAGTGGTATAAAATGTTGTATAAATCAAATGATAAAAACCCCCAAAAATCCATTTTAATTCCAGGCTGTAAGGCAACAAAATAGGAAAAATGCCAAGGGGGGTGAATACTTTGGCAAGCCACTGTACTGTTTTGCTGCATAAATGAGGGAGATATGTTATACTTGTAGCTAAGAAAGTAATACTCAAGTTGTATGTTGTGTAGTAAGCTGTTAGTAGCCCATGTGCCTCACCCTAATAATTTGGGTCCCTTTCCCCCTCATAACTTAGCCTACTGTTCTGACTCCGGTGGTGCACATGTAGGCCTATAGCCCTGTTTTAGAGAAATGTCATCATTGAATATTGTAAGAGCTTTCATTATCTGCTTATATGGCCCCTTTATTTATCCTACGGTTCTTTTCTGACTTGGTGTTCAGGGAGAACACTGTAAGAACGGCCCCATGTTCTGAATTCTGTCGCTGTGCATTTCAAAAGGTGCTAATCAAATAGTCATATTGACTACGTCGTTCTACTAGCTCATTAATGTCTTAAATCCAAAGTACGGATTGCCTCTTATCGCTCGTCGTCCCCTTATGCCATAGTTTGTAACATACTCAATTGTCAGTAGAAACCACATTTGTTTAAGCAAGTCCGCCATATCAGCTAATGTTTTTTTAAAAGGCAGTAAATGAGGCTGAATGAACTGTTTTCGCTGCCATACAAGGCTCCACTGATAGCCAGGTTGTAGCAGTGGCCAAGGATTCACTCCCATGGTGCTGAACAGAAAAGCTCTGCTGTGGGCCAGCTTTATGGAGGCCCTGACAGGTTTGTGGGGCACCGTTTGTTATAGTTTATAGTGCAATTAATGTATTGTTTAGTGTTGTGTAAGTGGCTTTGCATCCCCACATTTTTTGGGGGGGTGTTGTGCGCACACCAAGATGGACAAGCAAAAAATCGCCACGGTCTCACCCCACGGGCCCTGTGGAAAGAAATGTGCGTGTTTTTTGCCCAATTTTAAACTCACAATATTGGTTTGTGTAGATGGATTTTATAATGTCATTATGTTTTCCCCCAACACCCACTTTCCATCAATTTGGAAATCAACAAAGGAATGCAGAAGACTTGCCTTTGTTTTGTTTTGTTTTGTTTGTCAATTAGGGGTGTGCAGGGTGAATACGTGGTCTCGCGTTGTTTCTTGGTTAAAAAGCCAATTTGACATTTGCCCTCAGTACATTGCGTTCACTGAGTGAAATGTGCGATTCTGCGATAATGCGCAGAAGATATTTCCCAAGGTTGCGGTTGACGCATATCCCCATAGTAGTTAATTTGGGTCAAAATTTGTCTCCACTTATGTGGATTGGGGTATATCAGTCCTTTCTTCCAAATATTGGGGAAAGACGCCAGAGCAGAGCGATGATGTTAAAGAAAGTTTAAGTATAGCCAAGTGGTATTTGTGGGACTGTTATATATAATCATTTCATTCAGGAGACCATCAACACCACAGGTCCTTTTTGGGTTGGAGGTTTTGTATTTTGTACTGTTAGTTCATTCAATGTAATTGGGAGAATCCAGTGGGTTCTGGTAGTCTTTAATAGTTGATTCTAAGATTTGTATGTTGATCATGTATATGTTTTTCTTGTTTGTTCTGGTTATAGGGCCAAAAGGATTGGAGAAGTGGTTTACCCATACATCTCACGGTTTGGATAGGATCCTCGATCGATGTTGTGTCCAGTCTATGGATTGATTCAGTTTGCATTGAGCTGATTTCTGACGTTGCTGTTCCTCTTTTCCATAGTGTATTTCTGTATTGTTTTAGTAAGAACTATGTATGCTTGTTTGGCATGGGACTGGAGCTCAGTTGGTAGAGCATGGGGGCTTCCAACGCCAGGGTTGTGGGTTCGTTTCCCACGGAGGGGTCCGTATGAAAATGTATGCACTCACTCTGGATGCAAGTCGCCTCTGGATTAAGAGCGTCTGCTAAAATGACTAAAATGTAAAAAAAAGTAAAATGATTCAACCATAGTGAAAAGGCGTATGATCAGGTTTTCTGCATTCTTCATCAAACCATTTGTCATTGTTGAAGCTGAGGAGGTCAAAGGTCAGGTTTTCTACTGGCAAGTTTACTATTCACCCTCTCCTCCAGCACTCTGATCCTCCCTCCAGCACTCTGATCCTCTCCTCCCAGCACTCTGATCTCTCCTCAGCACTCTGATCCTCTCCTCCAGCACTCTGATCCTCTCCCTCCAGCGCTCTGAGCCCTCTCCTCCAGCGCTTGATCCTTCCTCCAGCGCTCTATAGCCCCTCCAGACTATGATCCTCTCTCCAGCACTCTGATCTCTCCTCCAGCACTCTGATTCCTCTCCTCCAGCCACTCTGATCCTTTTTTTCTCCTCCAGCACTCTGATCCTCTCTCCAGCACTCTGATCCTCTCCTCCAGCACTCTGATCCTCTCCTCTCCTCTAGTGCTCTGTGTTTGTCTGTGTGTGGTGATGTCGAGGATGGTCAGGGTTAGGGTGTACTGTTTTTGTTACACCCCGTCGTTTCCCCCAACATCAAGGGGTGACCCCCCTGCAGGGTTTATGCTCTACAACATTTGGAGAGTGCGACCGCCTTTCACAGGAAGGGCGCAGGTCCTGGCCAGGCATTGTCATCTCCCCTCTGGACTACTGCAATCGCTGTTGGTGGGCTCCCCGCCGTGCATTAAAAACCCCTACAAATCATCCAGAATGCCGCAGCCCCGTTGGGTTCAACCTTCCCAAGTTCTCTCACGTCACCCCCCCTCCTCCGCACCCCCCATGGCTTCAGTTTAAGCTCGCCCCCGTACAAAACCCTGGGCTTGCCTATGGGGCAGTGAGGGGAACGGCACCTCGTACCCTTAGGGTCTGACAGTCCCTACACCCAAAAAGGACATTGGGTTTATCACCTTGGCCCGCTGGCTCCCCCTTCCTGGGAAGATAGCTCCGCTAGCCCAGTCAAAAAAGTTGCGCTCTGGCACCCCAAATTTTAAACAAGCTCCCTCACACGCCAGGACAGCGGAGTCACTCACCCCTTGGGGGACATTTGAAACCCCACCTCTTTAAGGAATACCTGGGATGGAAAATTTTCCTTCTAACCCCCCCCCCCCCCAAATTGTAAAGGTTACCCATGGCATAGGGGTGAAAGCACCAATTGTGAGCGCTTGGCAAGAGCGCTGCTAAATGACGTTAATGTGCCCTTGAGCAAGGCATTAACCCAATTGCTCCTGTAAGTCGCTTTGGGTTTAAAAGGTCTGGTAAATTACTAAAATGTAAATGTTTGCTGTGGTGTCGGACTTTGGCCAGGATCT
>CM072230.1:2008283-2054438 GCA_036851935.1 Coregonus suidteri
AGTGTCCAAATGGTGCTTCAGCACAGCTAGCAGGGAGCACAGTTTGTAGTTTGCAGGTGTGCTAGCGGGCCGGGGCTGGCAGATGGATCTTCGTGGTCGTCAACGCAACGGGAAGCCTGTTGAAACCACATCAGTTTCCTTGGAGTTTAAAAGTTTGGTTGACTCGGCATGTTACTGAGGAATGTGATTGTCATTAGGACTTTATGCGGTGGTACATATTAGCTACAGTATCTAGCTACTTCTCTCTCCTTACTGCAGAAATCGGGAGCGAAAGGATTTAAAAATTAAATATATTATTATTAATTATTATTATTATTGTAATACTATGCCCCGTGTTGTTGCAGTGCAAGCTCTCCCCGTTGAGCAGTGTAGACTATCACGGTGACATCCAAATGGTTACTACAAATATTACAAGTTATTTCTCGTGTAGGCTGCAATCCTACTCAACATTAAATCAAATGGTCCTCTGTAGCTCAGCTGATAGAGCACGGCGCTTGTAACGCCAAGGTAGTGGGTTCGATCCCCGGGACCACCCATACACAAAAAAAAAGAATGTATGCACGCACGACTGTAAGTCGCTTTGGATAAAAGTGTCTGCTAAATGGCATATTATTATTAAATGGGATGGAACAAATGGGTCACGTTAGCTATCGCCTGCAACGTGTGATAGCATACAGCTGCCCAGTGGGAAGCAACACACGTCGGCAAAGCACCTCAATACAACATTCACACCAGCTTGTTATTTTTAGCTAATTGACATGTCACAATGACATCCAGATGGGGACCAATACTACTAGTTATTTCTCCTTCGCCCATTCTTTTACAAGTTTTAACTAGTGCCATGCTTCTGTTGTTGCCAGCTAGCCAGCCCAGCATATAAACTAGCTAGCTGGGAAGGGCTCATCAGGACGACTGACTGAACCCAATCTATTCCTCTCCACATTCAACCCTCAGTTGTGTGACATATGCAATCAATTTGGGCACCAGGTGTGTCTGTATAGCCTCTCCCATATAGGTCCCTCTCCTCACAAAGAACACATTTGCCTCAAGGACCCATAAAACCCACCATGATGGATTTTCCGCCATTTAGAATTGTGTTAAAAACACTTTAAACGCTACTCCTCTGGCAGCAAATGACCGATCTGCACGAACCTTGATATCTTTGGACAAAGTTCCCCCAACACAATATTTTCCAGACTAGTACCTAAAACAACATGGACCAATAAGCCTTCCCGTGGGCGTGGTCTGTCCCCTAAATGCATATAAATCAGTCACGGATATTCGTATTGTAACAAACACTGAAGACTAAAACAGCACATTCATATCGACCACACAGTGGCGCTATTACATTTACATTTACGTCATTTAGCAGACGCTAAAGAGGTGGGGTTTCAAATGTCTCCGGAAGGTGGTGAGTGACTCCGCTGTCCTGGCGTCGTGAGGGAGTTTGTTCCACCATTGGCGCTAATATATAATAATTAATATGCCATTTAGCAGACGCTTTTATCCAAAGCGACTTACAGTCATGCGTGCATAATTTTTTTTTTGGGGGGCTCATGTTTATACCTTTTGATCTGTTTCACTCAGAGTGATGGAATTTGGCACACACATGCTCATGGATATGAGAGTCTAGCTAACCTGTAAAGTATGGTTCAGTTTGGCTGCATGGTGGTGCCGTTGGACAGGGCAAAAACAATGCAAGCTCATTGGCTCATAGCGGCCATATTGTTTCAGCTCGGTTCTGGAGAAGAAGATGGTCCAAAATACATCAAAAGCAAATTATATTGATCAGTTTGATTTTGAGTTCTGATATTTGGCAAGCATGGTAAAACAGTACAGAAGTAACTTGTCCTAGGGCAACGTGTCCAATTTGTCCTGATTGCGGCACAGTGGGCCCACAGCTGAAACCCGGCATTGCTGCTTGCAGCTATACTTGTCTGACTTTATTTTTCACTTTGAGTTTTTGTTTTTGTGTTGATATTTGTCAAGTTGGTTCTGTGGTTATGAACACTATAGCTGTGTCTCAAATGGCACCCTATTCCTTATATAGGGCACTACTTTTGACCAGAGCCAATATAGTGAATAGCGTTCCATTTGGGAAGCATCCTAGCAGTGAAATGCCACAGCTGTCACGTCATTAAGTGTCACACAGGGAAGTACCAAGGGGCCTTAGTAAACTGCTATTGGCCTAACCTGCTGTAATCCCAACCACTGGAACCAATGGAATGAATCGAAGGTTCCAGAAGGTCTGGCTTCCACAAGGTCTGATGGATTTCTCTGTTCTCTGGCTTGGTAAAAAGCCATTACAGAATATCAACAAATGCACCATCATGTTTTGTTCTAATACCATCAGAAAACCCATATTCTCCATTCCCTGGGTATAAAAGGCTACCCTTGGCCCTGTCTGAGCCAACCAGCTGTGAAGTTAAGGCTAGGGATGTGTTTCAAATGGCACCCCTATTACCTACAGTCCACTAAGGGCCCTGGTCTAAAGTAGGGTCTAAAGTAGTGCACTATAAAGGAATAGGGTATCATTTGGGACACTGGCTTGGTGCCACTCTCTGTTTCCCAGTCTGGTTGGAGCTCAGTCTCAGTGACAGACCCATTAAACAGCAATATAGCACAATCACAACCGGCCAAGCCAGGTAGCCTCAGTGCATAATGGCTTTAAACAAACAGTAAGAGACACCTTCAGGAACCTATTCTCAACTGGTTCTTGAGGACAGAAAATTACTCAATCAACTTAAAGGTTCACCAAGTAAACAGTGGTATCAGGCCGACTTAATTTAAAACATGGCTGGATTTTCAGGCTGGATTTAAACAGCGCCGGAGAAGATGGCTGCCGTTTTACAGCCCTCTAACCAATTGTACTATTATGTGTGTTTTTCCGCGTTATTTGTAATTTATTTTGTACATAATGTTTCTGCCATCGTCTCTTATAACCAAAAAGAGCTTCTGGATATCAGGACAGCGATTACTCACCTCGTATTGGGCGAAGATTTTTTCTTCAACGAGGCGGCCGCGAAGGATATCATACAGACACCCGACAAGGCCCAAATCCCTGTCATTCGCGTGAGGAAGAGACGGAGATATCGTGGACGTAGATCGGGGTGCCTTGTAAGGATCCGACGGCGAGCGAGTAAACTGCCTCTTCCATCAATCCTATTAGCCAACGTTCAATCATTTGAAAATAAATTGGATGACTTAAGATTACGGTTATCCTACCAACGGGACATTAAAAACTGTAATATCTTATGTTTCACCGAGTCGTGGCTGAACGACGACAATGATAACATTCAGCTAGCGGGCTATACGCTACATCGGCAGGATAGAACGGCTGACTCCGGTAAGACAAGGGGTGGCAGTCTGTGTATATTTGTAACAACAGCTGGTGCACAAAATCAAATACTAAGGAAGTCTCGAGGTTTTGCTCGCCTGAGGTAGAGTATCTTATGATAAGCTTTAGACCACACTATTTACCAAGAGAGTTTTCATCTATATTTTTCATAGCTGTCTATTTACCACCACAAACCATGCTGGCATTAAGATTGCACTGAATGAGTTGTACAAGGCCCATAAATCAACAGGAAAAAACGCTCATCCAGATGCAGCGCTCCTAGTGGCCGGGGACTTTAATGCAGGGAAACTTAAATCCGTTCTACCTAATTTCTACCAGCATGTTAAATGTGCAACCAGAGGAAAAAAAACTCTAGACAAACCTTTACTCCACACACAGAGACGCATACAAAGCTCTCCCTCGCCCTCCATTTGGCAAATCTGACCATAACTCTATCCTCCTGATTCCTGCTTATAAGCAAAAACTAAAGCAGGAAGCACCAGTGACTCGGTTAAAAAAAAGTGGTCAGATGACGCAGATGCTAAGCTACAGGACTGTTTTGCTAGCACAGACTGGAACATGTTCCGGGATTCTTCAGACAGCATTGAGGAGTACACCACAATCAGTCACTGGCTTCATCAATAAGTGCATCGATGATGTCGTCCCCACAGTGACCGTACGTACATACCCCAACCAGAAGCCATGGATTACAGGAAACATCCGCACTGAGCTAAAGGGTAGAGCTGCCACTTTCAAGGAACGGGACTCTAACCCGGACGCTTATAAGAAATCCCGCTATGACCTCCGACGAACCATCAAACAGGCAAAGAGTCAATACAGGACTAAGATTGAATCGTACTACACTGGCTCTGATGCTCGTCGGATGTGGCAGGGCTTGAAAACTATTACAGACTACAAAGGGAAGCACAGCCGCGAGCTGCCCAGTGACACAAGCCTACCAGACGAGCTAAACCACTTCTATGCTCGCTTCGAGGCAAGCAACACTGAAGCATGCATGAGAGCACCAGCTGTTCCGGATGACTATGTGATCACGCTCTCCGTAGCCGATGTGAGTAAGACTTTTAAGCAGGTCAACATTCACAAGGCCGCAGGGCCAGACGGATTACCAGGACGTGTACTCCGAGCATGTGCTGACCAACTGGCAAGTGTCTTCACTGACATTTTCAACATGTCCCTGACTGAGTCTGTAATACCAACATGTTTCAAGCAGACCTGCCTAAATGACTACCGACCCGTAGCACTGACGTCTGTAGCCATGAAGTGCTTTGAAAGGCTGGTCATGGCTCACATCAACAGCATTATCCCACAAACCCTAGACCCACTCCAATTTGCATACCGCCCCAACAGATCCACAGATTATGCAATCTCTATTGCACTCCACACTGCCCTTTCCCACCTGGACAAGAGGAACACCTACGTGAGAATGCTATTCATTGACTACAGCTCAGCATTCAACACCATAGTGCCCTCTAAGCTCATCACTAAGCTAAGGATCCTGGGACTAAACACCTCCCTCTGCAACTGGATCCTGGACTTCCTGACGGGCCGCCCCCAGGTGGTAAGGGTAGGTAACACACACATCTGCCACACTGATCCTCAACACGGGGGCCCCTCAGGGGTGCGTGCTCAGTCCCCTCCTGTACTCTCTGTTCACCCCATGACTGCATGGCCAGGCACGACTCCAACACCATCATTAAGTTTGCCGATGACACAACAGTGGTAGGCCTGATCACCGACAACGATGAGAAAGCCTATAGGGAGGAGGTCAGAGATCTGGCCGTGTGGTGCCAGGACAACAACCTCTCCCTCAATGTGACCAAGACAAAGGAGATGATTGTGGACTACAGGAAAAAAAAGAGGACTGAGCACGCCCCCATTCTCATCGACGGGGCTGTAGTGGAACAGGTTGAGAGCTTCAAGTTCCTTGGTGTCCACATCACCAACGAACTATCATGGTCCAAACACACCAAGACAGTCGTGAAGAGGGCACGACAAAGCCTATTCCCCCTCAGGAGACTGAAAAGATTTGGCATGGGTCCTCAGTTCCTCAAAAAATTCTACAGCTGCACCATCGAGAGCATCCTGACTGGTTGCATCACCGCCTGGTATGGCAACTGCTTGGCCTCCGACCGCAAGGCACTACAGAGGGTAGTGCGTACGGCCCAGTACATCACTGGGCAAAGCTTCCTGCCATCCAGGACCTCTATACCAGGCGGTGTCAGAGGAAGGCCCTCAAAATTGTCAAAGACTCCAGCCACCCTAGTCATAGACTGTTCTCTCTGCTACCGCACGGCAAGCGGTCCCAGAGTGCCAAGTCTAGGTCCAAAAGACTTCTCAACAGCTTTTACCCCCAAGCCATAAGACTCCTGAACAGCTAATCATGGCTACCCGGACTATTTGCACTGCCCCCCCCCAGCCCATCCTTTTTACGCTGCTGCTACTCTGTTAATTATTTATGCATAGTCACTTTAACTCTACCCACATGTACATATTACCTCAACTACCTCAACTAGCCGGTGCCCCCGCACATTGACTCTGCAACGGTACCCCCCTGTATATATAGCCTCCCTACTGTCACTTTATTTTACTTCTGCTCTTTTTTTTCTCAACACTTTTTTTTGTGTTTGTTTAATTTTTACTTTTGTTGTTTAAAAATAAATGCACTGTTGGTTAAGGGCTGTAAGTAAGCATTTCACTGTAATGTCTGCACCTGTTGTATTCGGCGCATGTGACCAATAACATTTGATTTGATTTGATTTGACTTCCTGTGAGTGCATCATCTTGACTTCCTGTGAGTGCATCATCTTGACTTCCTGTGAGTGCATCATCTTGACTTCCTGTGAGTGCATCATCTTGACTTCCTGTGAGTGCATCATCTTGACTTCCTGTGAGTGCTCATCCATTGTCTCACGTCAGAGGGTGTCACTCCTCCGCGACACTTGTCCCTTATCCGATCTATCTTGTAGGACCTGGAAGTCATATTAAAATGTGAATATTGAGCATTTGCCATTTAAAAAAATTATATGACTGCGCTTTCGTATGACTCTCCGTGAAATAGGTTAGAATAACTAGCTAGCTAAATTATTGCAAATGTTGTGACAGTGATTTAACAGTTTGCAATTGTGAGAAAATAAAATCTCCTGCACAAATTCTGTGAAAGGACGTTGGTCGCCAGTGCAGTGACTTGATCAGCTAAATGTTGTAGCTAGCTGACGAGCTCTTCCTTCACTGACATAAAAAGCTTAGCCTGTTTAACACTAGAACCACCTTTAGCATCAGATGCATATCAACTCACAAGGTGTGCAAATATATGCACCAAAGCTTGATAAATAGTGCATTAACAATTGTAAAACATGAATTGCACGAATAAATATGAAATACAGTATCAGTCAAAAGTTTGGACACACCTACTCATTCAAGGGTTTTTCTTTATTTTTACTATTTTCTACATTGTAGAATAATAGTGAAGACATCAAAACTATGAAATAACACATATGGAATCATGTAGCTACCCTTTGCCAAAGACACGGCGGTTGGAACCAAAAATCTCAAATTTGGACCACCTGTCTAACGTCCATTGTTCTTGTTTCTTGGCCCAAGCAACTCTCTTCTTCTTATTGGTGTCCTTTAGTAGTGGTTTCTTTGAAGCAATTCGACCATGAAGGCCTGATTCACGCAGTCTCTTCTGAACAGTAAATGTTGAGATGTGTCTGTTACTTGAACTCTGTGAAGCATTTATTTGGGCTGCAATCTGAGGATCAGTTAACGCTAATGAACTTATCCTCTGCAGCAGAGGTAACTCTGGGTCTTCCATTCCTGTGGCGGTCCTCATGAGAGCCAGTTTCATCATAGCGCTTGATGGTTTTTGCAACTGCACTTGAAGAAACTTTCAAAGTTCTTGACTTTTTACGGATTGACTGACCTTCATGTCTTAAAAGTAATGATGGACTGTCATTTTCTCTTTGCTTATTTGAGCTGTTCTTGCCATAATATGGACTTGGTCTTTTACCAAATAGGGCTATCTTCTGTATACCACCCCTACCTTGTCACAACACAACTGATTGGCTCAAACGCATTAAGGAGGAAAGAAATAACACAAATTAACTTAGAAGGCACACCTGTTAATTTGAAATGTATTCCAGGTGACTACCTCATGAAGCTGGTTGAGAGAATGACAAGAGTTTGCCTTCTTTACGCACGACGCAATGCTGAGTGCCTGGATACAGCCATTAGCCGTGGTATATTGGCCACATACTACAAACCCTTGTGGTGCCTTATTGCTATTATAAACTGGTTTAAAAACTTAATTAGAACAGTAAAAAAAAAAAAATGTCATACCCATGGTATACGGTCTGATATACAACGGCTGTCAGCCAATCAGCATTCAGGGCTCAAACCACCCAGTTTATAATACGTATTGGATCACTAAAAAAATACAACTTTTACATTACTGTGTAGTTTACCAATATAAATTGTATGACGGTGATGTGGACATACTCTGTATACAGAAAGAAAGAAATGATCTCACTCTTGCTACCATGGAAAGGAAGATACCTGTCTATTTGTGGAAACTCTTTAGTGATATCCAGTTTACCTATTTGCTTATGGTCTTGCCTACCCCTAGCAACCTGTTTTTTAAAATTATATGAGCAAAAAATATTCCATTTTATTTGGAATGGCAAGTCAGACAAAATAAAAAGGGGATATTTATATAATGAACATGAATTCGGAGGCAGAAATGATAAAAAATAAATAATATAATATGCCATTTAGCAGACGCTTTTATCCAAAGTGACTTACAGTCATGTGTGCATACATTTTTTACGTATGGGTGGTCCCGGGGATCGAACCCACTACCCTGGCGTTACAAGCGCCATGCTTGATCAAATATAATAGCACTAGCACTCCACAGCTTCATAGAGGATCTAGATACATTTTCTAACCTCTCTGGATTACAACCAAATTATGATAAATGTACTATATTACGTATTGGATCACTAAAAAAATTACTTTTTTTACATTACCATGTAGTTTACCAATAAAATGGTCTGATGGTGATGTGGATATACTCAAATTGACTTTTAACAAGGCACACCTGTTAATTGAAATGCATTCCAGGTGACTACCTCCTGAAGCTGGTTGAGAGAATGCCAAGAGTGTGCAAAGCTGTCATCAAGGCAAAGGGTGGCTACTTTGAAGAATCTCAAATATATAATATATTTTGATTTGTTTTTAACACTTTTTTTTTGGTTACTACATGATTCCATATGTGTTATTTCATAGTTTTGAGGTCTTCACTATTATTCTACAATGTAAAAAATAGTAAACAAAGAAAAACCCTGGAATGAGTAGGTGTGTCCAAACCTTTGACTGGTACTGTATGTATATATACACTGAACAAAAATATAACCGCAACATGTAAAGTGTTGGTCTCATGTTTCTTGAGCTGAACAAAAATATTATTTCTCTCAGATCTTGTGCACAAGTTTGTTTACATCCCTGTTAGTGAGCATTTCTCCTTTGCCAGGATAATCCACCCACCCAACAGGTGTGGCATATCAAGAAGCTGAATAAACAGCATTATCATTACACAGGTGCACCTTGTGCTGGGGACAATAAAAGGCCACTCTAAAATGTGCAGTTTTGTCACACAACACAATACCACAGATGTATCAAGTTGAGGGAGCGTGCAATTGGCATACTGACTGCAGGAATGTCCACCACTGCTGTTGCCAACACATTTTATATAAAATTATCTACCATAAGATGCCTCCAGCTGTCACGTTCGTGCATAGACGGGACGGACCAAGGCGCAGCGTGATATGCATACATGTTTATTATAACGAATAAACACAACGACAAACTAAACTAAACGTGAAGTCCAAGGTAGACACAAACAACATACCTTACACGGAACAAGATCCCACAACCCACTAGTGCCAATAGGCTGCCTAAGTATGGTCCCCAATCAGAGACAACGAGCTACAGCTGCCTCTGATTGGGAACCACACAGGCCAACATAGATCTACACATAATAGATCTAAACATAGAAAATACAACATCGAAAATCACAACAAGGAATATACACACCCTGACTCAACATATAAGCGTCCTCTGAGTCAGGGCGTGACAGTACCCCCCCCCCCCCCAAGGTGCGGACTCCGACCGCACAACATAAACATAACAGGGTAGGGGCCGGGTGGGCATTCCGCCTCGGAGGCGGATCCGGCTCAGGGCGTGACGACCTCTCACTCTTTGCCTCCCTGTTGCGCCCCTGGTCTGGTCTAGACCTCGGCGCGCTGCTTCCCCTCTCCTTCCTCCCACTATACTCCAAGCCCTGTCTGGACCCTGGTGTGGGAGACCCCGAACCTGGAGAGGGGCTGACGTCATGGTCTCGACTGGAACCGCTGACCGGAGCTGGACCGGGCACCGGTGGAGCGGACTACTCAGGCTCCGGACTGGAGCCGCTGACCGGAGCTGGACTAAGCACCGGTGGGAGCGGACTGCTCTGGCTCCGGACCGGAGCCGCTGACCGGATCTGGACTGGACCCCGGTGGAGCGGACTGCTCTGGTTCCGGAGTGGAGCAGCTGACCGGAGCTGGATCAGGCACCGGTGGAGCGGACTGCTCTGGCTCCGGAGTGGAGCCGCTGACCACTGGCTTGGTGCGAGGGGCAGGAACAGGCCGGGCCGGGCTGGTGACGTGCACCACTATCTTGGTGCGAGGGGCAGGAACAGGCCGGACCGGGCTGGTGACGCGCACCACTGGCTTAGTGCAGGGAGCAGGAACGGGCCGGGCCGGACTGGCGACACGCACCACTTGCTTGTCATCCTTCTGCTGCCTAACCAGCTCCTCTCACCGTGCCTCTACACTTTCCTTCTGCTGCCTAACCAGCTCCTCTCGCCGTGCCTCTACACTTTCCTTCTGCTGCCTAACCAGCTCCTCTCGCCGTGCCTCTACACTTTCCTTCTGCTGCCTAACCAGCTCCTCTCGCCGTGCCTCTACACTTTCCTTCTGCTGCCTAACCAGCTCCTCTCGCCGTGCCTCTACACTTTCCTTCTGCTGCCTAACCAGCTCCTCTCGCCGTGCCTCTACACTTTCCTTCTGCTGCCTAACCAGCTCCTCTCGCCGTGCCTCTACACTTTCCTTCTCCCTTTAAGCCTCCTGTAGCCTCGTCATCCACCCCGTGTGCCCCCCCAAAAAACATTTATTGGGGTTGCCTCTCGGGTCTCCGTCGTCAGCACGGTTGGCGCCGTTTCACCTCTCCTGCCTGGGCATCTACCTTCGCCCATGGCCCTTTCCCCGCAAATATCTCCTCCCATGACCACCATTTGCCCACCTGTGACATGGCTATTCGCTCTTCCTGGGCAAGCTGCTTGGTCCTCGTTTGGTGGGAACTTCTGTCACGTTCGTTGATGAACGGGTCAGACCAAGGCGCAGTGTGATATGCAAACATGTTTATTTAATGAATAAACACAACGACAAAACAATAAACCAACGATACGTGACGTCCTAAGGTACACACAACAAACCTCACATGGAACAAGATCCCACAACCCACTAGTGCCAATAGGCTGCCTAAGTATGGTCCCCAATCAGAGACAACGAGCGACATTGAAAATCACAACAAGGAATATACACACCCTGACTCAACATATAAGCGTCCTCTGAGTCAGGGCGTGACACCAGCGTCGTTTTCGAGAATTTGGTAGTAGGTCCAACCGGCCTCAGAACCGCAGACCACGTGTAACCACGCCAGCCCAGGACCTCCACATCCGACTTCTTCACCTGCGGTATCGTCTGAGACCAGCCACCCGGAGAGCTGATGAAACTGTGGGTTTACAACCGAAGAATTTCCTCACAAACTGCCAGAACCCGTCTCAGGGAAGCTCATCTGCGTCATTGTCGTCCTCACCAGGGTCTTGACCTGATTGCAGTTCGGCGTCATAACCAATTTCAGTGGGCAAATGCTCACCTTCGATGGCCACTGATGAATCCCGGTTTCAACTGTACCGGGCAGATGGCAGACAGCGTGTATGGTGTCGTGTGGGTGAGTGGTTTGCTGATGTCAACATTGTGAACAGAGTGCCCCATGGTGGCGGTGGGGTTATGGTATGGGCAGGCATAAGCCACAGACAATGAACACAATTGCATTTTATCTATGGCAATTTGAATGCACAGAGGTACCGTGACGTGATCCTGAGGCCCATTGTCGTGCCATTCATCCGCCGCCATCACCTCATGTTTCAGCATGATACTGTCACGCCCTGACTCGGGGGACTCGTATATGTTGAGTCAGGGTGTGTATATTCTGTGTTGTGTATATTCTATGGTAGTCATTCTAGTATATATAGTTCTATGTTGGCCGGTGTGGTTCCCAATCAGAGGCAGCTGTCGCTCGTTGTCTCTGATTGGGGACCATACTTAGGCAGCCTATTGGCACTGTTGAGTTGTGGGATCTTGTTCCGTGTAAGGTATGTTGTGTGTTCTACCTTGGACTTCACGTTTCGTTTCGTTTGTTGTTTTGTCGTTGTGTTTATAAGTTAATAAACATGTACGCATATCACGCTGCGCCTTGGTCTGACCCGTCATTAAACGAACGTGACAGATAATGCATGGCCCCATGTTGCAAGGATCTGTACACAATTCCTGGAAGCTGAAAATGTCCCAGTTCTTCCATGGCCTGCATGTCATCCATTGAGCATGTTTGGGATGCTCTGTATTGACGTGTATGATAGAGTGTATGATAGAGTGTTCAAGTTTCTGCCAATTTCCAGCAACTTCGCACAGCCATTGAAGAGGAGTGGGACAACATTCCACAGGCCACAATCAACAGCCTGATCAACTCTATGCGAAGGAGATGTGTCGCACTGCATGAGGCAAATCACACCAGATACTGACTGGTTTTCTGATCCACCTCCCTACCTTTTTTTAAAGTTATCTGTGACCAACAGATGCATATCTGTATTCCCAGTCATGTGAAATCCAAAGATTAGGGCCTAATGAATTTATTTAAATTGACTGATTTCCTTACATGAACTGTAACTCAGTAAAATCTTTGAAATTGTTGCATTTATATTTTTGTTCAGTGTATATACTCAGTCTTATTCACCAGGGACAGAGACTGTGTAGTCTCTGACCTGATGAATCAAATATACATCGTCAAAATAAATCATAATCCTATTATTGAGCTTTAGCTTGTCAGTTCTCACTATAGGCTTAAACACTGCAACAAATCATCCCCAGGCTTAAACACTGCAACAAATCAAATCAAAATCAAATCAAATTTTATTTGTCACATGCGCCGAATTCAACCTTACAGTGAAATGCTTACTTACAAGTCCTTAACCAACAATGCAGTTTTAAGAAAGAACGCCAAAAAAAATCACAAAAAAATACTATATAAAATAATATGAAATAAAAGTAACAAATAATTAAAGAGCAGCAGATGGTGATTAGATGTTCAGGAGGCTTATGGCTTGGGGGTAGAAGCTGTTTAGAAGCCTCTTGGACCTAGACTTGGCACTCCGGTACCACTTGCCGTGCGGTAGCAGAGAGAAGGTAGCTTAGTGGTTAAGAGCGGCAGGTAGCTTAGTGGTTAAGAGCGTTGTGCCAGTAACCGAAAGGTCGCTGGTTCTAATCCCTGAGCCGACTAGGTGAAAAATCTGTCGATGTGCCCTTGAGCAAGGCACTTAACCCTAATTGCTCCTGTAAGTCGCTCTGGATAAGAGCGTCTGCTAAATGACTTATTATTAGAACAGTCTATGACTAGGGTGGCTGGAGTCTTTGACAATTTTTAGGGCCTTCCTCTGACACCGCCTGGTATAGAGGTCCTGGATGGCAGGAAGCTTGGCCCCAGTGATGTACTGGGCCGTACGCACTATCCTCTGTACTGCCTTGCAATCGGAGGCCGAGCAGTTGCCATACCAGGCAGTGATGCAACCAGTCAGGATGCTCTCGATGGTGCAGCTGTAGAACCTTTTGAGGATCTGAGGACCCATGCCAAATCTTTTTTAGTCTCCTTAGGTTAGGAATAGGTTTTGTCGTGCCCTCTTCACGACTGTGTAGTATCGGGTCAATGCTGGCAATTATTGCTGATAAACAAAGGAGTCCGCTCATACTGAACCTTTGATCATAAGTTTTATTCATATCACAAGATTCCAGCATGAGGTTATAGGTGTCATGACACCCGGAGAACGGCGTCCCAGATTGCAATGGCCGCTCTAACCTCTTCGTCGTTTTTACCCCAGTATATATAATCTTCCCAAGATAGGGGTGGCTCCCTCTACTGTCCAATCCCCTGTCTACAACACACAGCCTTCTCTGTCCTATCCGGGGGTGTCACACTAAAACCATTCCCTCTGACACTAAAATAAACATCCTCTCCGGTTCCACTTAAAAACATTAACAACGTCATAATCTTAATACACTACATTCCCCCCTTCGAGACTAAAAAGTATTGAAAACAAACAGAATAGGATTATGACACAAGTAACAATTTATCTTATTGAGTATCTTTAACATTAAACCAAAAAACATTTTTCTCTAGAGTGTAAATACCTTTCTATGAACTATGAACAAATCTTTATGAAGTGTGAATACATTACTATGAAATATGAACAAATCTTTATGGAGTGTGAGAGCAAAAAACTGTCTGGCAGCCATCAATCAAGACAGTAAAATTATCTCACGGTCCCTCTGCCCCAGGCAACCACCTAGGTACTCCCGATGAATTCATAAATCTTTATCAATGCATTTGAAACTATGATGCAATTAAATACACATGAAAGCCCCTGCAAACAAAATACTATCCAAAAAATGTCCACTCTAAGGCTGGTCAACCCATCGGACCCTACAGTGGATTTCTATCCCTGCCTAGACTCCATGTCCCTAAGCATTCACGAAATAAACAAAAAACATCTAAGATCCCCACATGTATCCAATAACATCAAATATCATTCTACAAAAATTAATACCTAAGAATATGACACAAATTATGTATTACACATGCAAATATGTCTATATTTCATTGCAGACACTGGAATGTAGTCCACTACACTTCATCTCCTCCGTAGTCTCCTCTTCCAATGCATCGTTGATGATGGAATCGGAACATTTCCACACCTTCCTTGTTCCATCTCCTCCAGTCATTGTCCTTTCATATTGTCCCTTCATATTGTCCTTGTTTGAGTATTTCAATCTCTACATATTCCCCCAAATGCTTCTGGAAGAAAAGAAAAGACCAAACAGTATCTTTTGCAAAACAACACTTTCAAATTAAAACATCAATATCAACTAAGAATATAAAAATTATATATAAATGATGTATGAATCACATCATCCTATTTCCCCCCTTTGATTCATAACATCATACTAAAATCACACTAATATTTGAAAAAAAAATTGAAAAATGATCAAATAATCAAAAAGGATATTTATCCATCAATCCTCCATCCAGTCCCACTTGTCCATCTTCATCCAGATCAGGAACAGTCAACAACGGCATCTGAGCGTTGTCTCCAGGCATCACAACTCCAACCTATCTCAATATCATAGCTTTCTCAAAGGTCAGTAACAAATTACAAACATCACACACAGTGCTATCAAAACTGCTATTAAATCTAAACCATCACTGCTCCCACTGGGCCTAACTGATCTTGCAACCAAGACTTCGCTGACCATCCAGCTCCTTCAGATCTACCAAATGCATCCCTTATATTCTTCAATGCATATATAATCCTAGTGATATTATCTGAACTATCTGGACTCAAAGTATAGGTAATATTATCAATATGATCTGCCAAAAATGTTACACCATACCATGGAAAAAGTCCCCCCTTCTCTCTTAGACTTATCCTCCAATGATAGGCTTCAAGACTATGACATGTCGCCATGTCTCTTTTCAACCTATTTTCAACCCTAGCTTCAGATTTATCTGTGTCCTGTGCTACCCCTCTTTTAAATGGTAAAAGCCTCATATGGAAGCTTCAACGTTGACATATAACAACATCCTGTCCATCCATAGGGTAAGAATATATACGCTTTATCACCACAAACCCTCCAAATATCTCTAAAATTCCCAATAGTCACATTGTCAGGCAAATCTGATCTTCCACCATCAAAGTCTTGCTGTTCTTACTAACTGGAACATAAAAGTAACATTATATTTCTCATTACTAACCTTATGTTAATGCTTACCCAAAGTCATCATATAATCATCACAATCTGATATTCCCATAAACATACCCCTTCCATCATATGTTTTATTAGAACACAAAAACAACTTTTAGCCCTCACTGGTTTCACCTCCAATGCTTCAAGGTTCACTGTTACCTGATTTTCCTTCCCATCTAACAAATTCACATAGGGTAATTCATTTAACCAAGAACACTTAAAACCTAGGCTTAAACAAATGTTTTGACAACGACATTATTTTATCTGTTAATGATTGTTGCTGATACAACAGTCATGACAAAGCATAAGATTGACACATACTTGATAGAGGTCGAGCGACCGTCTCTAACATTGAACCCCACGTGTCTGGTGCTGGAATTCTCAACAGACATGGACCCTCAAGATTCCTCACTGATCTTACAGAATGAGCTAGCTGCTGGAACCAAAAATTCCTACCTGCCCATCCATCTTTAATTTTCACAACAGAAGAATCAAACCCATATGCCTTCCATTTAGTTTCTCTCTCTCCCTAACGAGCGGTACTGATCAGATACCTCTCCTTGTCTGTCATTAAAATCAAAGAACTCATCCTGTACCTCCATGATAGTATCCTTCACTATTTCAGATGAATCTATATTGTTCTCTACCACTATCTGCTCTCCTATTTTAACCCTAATAACAGTATTTTCCTCTAAAATTGCTGCTGGAGCTATTGGTTCCCTTGTAATCAAATATTTATGGCTTTAATAACTATCAATGTTGAAAGAGTTAAATTGCTTCTCACTGTTGTTATAATAGACTGAAGTGTTAATGTCCTTGTTGTTACTTCATCCATTCTCCCTAAGACTTTTAACTCCTTACTTGTATTTCCATCTATCACCACTAGTTCTCTCTCTCTTCCTACTAACTAACATTGAAACTTAGCTTACTCTCCTAGAGTTCCTTCAACCCTAGTTCTCCTAACTTTTTTAATCTAATCTTTTCTCCTAACTTTTAAAAACCTTTTTCCACTGATTTATTCACAAAATCCCTTTACCACCAATTTTTAGAATATATGATTGGGAAGTCCCCACCTGCTTCTGACTTCTTTACACACAGACTTGGCAAACGACTAAACATCTTTTAGCCTAGTTTGAAATTTCCTGGTGCAGGAATGTAACCAAGAATAACAGTCACCCCTTTTAACTTTATTTTTCAGACAGATTGTCTAATAGGCAGTCTAATAGATTATCATCCTTCCTATGATATTATCTTTTTTAAGCAAATATGATTCCCAAAAACCCTACTTTTTAAGATCTTCTACCAGACAGCCGTCTAGTGTACATCTTATTGTACAGTTCAATTTACACAATGCATCTCTTCCCAACAATGCAATAGGTATATGTTCTAATATTAGTATGTCTATTTTAATTTCTCTTTGATTTTTATAGAAGAGCTCAATTGGTTCCTTAAGAGTAATCAACTGTTTTACTACCTCAAATCCCTATCCTAATTAGTTAATGTTACATAGTGAGATGTTTAACCTCTTTAGGCTCAACACAGATAAAAGCTTTTCCTCTATTCACCATCATTTCTTATAGTCCTTTGTTTTCACTTCAATGTGTTAGATATTTTTCTTATCCTAAATCGGTGCTATCAGCTGACACCCCCCTTCGGATCTTCTAGCACTCTAGAATCCTTGCTCCTTTAAGGGTTCACCTAGAGAACAGGTGATCTTCACTTGCTCCTTTATCTTCCTCAGAAATTTCCTCTGTTGTTTCCTCCTGGCGCATTTCACTCACAGGTAAAGTGACCAACCTGTCCACAATTATAACACTCTTCTGAAAGTTGCTGGAAGTGTAGCTGAAATCTTCCTCCTCTTTCTAAGCCTTCTCGTCCTCTTCCTCTCCAATTCTGTGTCTGTCCAGAAACTGGCTGTGGATATGGAACACTGGTACCGCCATTGGTGGCTGATACAATTGCATTTGACCTTGTTCAGTTGAAGCTGTAGCAGTGATTGTTGATTTGGTTTCACTCTGATTCTTCATAACCAAAGCTTGTTTCTTCTCCTTCTCCACCAGTTGTATTTGATTGAGTGTTTTCTTGGTCCTGTTCTTTCTTGTTGTTGACATATCAGGATTCTTCAACAGCTTATATTCTAAGTTTTGCCCTCGAAATATCATCTTCCATCATCTTCTTACTAGTGGCCTTTTTCCTTGGCCTCAATGTATTCTTCTCCTCCAATTCTTGGGATTCTTTTCTCAGCAGTTTTTCTTCTCTTCTGTATCTTCATCTTTATCTTCCCGAACCTCATTCTTCTCTTAGTTTCAGAGACATCTCGGTTTTTTCTTACTTCTGGAGTTTTGGATTCATTTTCATTGTCGTTTCTGCTTGTCCTCTATCTATTATTCGTTCATCTTCATCTCTGATGCAATAATCACCCTCCTGGATGATCACTGGAAGCTGAGGATAAACATCCCTAAGCTCTACTTCCTTCTCATAAGGTGGGGGTCTTTTTGCTGAATCCGTATGTGAGAAAGGTGTACTAACTTCTGCCATTAGCTTTTCTGTCGCCTTCTCTTCCTTTAGCATTTTCCCTATACCTTTGTTTATCTTATCGCTGGAATCTTTTATCAGTTTTTGTTTGAGAATGAAGGACAATTTAAGAACACCCAGCTCCCTGTCTCTTTTCTTTACGTTTTTCCCTTTTTTTCCTTCTTTTGACCTGCTTTATGAATTGACAGAAGCACTTTCATGATGTTGATGACGTCAGGGTTAAGATTCCCCCTACTAGCTATGGTTTGTTCAATGTCAGGCCAACTTTTGTTTCATTTGCCGGATAACCTAGCAATGCTTTAGTTAAAGGATTACTATTTTGTACTATATCAACAGGTGTAATTACCTTCATAGTCCTGATATCTTTTTCCCATTGTACCAACTCTTTTATATTCCTTTATTGTGAATTATTTTATTTTAGACTATATAGCCTATGGCTTCCCCCCTTTAATTATTAATATAAACTAAACAACCCAAAAAATCAGCAAAATCAACAAAAATATGAATATAAAAACTTCTATTAAATGTTTTTTTTCAAAACAAACATTTTTAATTAAAATAAAAAAATCAATTAAAAAATTATGAATAATTAAAACAAATTTTTATTTCTATATCCTATCTTACCAATTTATCAATTAGTGGCTATCTTACCACATCCCTTCAGGAAAGTAAATGCAAGTAGTCAACTTCAGACTACAATACCCATAAACCCCCTTGCTTTATAAGCACCCAATTATTTTAATTTTACAGAATAATGTCAGTACTCGATTCCAACACAACTGTAATCAAGCCAAGTGATGCACAGAAACTCCAAAATGCAAATGTTTAAATGAATAAGTATTTGCCAAGCCTCTGTGAAATTGTCATAACATCAAATATCCTGTAGGGGAAGATTTTGTAAACAGAACAGCATCAAAACCTTTTGACTCGATCCTCTGTCGCGTCACGTGATGTACACGTCAGCACCTCTCTTTCTCTCTCTCTCTCTCGTCCCATCGTTCCTATTTCCTCTCATAAGACAAAAGAGCATAGAAACAGACAAGAATTTAGAGTTTATACACTCACTGAGTTATTTCCACCATTCAATATTCCTCCAGTCACATTCGCTCTAAGAATCAACTCAGGAATAATTATAGATAGCTCAAAAACATTTTTATTTTCTTTCTTTCTTTATTTATTTAATTATTTTTTATTTTAATCCGTCAACATCTCTCTCTCATTTATCAATTCAATAAGTCACAAAAACAGTTTCATCTTTAACCAACAGCCGCTTTAACAACTAGAAGATTCCATTCGTGTTCAAATCTCTTCTCTTGTCTGTCTCGTCTGTGTCTCTCTGTCTCCCCCTGCAGCACAGTCCAACAGAAGTATGACCGATTTACCCAAATCCCCCTCGTTGTAGTTTTAGTCAAATCCAACGTGTTGTAGTCTAGTGCCGTAAAATCAAACGTGTCATAATCTAGTGTAGTAAAATCACACGCATGCGCGATACATTAAAAAATACGATTTCACCGTGGAAGGGAGATTCTAAGTTCTCTCCCCAACCCAAAAACAGCCAGTTAACAGTCCTGCTGTAACTCAGTCAAACAACATTTAACAGCGCTCACAAAGCATAGAACCTGAATTCCACACACACACAAACATTATTTAAGAGGCTTTATTCCATCGCAGTGGACCTCTAAGGTCACATGTTAGCATGCAGCAGATAGCATTTAGCATTAGCATTAGCCTGTATGCACCATGTGGCATGAAAACAATGTACCCGACATTGCGCCTTAAATTACTTTTTCTTTGTTTTTAACTTTAGGCTGCCGTGAGTTATGGATATTCTATGAGAGGTTACTTCAGACAAATGCTTCGTCAACCACCAGCTCAGCGGTAACATGCAATAAAATGTATATTCCAAACCCCCAGTCCCAGACTGACCTAATCACACCGAATGCGTTATTAAGATTTATGGCCCACCCTAGGGGTCGCCCCCCTGGGGTCTTATCAAATCCACAATGCCCTAATTGTATACATATCTTGGCCTTATTCACTTCCATCGATTTGTTCTTGACTTCCTATTCAGCAGCACATCTCTATAGCCAATCTATAGGCTCTCCCCCCGTTTGCGCTGTTTACCAGTGCAAAAAAAATGTATAATGATTAGCCAGACCCCAGTTCTCAGCAATAACGCAACACGAGCCACACATTGGTCCTAACGGTACATCTCTCCAGTGCATACTCAAATAGCATCCAAACTAACAAACTCCCAAAGCGGTGAGGAAAAACTCACCCTTATCTGGCCATGACTTCAGAATGAGTTAGCTTGGCGGCAATGAAACAAAGGATAGATGCAGACCCTCCCTTTTCGTGACGCCATTTGTAGTATCGGGTCAATGCTGGCAATTATTGCTGATAAACAAAGGAGTCCGCTCATACTGAACCTTTGATCATAAGTTTATTCATATCACAAGATTCCAGCATGAGGTTACAGGTGTCATGACGGGATTCTGGGATAATGGTGTTGATGTGAGCTATGACCAGCCTTTCAAAGCACTTCATTACTACAGATGTGAGTGATACGGGTCGGAAGTCATTTAGGCAGGTTACCTTAGTGTTCTTGGGCACAGGAACTATGGTGGTCTGCTTGAAACATGTTGGTATTACAGACTCAGACAGGGAGAGGTTGAAAATGTCAGTGAAGACACTTGCCAGTTGGTCAGCGCATGCTCTGAGTACACGTCCTGGTAATCCGTCTGGCCCTGCGGCCTTGTGAATGTTGACCTGTTTAAAGGTCTTACTCACATTGGCTACGGAGAGTGTGATCACAAAGTCGTCCGGAACAGCTGATGCTCTCATGCATGCTTCAGTGTTACTTGCCTTGAAGCGAGCATAGAAGTAATTTAGCTCGTCTGGTAGGCTCGCGTTACTGGGCAGCTCGCGGCTGTGCTTCCCTTTGTAGTCTGTAATAGTTTTTCAAGCCCTGCCACATCCGACGAGCGTCGGAGCCGGTGTAGTACAATTCGATCTTAGTCCTGTATTGAAGCTTCGCCTGTTTGATTGTTCGTCGGAGGGCATAGTGGAATTTCTTATAAGCGTCCGGGTTAGAGTCCCGCTCCTTGAAAGTGGCAGCTCTACCCTTTAGCTCAGTGTGGATGTTACCTGTAATCCATGGCTTCTGGTTGGGGTATATACAGTCGAAGTCTGAAGTTTACATACCCCTTAGCCAAATACATTTAAACTCAGTTGTTCACAATTCCTGACATTTAATCCTAGTAAAATGTCACTGTCTTAGGTCAGTTAGGATCACCACTTTATTTTAAGAATGTGAAATGTCAGAATAATAGTAGAGAGAATTATTTATTTCAGCTTTTATTTCTTTCATCACATTCCCAGTGGGTCAGAGGTTTACATACACTCAATTAGTATTTGGTAGCATTGCCTTTAAATTGTTTAACTTGGGTCAAACGTTTCGGGTAGCATTCCACAAGCTTCCCACAATAAGTTGGGTGAATTTTGGCCCATTCCTCCTGACAGAGCTGATGTAACTGAGTCTGGGTTATAGGCCTCCTTGCTCGCACACGCTTTTTCAGTTCAGTTCTTTTTCAGGGCTTTGTGATGGCCACTCCAATACCTTGACTTTGTTGTCCTTAAGCCATTTTGCCACAACTTTGGAAGTATGCTTGGGGTCATTCTCCATTTGGAAGATCCATTTGCGACCAAGCTTTAACTTCCTGACTGATGTCTTGAGATTTTGCTTCAATATATCCACATAATTTCCCTTCCTCATGATGCCATCTATTTTGTGAAGTGCACCAGTCCCTCCTGCAGCAAAGCACCCCCACAGCATGATGCTGCCACCCCCGTGCTTCACGGTTGGGATGGTGTTCTTCGGCTTGCAAGTATCCACCTTTTTCCTCCAAACATAACGATGGTCATTATGGCAAAACAGTTCTATTTTTGTTTCATCAGACCAGACGACATTTTTCCAAAAAGTACGATCTTTGTCCCCTGTGCAGTTGCAAACCGTAGTCTGGCTTTTTTATGGCGGTTTTGGAGCAGTGGCTTCTTCCTTGCTGAGCGGCCTTTCAGGTTATATCGATATATGACTTGTTTTACTGTGGATATAGCTACTTTTGTACCCGTTTCCTCCAGCATCTTCACAAGGTCCTTTGCTGTTGTTCTGGGATTGATTTGCACTTTCGCACCAAAGTACGTTAATCTCTAGGAGACAGAACATGTCTCCTTCCTGAGCGGTATGGCGGCTGCGTGGTCCCATGGTGTTTTTATACTTGCATACTATTGTTTGTACAGATGAACATGGTACCTTCAGGCGTTTGGAAATTGCTCCCAAGGATGAACCAGACTTGTGGAGGTCTACAATTGTTTTTCTGAGGTCTCTGCTGATTTCTTTTGATTTTCCCATGATGTCAAGCAAAGAGGCACTGAGTTTTGAAGGTAAGCCTTGAAATACAGCCACAGGTACACCTCCAATTGACTCAAATGATGTCAATTAGCCTATCAGAAGCTTCTAAAGCCATGACATCATTTTCTGGAAATCTCCAAGCTGTTTAAAGGCACAGTCAACTTAGTGTATGTAAACTTCTGACCCACTGGAATTGTGATACAGTGAATTATAAGTGAAATAATCTGTCTGTAAACAATTGTTGGAAAAATTACTTGTGTCATGCACAAAGTAGATGTCCTAACCGACTTGCCAAAACATTAGTTTGTTAACAAGAAATTTGTGGAGTGGTTGAAAAACGAGTTTTAAATGACTCCAACCTAAGCGTATGTAAACTTCCGACTTCAACTGTACGTACAGTCACTGTGGGGGACGAAGTCATCGGTGCACTTATTGATGAAGCCAGTGACTGATGTGGTGTACTCCTCAATGCTATCTGAAGAATCCCGGAACATATTCCAGTCTGTGCTAGCAAAACAGTCCTGTAGCTTAGCATCTGCTTCATCTGACCACTTTTTTATTGACCGAGTTACTGGTGCTTCCTGCTTTAGTTTTTGTTTGTAAGCAGGAATCAGGAGGATAGAATTATGGTCAGATTTGCCAAATGGAGGGCGAGGGAGAGCTTTGTATGCATCTCTGTATGTGGAGTAAAGGTGGGTGTAGAGTTTTTTTCCCTCTGGTTGCACATTTAACATGCTGGTAGAAATGAGGTAAAAACAGATTTAAGTTTCCCTGCATTAAAGTCCCCGGCCACTAGGAGCGCCGCCTCTCTGGATGAGCATTTTCCTGTTTGCTTATGGCCGTATACAGTCATTGAGTGCGGTCTTAGTGCCAGCAATCATCCCTAAGCCTAAACACTGCTACAAATCATCCAGCATTACATTCACTTTTCTCTATCACCAAATATAAAGTCAGACAGACACGTCTCCAAGATTATATGACAAAGATGTCTTTTATTGAAATCCCTCCGACTTGATATTGAATAGATCTCTCCCCAAAAAGGGAAATAATCAAACAGAGCTCTTTCTGCAGGTGACAGTATTTTGGGATGAATAGCTATGAAGCTAGAATCTCTCATTTGGTTTTTACAGCCACTATTGCAGATATGTCCCCTTTTAAGTGGGGCCCTTGAGCAAGGTGATGCCAAGGCATTCTCCAGCGAGGGAAGGAGGGGAGCAGCTAGTTGGATGGAACAGCTGAACATGGTCTGTGTGTGGCACCGTATTACCTTGGGGTCTGGTCAATAGTAGTGCACTATATAGGGAATAGGAATTGGGGGCCATTTGGGATGCAGTCAGAAAACTCTCAATCACTCCCTGAATCATTTCCCTGGCAACAGCAGGAAACGATTCCGTTGCAATCAGTCGGATCCGTGGGCGAGTCAAATCACGAACAAAGGCCTGTTGGATTCTCTCTCACGGAGTCATATTGGCCATCTATATTCATGGGGTTCTCTCTCATGGAGTCATATTGATAATCTACGCTGAGGGTACAAAACATTAGGAACACCTGCTCTTTCCATGACATAGACTGACCAGGTGAATCCATCAGTGTAGATGAAGGGGAGGAGACAGGTTAGTGAATGATTTTTAAGCCTTGAGACAGTTGAGACATGGATTGTGTATGTGTGCCATTCAGAGGGTGAATGAGCAAGACAAAATATGTAAGTGTCTTTGAACGGGGTATGGTAGTAGGTGCCAGGCAAACTGGTTTGTGTAAAAAAAACCACAACACTGCTGGGTTTTTCACGCTCAACAGTTTCCCGTGTGTATCAAGAATGGTCCACCACCCAAAGGACATCCAGCCAACTTGATATAACTGTGGGAAGTACTGGAGTCAACGTGGGCCAGCATCCCTGTGGAACGCTTTCAACGCCTTGTAGAGTCCATGCCCAGACGAATTGAGGCTGTTCTGAGGACAAAAGGGGGTGCAACTGAATATTAGGAAGGTGTTCTGAATGTTTTTGACACATTCATGGATACTGCAGGCAGACTTTGGTTGCATCTCAAACTGCACCCTATCTCTATAAAGTGCACTATATAGGGAATAGGGTGCCATTTGGGACTCACTCTTAGAGACGTGATATTCTGTTGATTAGGAGGAGGGGGGACAACCAAATGTCACTATCCATATGAATTATGCTTTGGTAAAGCTGAGGTAAACAAAGATGGCATTTAGTGTCTGGATCAGCCAATCATCCGCCAGCATCAGCCAAGTTCCCTGCTGGAAAACTGGTTCATTTGATGAACTACATCCCTGCATGATGCATCACAGCCAACCAGAATGTCAGACTATGTTTTCTACAATCACGTTCATATTTACAGTTAAGTATTTGGTATTTTGTTAGGATCCCCATTAGCAGTTGCGGAAGCAGCAGCTACTCTTCCTGGGGGTCGACACAAAATATGAAACATGACATAATACAGAACATTAATAGACAAGAACAGCTCAAGGACAGAACTACATGCATTTAAAAACGGCACACGTAGCCTACACATCAATATATACAACCAACTATCTAGGTCAAATAGGGGAGAGGCGTTGTGCCGTGAGGTGTTGCGTCATCTGTTTTTTAAAACCAGATTTGCTGTTCATTTGAGCAATATGAGATGGGAATTCCATGCAATAATGGCTCTATATAATACTGTACGCTTTATTTGAATTTGTTCTGGATTTGAGGACTGTGAAAATACCTCTGGTGTCATGTCTGGTGGGGTAAGTGTGTGTGTGTCAGAGCTGTGTGTAAGTTGACTATGCAAACAATTTGGGATTTTTTAACACATTTCTTATAAAAAGAAGAAGTGATGCAGTCAGTCTCTCCTCAACTCTTAACCAAGAGAGACTGGCATGCATAGTATTTATATCAGCCCTCTGATTACAATGAAGAGCAAGACGTGCCGCTCTGTTCTGGGCCAGCTGCAGCTTAACTAGGTCTTTCCTTGCAGCACTCGACCACACGACTGGACAATAATCAAGATTAGATCAATTTAGAGCCTGCAGCATCTTCAATGCTCTTACTGAGGGAAGGAGGTTGTTGGCCAAGATCTCGCGATACATGGCCCCATCCATCCTCCCTCTCAATACGGTGCAGTCGTCCTGTCCCCTTTGCAGAAAAGCATCCCCAAAGAATGATGTTTCCACCTCCATGCTTCACGGTTGGGATGGTGTTCTTGGGGTTGTACTCATCCTTCTTCTTCCTCCAAACACGGCGAGTGGAATTTAGACCAAAAAAGCTCTATTTTCGTCTCATCAGACCACATGACCTTCTCCCATTCCTCCTCTGGATCATCCAGATGGTCATTGGCAAACTTCAGACGGGCCTGGACATGCGCTGGCTTGAGCAGGGGGACCTTGCGTGCGCTGCAGGATTTTAATCCATGACGGCGTAGTGTGTTACTAATGGTTTTCTTTGAGACTGTGGTCCCAGCTCTCTTCAGGTCATTGACCAGGTCTTCCATTTTCTAATAATTGCGCCAACAGTTGTTGCCTTCTCACCAAGCTGCTTGCCTATTGTTGTCCTGTAGCCCATCCCAGCCTTGTGCAGGTCTACAATTTTATCCCTGATGTCCTTACACAGCTCTCTGGTCTTGGCCATTGTGGAGAGGTTGGAGTCTGTTTGATTGAGTGTGTGGACAGGTGTCTTTTATACAGGTAACGAGTTCAAACAGGTGCAGTTAATACAGGTAATGAGTGGAGAACAGGAGGGCTTCTTTAAGAAAAACTAACAGGTCTGTGAGACCCGGAATTCTTACTGGTTAGTAGGTGATCAAATACTTATGTCATGTAATAAAATGCAAATGAATTACTTAAAAATCATACAATGTGATTTTCTGGATTTTTGTTTAAGATTCCATCTCTCACAGTTGAAGTGTACCTATGATAAAAATTACAGACCTCTACATGCTTTGTAAGTAGGAAAACCTGCAAAATCGGCAGTGTATCTAATACTTGTTCTCCCCACTGTATGTGTTGGGATAATTGCGTTGTTTGCTCTATAACCTGTTAGTTCATATGCCTTGACATCACAGGGGGTTGGTGGCACCTTAAGTGGGGAGGATGGGCTCGTGGTAATGGCTGGAGTGGAATCAGTGGAATGGTATCAAATACATCAAACACATGGTTTCCTTGAATTTGATGCCATTCCATTTGCGCCATTCCAGACATTATTAGGAGCCGTCCTCCCCTCAGCAGCCCCCATTGCTTGCCAATGTGAAATATAGGCCTAAAGGCCGAGACAATAAGAAGACACAGCGGCAGAATAAATTCAACCACACCTTTGTTTCATTACAACACTAGAGAGCAACATCTGTCTGGTGAAGTCCACAAAGCATATTGCATGTAACAAACAGTTACGTGACCTACAGCAAGTTGATGTTTCCCACATTTACGGACTACTAAACAACTATTGCTTTAGAACCATGGAGAGTTGCTGCAAGTCGTAAAGAAAACAGGAGCTGCCTCCACTATTCCAGCACCATTTCAACTTCAACATTTCAACATCATCAAATCACCTCTGCTTAGTCTAATACAGTGACAACTAAAAGATACTAAAAAGTATTTAGTCCAATCAATGTCAGCTAAATATTATGTGATTGTTCATGGTACTGATTTGTGTGTGTGTGTGTGTGTGTGTGTGTGTGTCACAAGCTGATGTGGATGCAGTGTTGGAGTCAGGCGCAGGACACAGAAGCTTAGTCGAAACGACTTTAATTGTCACAAAGACAATAACAAAAATAACGGGCCTCAAACACAGGCGGCGAGCGATTACGCAAACAGTGCGTAAAAACACTAACAACTAGAGCACAATAAGATTCACCAACGGACAGGAGGACAACAACACACAACTGCAAACAAAACCAAAGGAAACTTATAGGTGACATTATCAATACATAAGACGAAACAGGTGCACCAACAAGACAAAACCAAACAAACATAGAGAACATCAGGCGGTAGCAGCTAGTACTCCGGGGACGACGAACGCCGAAGCCTGCCCGAACAAGGAGGAGGAGCAGTCTCGGCGGAATTCGTGACATTGTGTGTGTGCGTGTGTGTGTGTGTGTGTGTGTGCGTTTGCAAGTAGAAAAAACATGTTGACTCACCCTCCTTGTAGAGAAACGCCAATGTCATCCTCCTCTTTCATGGTGCCTAAAGGTTCAATCACTCTGCCATACAGTACACGTTAATTTATTTATTTGTATTTTTTAAATATTTTTGTACATTTTTTATTTTTGTATTTTTTATATTTTTTTTGGGGTGGGGGTAGATCAGCTTTAATATTGCAGATTGTCTGCATCACTTCCAATCCCCCATATGGTTCTTTTCGGCAAATATATATATATATATAGATATACAGTCGTGGTCAAAAGTATTGGTCTTCACAAAGTTTTCTGCTTCAGTGTTTTTAGATATTTTTATCAGATGTTACTATGGTATACTGAAGTATAATTACAAGCATTCCATAAGTGTCAAAGGCTTTAATTGAAAATTACATTAAGTTTATGCAAAGAGTCAATATTTGCAGTGTTGACCCTTCTTTTTCAAGACCACTGCAATCCGCCCTGGCATGCTGTCAATTAACTTCTGGGCCACATCCTGACTGATGGCAGCCCATTCTTGCATAATCAATGCTTGGAGTTTGTCAGAATTTGTGGGTTTTTGTTTGTACACCCGCCTCTTGAGGATCGACCACAAGTTGTCAATGGGATTAAGGTCTGTGGAGTTTCCTAGCCATGGACCCAAAATGTCGATGTTTTGTTCCCCGAGCCACTTAGTTATCACTTTTGCCTTATGGCAAAGTGCTCCATCATGCTAGAAAAGGCATTGGTCGTCACCAAACTGTTCTTGGATGGTTGGGAGAAGTTGCTCTCGGAGGATGTGTTGGTACCATTCTTTATTCATGACTGTGTTCTTAGACGAAATTGTGAGTGAGCCCACTCCCTTGGCTGAGAAGCAACCCCACACATGAATGGTCTCAGGATGCTTTACTGTTGGCATGACACAGGACTGATGGTAGCGCTCACCTTGTCTTCTCCGGACAAGCTTTTTTCCGGATGCCCCAAACAATCGGAAAGGGGATTCATCAGAGAAAATGACTTTAGCAGTCCAATCCCTGTACCTTTTGCAGAATATCAGTCTGTCCCTGATGTTTTTTCCTGGAGAGAAGTGGCTTCTTTGCTGCCCTTCTTGACACCAGGCCTTCCTCCAAATGTCTTCGCCTCACTGTGCGTGCAGATGCACTCACACCTGCCTGCTGCCATTCCTGAGCAAGCTCTGCACTGGTGGTGCCCCGATCCCGCAACTGAATCAAATTTAGGAGACGGTCCTGGCGCTTGCTGGACTTTCTTGGGGCGCCCTGAAGCCTTCTTCACAACAATTGTACCTCTCTCTTGAAGTTCTTGATGATCCGATAAATGGTTGATTTAGGTGCAATCTTACTAGCAGCAATATCCTTGCCTGTGAAGCCCTTTTTGTGCAAAGCAATGAGGACGGCACGTGTTTCCTTGCAGGTAACCATGGTTAACAGAGGAAGAACAATGATTTCAAGCACCACCCTCCTTTTAAAGCTTCCAGTCTGTTATTCTAACTCAATCAGCATGACAGAGTGATCTCCAGCCTTGTCCTCGTCAATACTCTCACCTGTGTTAACGAGAGAATCACTGACATGATGGCAGCTGGTCCTTTTGTGGCAGGGTTTTTTTGGGGATTAAATTCATTTTCATGGCAAATAGGGACTTTGCAATTAATTGCAATTCATCTGATCACTCTTCATGACATTCTGGAGTATATTCAAATTGCCATCATCAAAACTGAGGCAGCAGACTTTGTGAAAATTTGTATTTGTGTCATTCTCAAAACTTTTGACCACGACTGTACACTGCCAGTCAAAAGTTTTAGAACACCTACTCATTCAAGGCTTTATTTGTTCCACTTTCTACATTGTAGAATAATAGTGAAGACATCAAAACAATTAAATAACACATATGGAATCATGTAGTAACTAAAAAAAGTGTTAAACAAATCAAATATATATTTGAGGTTTGAGATTTTTCAAATAGCCACCCTTTGCCTTGATGAAAGCTTTGCACACTCTTGGCATTCTCTCAACCAGCTTATTCTGGAATTCATTTCAATTAACAGGTATGCCTTCTTCAAAGTTAATTTGTGGAATTTCTTTCCCTTCTTAATGTGTTTGAGCCAATCAGTTGTGTTGTGACAAGGTAGGGGGGGTATAGAGAAGATAGCCCTATTTGGTAAAAGACAAAGTCCAAATGAGCAAAGACAAACGACAGTCCATCATTACTTTAAGACATGAAGGTCAGTCAATACGAAAAATGTCAAGAACTTTGAAAGTTTCTTCAAGTGCAGTTGCAAAAACCATCAAGCGCTATGATGAAACTGGCTCTCATGAGGACCGCCACAGGAATGGAAGACCCAGAGTTACCTCTGCTGCAGAGGATAAGTTCATTAGAGTTACCAGTCTCAGAAATTGCAGCCAAAATAAATGCTTCACAGAGTTCAAGTAACAGACACATCTCAACATCAACTGTTCAGAGGAGACTGTGTGAATCAGGCCTTCATGGTCGAATTGCTTAGAAGAAACCACTACTAAAGGACACCAATAAGAAGAAGAGACTTGCTTGAGCCAAGAAACACGAGCAATGGACATTAGACTGGTGGAAATGTGTCCTTTGGTCTGGAGTCCAAATTGGAGATTTTTGGTTCCAACCGCCGTATCTTTGTGAGAAGCGGTGTGGGTGAACGGATGATCTCCACATGTGTATTTCCCACCGTAAAGCATGGAGGAGGAGGTGTTATGGTGTGGGGGTGCTTTGCTGGTGACACAGTCTGTGATTTATTTAGAATTCAAGGCACACTTAACCAGCTTGGCTACCACAGCATTCTGCGGGTTTTGGATGGCCGACTCAAGGACATTCAGAGACTTGTACCGAAGCCACTCCTGCGTTGTCTTGCGTTGTCTTGGCTGTGTGCTTAGGGTCGTTGTCCTGTTGCAAGGTGAACCTTTGCCCCAGTCTGAGGTCCTGAGCGCTCTGGAGCAGGTTTTCATCAAGGATCTCTCTGTACTTTTCTCTGTTCATCTTTCCCTCGATCCTGACTAGTCTCCCAGTCCCTGCCACTGAAAAACATCCCCACAGCATGATGCTACCACCACCATGCTTCAACGTAGGGATTGTGCCAGGTTTCCTCCAGACGTGACGCTTGGCATTCAGGCCAAAGAGTTCAATCTTGGTTTCATCAGACCAGAGAATCTTGTTTCTCATTGTCTGAGAGTCTTTAGGTGCCTTTTGGCAAACTCCAGGCGGGCTGTCATGTGCCTTTTACTGAGGAGTGGCTTCCGTCTGGCCACTCTACCATAAAGGCCTGATTGGTGGAGTGCTGCCAGAGATGGTTGTCCTTCTGGAAGGTTCTCCCATCTCCACAGAGGAACTCTGGAGCTCTGTCAGTGACCATCAGTTTTCTTGGTCACCTCCATGACCAAGGCCCTTCTCCCCCAATTGCTCAGTTTGGCTCGGCGGCCAGCTCTAGGAAGAATCTTGTTGGTTCCAAACTTCTTCCATTTAAGAATTGTCAAGGTTGGCTGTAGGTGGGTGTATGGGTGGAATCAAGCGCAAGGACACCGAAGTCAATAATCCAAAAGACTTTAGTCAAAATTACCAATAAGGCAAACAGGAAAACTCGCCCGAAGGCGGAACGACGCACGTAGGCGACCAAAAGAAAGGCGCACGAAAACAGGTGCGTAAATACGCTCCAGCGCAGTGGAGTAGTAAGCTCAACCGAGCGAAATAGTCAAACGACCAGCAAATACGACAGTACACGAAACAATAACACACAACACCTGACAAACACAACGAGAACTAAATAGGACACTAATGACACTAAATGATAACAGGTGTGAAAACAATCAGACAAAAGCAAACGAACATGAAACATACAACGGTGGCAGCTAGTATTCCGGAGACAACGAACGCCGAAGCCCTGCCCGAACAAGGAAGAGAGGCACCTCGGCCAAAACCGTGACAGTACCCCCCCCTTGACGCGCGGCTCCAGACGTGCGCCGACTCCGGCCTCGGGGACGACCCGGAGGACGCGGAGCAGGGTGCGTCGGGTGCCCACGATGGAATTCCGTCAGGAGAGACGGGTCCAAAATGTCTCTCCTCGGCACCCAGCACCGCTCCTCCGGACCGTACCCCTCCCACTCCACTAGATACTGGAGACCCCCCATCCGACGTCTCGAATCCAAGATGGACCTCACGGAGTACGCCGGTGCCCCCTCGATGTCCAATGGGGGCGGGAGGAGTCTCCCTGATCTCACTTTCCTGGAGTGGGCCAGCTACCACCCGGCCCTGAGAAGGGACACATGGAACGAGGGGTTAATACTTTTTATATTCAACAGGTAGCTGTAATTTATAACACACCTCGTTCAACCTTCCCAGGACTTTTAAATGGCCCTACAAACCGCCGACCCAGTTTCCGACAGGGCAGGCGGAGGGGCAGGTTTCTGGTAGAGAGCCAGACTCGATCACCAGGTGCGTACACCGGTCCCTCACTGCGGTGGAGATCGGCGCTCGCCTATGACGTCGGAGGGCCCCGCTGCAGGTGGACGTGTGCAGCGTTCCATGTCTCCTCCGAGCGCCTCGCCCACTCATCCACCGCAGGAGCCTCGATCTGGCTCTGCTGCCAGGGTGCCAGAACCGGCTGGGTAACCTAACACACATTGGAAAGGGGTTAGGTTAGTGGAGGAATGGCGTAGGGAATTCTGGGCCATTTCGGCCCAGGGAACGTACCTTGCCCACTCCTCCGGCCCGGTCCTGGCAGTATGTTTCTTAGAAACCTACCCACATCCTGGTTTACACGTTCCACCTGCCCATTACTCTCCGGGTGGTAACCCGAGGTGAGGCTCACCGAGACCCCAACCGCTCCATAAAGGCCCTCCAGACTCTGGAGGTAAATTGGGGACCTCGATCAGACACAATATCCTCGGTACCCCCGTAGTGCCGGAACACATGGGTGAATAAGGCTTCGGCAGTTTGCAGGGCGGGTAGGAAGGCCCGGCATGGGGAGCAAACGACAGGCCTTAGAAAAACCGGGTCCACAACGACCAGTATAGTGGTATTCCCCTGTGACGGAGGAAGGTCAGTAAGGAAATCCACCGAGAGGTGGGACCATGGTCGTTGTGGCACGGGCAGGGGTAGTAACTTACCCCTAGGCAGATGTCTAGGCGCCTTACACTGGGCGCACACCCGAGCAGGAGGAAACATAAACCCTCACATCCCTTGCCAACGTGGGCCACCAGTACTTGGTACTAAGACAGTGCACTGTCCGGCCGATACCCGGATGTCCCAGAGGAGGGTGACGTGTGAGCCCAATAGATCAATCGATCCCGAACCTCGAGCGGGAACGTACTTCCGACCCTCCGGGCACTGTGGCGGACTAGGGTCGGTGCGTAACGCCCGCTCGAGCTCAGCATCGACCTCCCACACTACCGGTGCCACCAGACACGACTCCGGCAGTATGGGAGTGGGCTCCACGGACCTCTCCTCCGTGTCATACCGCCGAGACAGCGCATCTGCCTTACCGTTCTGGGACCCAGGGATGTACGTGATCTTAAACGTAAACCGGGGTCAAAAACATACTCCATCTAGCCTGCCGAGGGTTTAGCCTCCTCGCTGCCCGGATGTACTCCAGGTTACGGTGGTCCGTCAAAATGAGGAAAGGGTGTTGAGCCCCCTCAAGCCAGTGCCTCCACACCTTTAGGGCCTTGTACCACGGCTAACAGCTCCCTGTCCCCTACGTCATAGTTTCGCTCCGCCGGACTGAGCTTTTTTGAATAAAAAGCACAGGGGCGGAGTTTAGGTGGCGCGCCTGACCGTTGTGAAAGCACGGCTCCTATACCGGCCTCAGACGCGTCAACCTCTACCTGAAATGGTAAAGAGGGATCCGGATGCGCCAGCACCGGAGCCGAGGTAAACAGGTCCTTCAGCCTCCCAAACGCCTGTCCGCCTCGGCCGACCACTGCAGATGCACCGGACCCCCCCCTTCAAGAGAGACGTGATGGGAGCTGCCACCTGTCCAAAAACCCCGGATAAACCTCCGGTAGTAATTCGCAAACCCCAAAAACTGCTGCAACCTCCTTCACAGTGGTTGGTGTTTGCCAATTTACGCACGGCCGACACATGGTCTACCTCCATCTTCACCCCTGACGCAGACAACTGATACCCAAAAAAGGAGACCGACTCCTGGAAAAACAGACACTTCTCTGCCTTAACATACAGGTCGTGCTCCACCAGCCTCCGCAACACTCTGCGCACCAGGGCCACATGCTCGACACGGGTAGGCGAGTACACGAGAATGTCATCAATGTACACAACGACCCCCTGCCCCTGCATGTCCCCTGAAGATCTCATCCACGAATGATTGGAAAACTGACGGAGCGTTCATCAACCCGTATGGCATGACAAGATACTCGTAATGGCCCGAGGTGGGTACTAAAGGCTGTCTTCCATTCATCGCCCCCCCCTGATGCGCACCAAGTTGTACGCGCTCCTGAGATCTAATTTCGTGAAGAAACGCGCCCCATGCAAGGACTCAGTCATGGTCGCAATCAGCGGGAGTGGATAACTATACTTCACCGTGATCTGATTGAGACCACGGTAATCGATGCACGGGCGCAAACCACCATCCTTCTTCTTCACAAAAAAAGAAACTCGAGGACGCAGGGGAAGTGGAAGGCCGTATGTATCCTTGTCTCAGAGATTCGTCTATGTAAGTCTCCATAGCTTTCTTCTCCTCCTGAGACAGAGGATACACATGACTCCGCGGGAGCGCAGCTCCTGCCTGGAGGTCTATCGCACAATCTCCCCTGCCTATGGGGCGGCAACTGCGTCGCCCTCGACTTACTAAACGCAATAGCCAAATCCCCATACTCAGGGGGAACGTGCAATGCGGGCACCTGGTTTGGACTCTCCACCGAGGTAGCCCCTACGGAAACGCCTAAAACATCTACCCACACACTGGGCAGACCACTCCATCAGAGCCCTCTCCTGCCACGAAATAGATGGGTTATGGGTACTCAACCAGGCAGGCCCAGCACCACCGGATACGCAGGAGAGGCAATCAGAAATAGCTGAATCATCTCCTGATGACCCCCCTGCGCACACATCCTAAGTGGCGCAGTGACCTCCCTGATCAAGCCCGCCCCCAACGGACGGCTATCTAGGGCATGAACGGGGAAAGGGACATCAACAGGAAGAAGGGGAATCCCTAAAGCTAAACAAAACTTCTTATCAATAAAATTCCCAGCCGCGCCTGAATCTACCAGCGCCTTATGCTGGGAATGAGGTGCTACCTGTGGAAAACTCACAGGCATACAGAAATGTGTAGCAGAGAGCTCTGGGTGAGTGGGGCGCCTACTCACCTGGAAGGAATCCCCAGTGCGGGACCTGTCGTCCTCTCCCTTAGGAGGCCATCCCCAGCACCTAGCCGCGGTGTGTCCTCCCCGACCACAGTTTGGTGCAGGGGATGGACCCCCTAGTAAGCCGACCCCTCCTCTCTCTAGCGCCAGCGCCCCCGAGCTCCATGGGGCACGGCTCGGAGGCGCTGGAGGGTGAAATGGACGGACCCCCCTCGGGGACGTCCGCGGGTAGCTAGCAGGTTATCCAGCCTGATGGACATGTCGACCCAACTGGTCGAACGTGAGGCTGGTGTCCCTACAGGCCAGGGTCCCGACGGACATCCTCTCATAGACTACATCTGTAGTGATCGACGAGAGCCCGATCATTCCACCCTGCATCCGCCGCTAGAGTACGAAATTCGAGAGCGAACTCCTGGGCACTCCTCCTCCCCTGCTGACGGAGGAAGACCAGACGCTCCCCCGCCGCTTTCCCCTCCGGGGGATGGTCAAACACCACCTTGAAGCGGCGGGAGAACTCGTCGTAGGTTATAGTGTCCGCGTCGATCCTCCTCCACTCCGCGTTGTGCCCATGCCAACGCCTTCCCGGACAGGCAGGAGATCAGGGCGGACACGCTCTCATGTCCCGAGGGCGGCCGGGTGCACGGTGGCCAGGTACAGCTCCACCTGGAGAAGGAACCCCTGGCACCCGGCCGCGGTCCCATCGTAAGCCCTCGGGAGCGAGAGTCGGACTCCTCGAGGTTCCGGTGCGGGAATGGGCTGACTGGCCGATGGTGCTGGCAGGGAGGGTGGTGGTGGCGGCGTTCCCCCAGCTCTGATGGTAGTGATCACCTCCTGCAGTGCGGTCCCCATCTGCTGGATCTGGTCGCCTTGTTGGAGGACCCTGTCCTCCAGCGTCGCCTGGGCTGCAGCGGCTCCTGCTGATTCCATACTGTGGGTGTGTTATTCTGTCAAGTTGGCTGTAGGTGGGTGTATGGGTGGAATCAAGCGCAAGGACAACCGAAGTCAATAATCCAAAAGACTTTAGTCAAAATTACCAATAAGGCAAACAGGAAAACTCGCCCGAAGGCGGAAACGACGCACGTAGGCGACCAAAAGAAAGGCGCACGAAAAACAGGTGCGTAAATACGCTCCAGCGCAGTGGAGTAGTAAGCTCAACCGAGCGAAATAGTCAAACGACCAGCAAATACGACAGTACACGAAACAATAACACACAACACCTGACAAACACAACGAGAACTAAATAGGACACTAATGACACTAAATGATAACAGGTGTGAAAACAATCAGACAAAAGCAAACGAACATGAAACATACAACGGTGGCAGCTAGTATTCCGGAGACAACGAACGCCGAAGCCTGCCCGAACAAGGAAGAGAGGCAGCCTCGGCCGAAACCGTGACAAGAATGATGGAGGCCACTGTGTTTCTTGGGGACCTTCAATGCTGCAGACATTTTTTGGTACCCTTCCCCAGATCTGTGCCTTGACAAAATCCTGTCTCAGAGCTCTACGGACAATTCCTTTGACCTCATGTCTTGGTTTTTGCTCTGACATGCACTGTCAACTGGGGGACCGTATATAGACAGGTGTGTGCCTTTCCAAATCATGTCCAATCAATTGAATTTACCACAGGTGGACTCCAGTCAAGTTGTAGAAACATCTCAATGATGATCAATGGAAACAGGATGGACCTGAGCTCAATTTCGAGTCTCATAGCAAAGGGTCTGAATACTTATGTAAATAAGGTATTTCTGTTTTTTATACATTTGCAAACATTTCTAAAAACCTGTTTTTTCACTTTGTCATTATGGGGTATTGTGTGTAGATTGATGAGAAAAAATTTGTTTAATCAATTTTTTAATAAGCTTTAAAGTAACAAAATGTGGAAAAGTCAAGTGGTCTGAATATTTTCTGTTTACACTGTAGGTGTTTGTCCCACTGTGTGCTGAGGGTGTCAAGTTTCTTGTCCAGTTCTGTCGTTTAGGTCACAACAGACTATAAATGTCCCTGGTTGATCTCCCCCTCTAGGATGGAGAAACTGTCTTCATTAAAGTATGGGGATTCTAGTGGGGGGGGATATACACAGTGTACAAAACATTAGGAACACCTGCTCTTTCCATAACATAGACTGACCAGGTGAATCCAGTTGAGAACTATGATCCCTTATTGATGTCACTTGTAAATCCACTTCAATCAGTGTAGATGAAGAGGAGGTTGACAGGTTAAAAGAAGGATTTTTAAACCTTTAGACAATTGAGACATGGATTGTGTGTGTGTGTCATTCAGAAGGAGAATGAGCAAAATATTTAAGTGCCTTTGAACGGCGTATGGTAGTAAGTGCCAGGTGAACCGTTTGAGTGTGTCAAGAACTGCAACGCTTCTGGGTTTTAAACTCTCAACAGTTTTCCCGTTTGTATCAAGAATGGTCCACCACCCAAAGGACATCCAGCCAACTTGACACAACTGTGAGAAGCATTTGAGTCAACATGGGCCAACATCCCTGTGGAACGCTTTCAACACCTTGTAGAGTTCATTCCCAACGAATTGAGGCTGTTCTGAGGACAAAAGGGGTGCAACTGAATATTAGGAAGGTGTTCTGAATGTTTTTGACACATTCATGGATACTGCAGGCGGACTTTGGTTGCATCTCAAACTGCTTTCGACACCTTCTATTTGCATTTATTATCAAATCAAAAATCAAATCAAATTTTATTGGCCACATGCGCCGAATACAACAGGTGCAGACATTACCATGAAATGCTTACTTACAGCCCTTAACCAACAGTGCATTTATTTTTAATAAAAAAGTAGAATAAAACAACAACAAAAAGTGTTGAGAAAAAAAAGAGCAGAAGTAAAATAAAATAACAGTAGGGAGGCTATATATACAGGGGGGTACCGGTGCAGAGTCAATGTGCGGGGGCACCGGCTAGTTGAGGTAGTTGAAATAATATCTGGTTTTAATAAACAGATGATGCAACACCTCACGGCACAACGCCTCTCCCCTATTTGACCTAGATAGTTGGTGTGTATGTATTGATGTGTAGGCTACGTGTGCCGTTTTTAAATGTATGTAGTTCTGTCCTTGAGCTGTTCTTGTCTATTAATGTTCTGTATTACAGTGGGGAAAAATAGTATTTAGTCAGCCACCAATTGTGCAAGTTCTCCCACTTACAAAGATGAGAGAGGCCTGTAATTTTCATCATAGGTACATGTCAACTATGACAGACAAAATGAGAAAAGAAAATCCAGAAAATAACATTGTAGGATTTTTAATGAATTTATTTGCAAATTATGGTGGAAAATAAGTATTTGGTCAATAACAAAAGTTTCTCAATACTTTGTTATATACCCTTTGTTGGCAATGACACAGGTCAAACGTTTTCTGTAAGTCTTCACAAGGTTTTCACACACTGTTGCTGGTATTTTGGCCCATTCCTCCATGCAGATCTCCTCTAGAGCAGTGATGTTTTGGGGCTGTCGCTGGGCAACACAGACTTTCAACTCCCTCCAAAGATTTTCTATGGGGTTTGAGATCTGGAGACTGGGCTAGGCCACTCCAGGACCTTGAAATGCTTCTTACGAAGCCACTCCTTCGTTGCCCGGGCGGTGTGTTTTGGGATCATTGTCATGCTGAAAGACCCAGCCATGTTTCATCTTCAATGCCCTTGCTGATGGAAGGAGGTTTTCATTCAAAATCCTCACGATACATGGCCCCATTCATTCTTTCCTTTACACGGATCAGTCGTCCTGGTCCCTTTGCAGAAAAACAAAAAAAAAAAAAAACCCCAAAGCATGATGTTTCCACCCCCATGCTTCACAGTAGGTATGGTGTTCTTTGGATGCAACTCAACATTCTTTGTCCTCCAAACACGACGAGTTGAGTTTTACCAAAAAGTTCTATTTTGGTTTCATCTGACCCATATGGACATCTCCCAATCCTCTTCTGGATCATCCAAATGCACTCTAGCAAACTTCAGACGCGGCCCTGGACATGTACTGGCTTAAGCAGGGGGACACGTCTGGCACTGCATTATTTGAGTCCCTGGCGGCGTAGTGTGTTAATGATGGTAGGCTTTGTTACTTTGGTCCCAGCTCTCTGCGGCCAGTCACTAGTTTCCCCCGTGTTGGTTTCTTGGGATTTTTGCTCACCGTTATTGTGATCATTTTATCCCCAACGTGGTGTGGGATACTTGCGTGGAGCCCCAGATAGAGGTAGATGAATCAGTGGTTTCGTATGTCTTCCCCTTTCCTAATGCTTGCTCCACAGTTGATTTATTCCAAACCAAGCTGCTTACCTAGTGCAGATTCAGTCTTTCCCAGCCTGTGCAGGTCGATCTACAATTTCGTTTTCTGGTGTACTTTGACAGCTCTCGGTCTTGGGCCATAGTGGAGGTTGGGGGGGAGTTTGGAGTGTGACTGTTTTGAGGTTTGTGGAACAGCAGGTGTCTTTTATACTGATAACAAGTTCAAACAGGTGCAGCATTTAATACAGGTAATGAGTGGAGGACAGAGGATCCTCTAAAAGAGAGTTTACCCAGGTCCCTGTGAGAGCCTATAAATCTTGCTGTGTTTGTAGGTGATCCGCATAATACGTATTTTCCACCATAATTTGCAAATAAATTCATTTAAAAATCCTACAATGTGTATTTTCTGGATTTTTTTCTCTCATTTGGTCTGTCATAGTTGACCGTGTACCTATGCCTGAAAAATTACAGGCCTCTATCATCTTTATAAGTGGGAGAACTTGAACAATTGTTGAGTTAGACCAGCGCCGGAGAAGGATGGCTGCCGTTTTACAGCCCTCCTAACCAATTGTACATTATGTGTGTGGTTCCCTCCGCGTTATTTGTAATTTATTTGTGTACATAATGTTTCTGCCATCGGTCTCTTATAACCAAAAAGAGCTTCTGGAATATCAGGACAGTGATTAACTCCAACTCGTTATTTGGACGAAAGATTTGTTCTCTCAACGAGGCGCCGCCGAATAGGATATCATATCAGACACCCAGACAAGGCCCCCAAATCCCCCGTCATTAGCGCGAGGAGGAAGAGACGGCGTAATCGTGGACGTTAGATCGGGGGGCATTGTACGGATCCGACTGGCGAGCGAGTAAACTGCCTCTTCCATCATACCTATCTTAGCAACGTTCAATCATTTGAAACTAAATTGGAATGACTTAAGATTACGGTTATTCCTACCAACGGGACATTAAAAACTGTAATATCTTGTGTCTCACACCGAGTCAGGCTGAACGAGACAGGGATTTTATAAAGCTAGCGGGAGCGGGGTGGGGGGGGTTGCGTGTGGGGGGGTGGGCTATACGCTACATCGGCAGGAGAGAAAAACGGCTGACTCCGGTAAGGACAAGGGGGTGCGGTCTGTGTTATATTTGTAAACAGACGCAGCTGGTGCACAAACTCAAATACTCAAGGAAGTATCAAGGTTTTTGGCTCGCCTGAGGGAGAGTAATCCTATGGATAAAGCTGTATACCACACTATGTACCAAGAGGAGTTGCATCTGATATTTTTTCATAGCGTGTCCTATTTACCACCACAAACCAATGCTGGCATTAAGATTGCATGAATGAGTTTTACAAGGCCATAAATCAACAGGAAACGCTCACTTCCAAACCCAGATGCATCGCTCCTAGTGGACGGGAGGACTTTAATGCAGGGAAACTTAAATCCGTTCTACCTAATTTCTACGCAGCATGTTAAATGTGACAACAGAGGAAAAAAAACCTCTATACCACCTTTACTACACACACAAGAGACGCATACAAAGCTCGCCCTCGCCTCCATTTTTGCAAATCTGACCCATAACTCTATCCTCTCTGATTCCGGCCTTATAAGCAAAACCCTAAGCAGGATAGCAGCCAGTGGACTCGGTTTAATAAAAAAGTGGTCGAGTGACGCAGATGCTAAGCTACAGGACGCTGTGTTGCTAGCAAGGACTGGAAAACATGTTCCGGGATTCTTCAGACAGCATTGAGGAGTACACCACATCAGTCACTTGGCTTCATCAATAAGTGCATCGGATGATGTCCGTCCCCACAGTGAACGTACGTACATACCACCAAACCAGAAGCCATGGATTACAGGAAACATCCGCATCTGAACTAAAGGTTAGATGCTGCAGCTTTCAAGGAACGGATTCTAACCGGAACGCTTATAAGAAAATCCCGATATGGACTCCCCGACGAAACATCAAACAGGCAAAGAGTCATATACAGGGACTACAGATTGAATCGTACTACCCTGTCTCTGACGGCTCTGTCGAATGTGGCACAGGGCTTGAAAACTTATTACAGACTACAAAGGGAAAGCACAGCCGCGAGCTGCCGCAGGGACACAAGCCTACAGACGATCTAAACAAGTTCTATGCTCGCTTCGAGGCAAGCAACCACTGAGCATGCATGAGTAGCACCATCTGTTTCAGGATAGACTATGTGATTCACGCTTCCCGTAGCCGATGTGAGTAAGAACTTTAAGCCGTCCAACATTCACAAAGGCCGAAGGGCCGAGAGACGGATTACCAGGACGATGTACTCCGAGCATGTGCTGACCAACTGTCAAGTGTCCTTCACTGACATTTTCAACATGTCCCTGACTGAGTCTGTAAGTACCAACAATGTTTTCAAGCAGGATCCACCATAGTTCCTCGTGCCCAAGGACTCTAAGATAACCTGCCTAAATGACTACCGACCCCGTAGGCACTGATTGTCTGTAGCCCATGAAAGTGCTTTGAAAGGTCTGGGCATTGGCTCACATCAACCAGCATTATCCCAGAAACCCCTAGAAGACCACTCCATTTGCCATATACGCCCAACAGATCCACAGATGATTGCAATCTCTATGTGCACTCCCCACACTGTGCCCTTTCCCCACCTGGACAAGAGGAACACATACGTTGATGAATGCTATGCATTGACTACAGCTCATCATTCAACACCCATAGTGACCTCTAAGCTCATCACTAAGCTAAGGATCCTGGGACTAAACACCTCCCTCTGGCAACTGGATACTGGAACTTTCCTGACGGGGAGCCGCCCCCGAGGTGGTAAGGGTAAAGGTAACAACACATCTGCCACACTGATTTTCCTCAACACGGGGGCCCCTCAGGGGTTGCGTGCTCAGTCCCCTCCTGTACTCTCTGTTCACCTATGACTGCATGGCCCAGTCATGACTCCAAACACACATCCATTAAAGTTTGCCATATTGTACGACACAACAGTGGTAGGCCTGATCACCGACAACGATGAGACAGCCTATAGGGAGGTGGTCAGAGACCTGGCCCGTGTGGTGCCAGGCCAACAACCTCTCCCTCAACGTGACCAAGACAAGGAGAGATTGTGATTGTGGACTACAGGAAAAAAAAGAGGACTGAGCATCGCCCCCCTTCATTTCTCATCGACGGGGCTGTAGTAGGGGACAGGTTGAGAGCTTCAAGTTCCCTTGGTGTCCACATCACCAACGAACTATCATGGTCCAAACACACCAAGAACAGTCTTCGAAGAGGGCACGACAAAAGCCTATCCCTCCCTCAGGAGACTGAAAAGATTTGCATGGGTCCTTTCAGATCCTCAAAAAATTATACAGCTGCACCATCGAGAGCATCCTGACTGGTTCACATCACCTCAGATCACCGCCTGGTATGGCAAACTGACTGCTTGGCCTCCGCCGCAAGGCACTACAGAGGGTAGTGCGTACGGCCCAAGTACATCACTGGGGCCAAGCTTTCCTTCCCTCTGCCTATCCAGGACCTGGTCTATACCAAGGCTGGTGTCAGAGGAAAGGCCTGCAAAATGTCAAAGAACTCCAGCCAACCCTAGTCTAGACTGTTCTCTCTGCTACCGCACGGCAAGCTGGTAGGCTGCGTGCCAAAGTCTAGGTCCAAAAAGACTTCTCAACAGCTTCTAAGCCCCAAGGAAATTAGACTCCTTGAAACAGCTAATCATGGCTACCAGGACTATTTGCACTGCCCCCCCCACCATCCTTTTTTACGCTGCTGCTACTACTCTGAATAATTATTTATGCATAGTCACTTTAACTCTACCCACATGTACATATTACATCAACTACCACTCAACTAGCCGTTGCCCCCGCACATTGACTCTGCAGCCGTTTACCCCCCCTGTATATATCGCCTCCCTAACTGTCACTTTAATTTTACTTCTGCTCTTTTTTTTCTTCTCAACAACCCAATCTTTTTTTGTTTTAAAAATAAATGCACTGTTGGTTTAAGGGCTTTTAAGTACGCATTTCACCGTAATGTCTGACACCTGTTTGTATGTCGGCACATGTGGACAAATAAAATTTGCTTTGATTGATTTGATTTGATTTGAACTAAATACTTTTTTCACCCACTGGATATACAGGGGGGGTGGGGGGGGGGTGGTGTGGGTGGGGGGGGGGGGGTGGTGTGCGGGGGGGTGGGTGTACGGTGCAGAGTCAATGGGCGGGTGGCAGGCTAGTTGAGGTATTTGAAGAAATAGTAACATGTGGGTAGAGAGTAAAGTGACTAATGCATAAATACTTAAACAGAGTAGCAAGCAGCGTAAAAAGATGGATCCCCATTAGTTTCATTAGGCAGCTATATACTCTTCCTGGGAGTTTTATATGGATCCCCCATTAGTTTCTTTTTCCTGCCAAGGCAGCAGCTACTCTTCCTGGGTTTATTAAAATGGATCCCCCATGAGTTCCTGTCAAGGGCAGACAGCTACTATTCATGGGGTTTATATTGGATCCCCATTAGTTCCTCGCCAAGGCAGCAGCTAATCTTCCTGGGGTTTATATATGGATCCCCATTAGTTCAATTAGGCAGCAGCTACTCTTCTGGGGGTTTATTATGGATCCCCATTAGTTTTCTGCAAGGGGCGCAGCTCCTCTTCCTCTGGTTATATTGGATCCCCATTAGTTCCTGCCAAGGCAGCAGCTACTCTTCCAGTTCCTGGGGTTTATTATGGGATTCCCTCATTAGTTTCCTACCCAGGGCAGCAGCTACTCGTCCTGGGGTGTATTATGGATCCCCATGTAGTTCCTGTCAAGGCAGCAGCTTACTCTTCTGGTGGTTTATTATGGATCCCCGGTTAGTTCCTGCCAAAGGCAGCAGTCCTAACATCTTTCCTGGGGTTTATTATGGATCCCCATTAGTTCCTGTCAAGGCAGCAGCTTACTCTTCCTGGGGTGTTATTATGGATCCCCATTAGTTCTGGTCCAAGGCAGCAGCTACTCTCTTCCTGGGGTGCAGCTAAATTAAGGCAGTTATTACAATTTTAAACACATTACAATACATTTTCACAACCAGATGTTCATAACACATTAAGTGTGTTTCCTCAGGCCACTACTCTACAACCCACATATCTACAACACAAAATCCATGTGTACGTGTGTGTGTATAGTGCGGTGGTATCGGGTGTGTGTGTATGACATGTGACCCTGTGTCTGTTATATCTGTTTTATAAAAAAAGTTATCTAATATTTTTTTTACTGGCTTGTCACCAGTTTTACCTGATGTGGCATAGAGTTCCATGTAGTCATGGCTCTATGGTAGTACTGTCTGCTCCTCCCATAGTCGTTTTTTTTCCTGGACATGGGGACTGTGAAGAGACCTCTGGTGGGCATGGGCTTGTGGGGTATGCAATGGATGTTCCCAGCTGTGTGCTACTAGTTTGAAACAGACAGCTCGGTTTCATTCAACATGTCCAATACCTCCCACATAATACAAGTAGTGGATGAAGTCATCCTTTCCTCTAATTTGTGAACCAGGAAAGTTATTGACATGCATATTATTAATGTTAGCTCTATGTGTACATTTAATGGCCAGCCATGCTGCCCTGTTCTGGGGCCAATTTTAATGTTCTAGTCCCTCTTGTGTGGCAACCTGAAGCCACCCACACTGAACAGTAGTCCAGGTGTGACAAAACTAGGGCCCTGTAGGACTGCCCTTGTTGATAGTGTTAAAAATGCCAGGAGCAATGCTTTATTATGGATGGACCTTCTCCCCATTTAGCTACTGTTCCATCAATGTGTATTTTTCCATGACAGTTTACAATCCAGGGTTACTCCAAAGCAAGTTTAGTCACCTCAAATTTGCCTCAATTTCCACATGGATCCATTACAAGATTTCGTTGAGGTTTCGGGTTTGGTGGAATGGATTTGTCCCCAAATACAATGCTTTTTGTTTTTTGTAAATAATTTAGGACTAACTTATTTCTTGCAACCCCATTCGGAAACTGACTGCAGCTCTTTGTTAAGTGTTGCAGTAAATTAACTTGCCTTTGGGAACTTCATGTTTTGGTGGTTTGGGCCATCCGCATACCAAAACAAAACCGGGGTTTTCTCAAAGCCAGTGGGATGTCGTTTGTAAAGATTGGAAAAAAAAATAATGGGGGGGAGCAGTGCCCTGGGGGAAATTTCCCGATTTTCTACCGGATTAGTTGGAGAGGCTTCCCTTAAAAAAACCCCCCCTGTGTTCTGGAGACAGGAACTCTTTTTCCACAATATAGCAGGGGGGTGTTAAAACCATAACACATTTTTTTTCCGCAGCAGATTATGGGTCCTAATGTCAAAAGCCGCACTGAATTTTTACAAAAAACTTTCCCCCAATCTTTTCATTTCCTTTCTTCTCCCAAACATTTATTTATCTGTGTAAGTTTCATGTTGGGTGCCCTTTCCCTTTTAAGTGAAAATCGTTGTTAATTTTTTTTACTGTGAAATAGCCCTTAATATTTTCTCTCTGTCTCTCTCGGTTTCTCTTTTCCTCCCCCGGTCTGTCTGTCTGTCTGTCTGTCTGTCTGCTGTCGTCTGTCTCTCTCTCCTCTCCCTCCCCTTATCTCTCCCCTCTCTCCTCTCTCTTCTCTCTCTTTCTGTCTGTCTGTCCCGTCTGTCTTTTCTGTCCCGTCTGTCTGCCCGTCTGTCTGTCTGTCGTTGTCTGTCTGTCTTTTTGTCTGTCTTCTCTCCTTTTCTCTCTCTCTCCTCTCTCTCGGTTGTCTGTCTCCCTCTGTTTTCCCCTCCCCGGTCTGGGCCCCTCTGTTTTCTCTCTCTCCTCGGGCCCGTCTGTTTTCCCCTTTGGGCCCTCAATCTCTTTTTTCCCGGCTGACCAAAAAGCGAGTGCCAGTTAAAGCTGAAAAACTTCCCCCCTGGACGAACACCCCCTGCCCTCATCTTTTCCCGCTGGGGTAAAAACCCCCCCCTCCCTCCCTCCC